>CM070718.1:25658531-26020925 GCA_036346275.1 Otatea glauca
CGACATGCAAGGCGGTTGTGCGCAAGGCAGCGCGCTAGGTGGCGTGCGTGGCGGCAACGCGCTAGGTAAAGAGCGAGGCGGCGAGCATGGTGCCGACGCGCAAGGCGGCGGGCGAGGCGGTCGAGCACGAGGCGGCGCTTGCCCTTGCCGTGTCTTTGGGCCGGCGTCTTTGTCGTCGCCGTAGGGCATGCATGCCGTCTCGGGCCGTGCTACCCACCGTGCCTGCACCTCGGCCCAAAGACGACCCACGAAAAGTGATGAGCCGGCTTGGCACAACCCACTTTGTGTCGGGCCGTGCTTCGAATCGAGCCTTGCGGCCGTGCCTCGGGCCGGCCCACAAAGGCACGGCCCGAGTGCCCACCTCTACTCTAGGCAAACCAGCGTAGCAACGATCCACTCCATACGAAAATAGGAGAGATGACTTTTTTAGCCTGCTTACTTTGTTTTTTTTAAATCTAATTTTCTTTCGAGTGAAATTGTAAATCTAACTCTCTTCAACGTTTTTTGCGCTCCTCTACTGTATGAGGTAGCCTCCCACGCTCGTCGGCCACTCTAGGCCACCTCCCACACCCGACTGCCACGGCAGCGCATGCTACAGCGCCCAGTTCGGCCCGCTCATGTGCTCCAGGGGTAGCAGGGCGAGTTCCTCATAGGGGAGCGCGGGAACACACTAAAAAAGACTAGAAATATAAATTCATTCGAGAGGGAGAGCTAGAGAAGTTATCACTTCATGAAAGTACAGTTGAGTTCAGCAGCTGTGTGGGGGGTGGGGGGGGGGGGGGTTGGTTGGGTTAACGGAGGAAAGAAACATTGGGATGTACACGCGCGACCTAACGGTGGTGTGGGGAAATGGCCACGAAAGCGACGCGGCCACGCCGTATCGGTGAGCCGTGCTGCGTTGAGCGAGCGCCCGTGAGAAGTGAAGGAACGTGACGCCTTTTGCGCATGAGCTAGCTCAGCTGGATAGCACGTACCGGCCAGCCGGCAACGTACGTACGTGTGGTTAGGAAGGAGGCCAAAGACTGCGAGTTGACGGATGTAACCCGGTCTAAAGTAGGTTGATAAATTTTACAATGAATTATATACCGACTACACGGTCGACGATAAAAATTAGATTTAATTATTAATTTACTAAAAGTATTTGTATTACTCTACTAGCGAAAAAAAATATAGATAAGTATTAGCTAATCTTATTTATTAGATAAAAAAATAAATGATTCATGCTGGACTGGATTTAGCTTACGTAAAAGAGCGTGCCGTGCATCGTGCCGAAGTCATTCTACTCTACTGGGGTGGCTACGAAGTGACAGTGCAATCCGTATCTCGGTGGAGTATAAGGCTCAGTTTGACCGTATACATGTGTGATATGGCTCTTAGCTGGTAGCAGAGTCCGAGTTGTTGAGTTTTCGTGACAGTTTGCTAATTAATCACGTAGGCATGCCTCCAAAGGTGTCATCCCTTATATATATATATATGCTTGACCCGTCCGCACACAATTTCTTTCCACACTTCTACCGTTCTACGTACTACTCCATCTTCTTCTGTGTGACATACAAGCAGGTAATCTTTCACCTGTTTTTATTTTAAGATAATAATATTTACGAAATCGCCCTGAAATCCTCACATCTTTGCGGCTAGACCGATCTGTTCGAAATTAGAAACAGGACTTTCAGTTTTTGTGCAGATTCAGGCCGTGTAATTGAAGACCACAAGACGGAACCTGTGGCGTCATTTGATCGAGCACTATGCATACTGACTGCCTCTTGATTCTTGATGGGCTCATGAGTGGGCCTTAATTAGGCTTTACAAACATCAAGGCCCAGGTTTGCCGTGCGACTATGTCTACAATACAAGTGGCCGCAAGAACCAAGATGTTTACCAATCTGATTCTGAGTTGACGACTGAGAATTTTTTTTATTTAATATTTCTTTTTAATGTTTTTTTTCAAATCTAGACGTCCGGGCTGAGAAATTGCTGTTTTGGACGCCCATAGCCCGTGTATGGGGCGATCGCCCCATACACAGGCGATAGGTTGGCTCTGTCATGACGGTTTAACGGCGGCCAGGAGGTGGGCCCCCTTGTCGCCCGGGAGAGGGGCGATCGCCCAAGACAGGGGCGACAGGGGCATTTAAAGCGCTCGCTCGAGCTCGGTTGAGGCAGGCAGCCGAGACAGAAGAAAAAGAAGAAGAAGAGAAAGAAGAAGAAGAAAGAAGAAGAAAAAGAAAAAAAGAAGAGAAAGAAGAAGAAGAGGGGAAAAAAAGTCGGTTCGTCGTTTCTGCAAAGGTATTTTTACAAAAAAAAATTATGATTGTTTAGTTATGTAGAAGTTAAATGTACCATTTATTATTTAGAAATTTTAGGATTTTGTAGTGTTTAGAAAATTTTGCAGGGCTGTGTGGTGTTTAGAATTTTAATGTAGCATTTAATATTTAGAAAATTTAGGATTGTGTAGCGTTTAGAATTTCCCGAATAGTGTTGTTTAGAAATTTAATGTCGCTGTTCATATTTAGAACTTTAATGTAGTATTTAGTTTTTAGAAATTTCAGGATTGTATAGTATTTAGTACGTTACAAATTTATTGTAGTATTAGAAATTTATTGTAGTGTTTAGAAAATTTAGGATTGTGTAGCGTTTAGAATTTCTCGGATAGTGTTATTTAGAAATTTAATGTCGTAGTTCATATTTAGAACTTTAATCCTAAATTTAATGCCTAACAGGGCCGGCCTAGGAGGGACGTCCATCCGCCGTCGCCACTCACGTACCCCACGGGCCAGATCAGGAAGCATGGCCGTGATTGACTAGTTGTACAGACGTATTTTGTAATGCCTTTATGTTCAGCAGCATATTGTATAACTGTCTGAGTTAGTAACATGAGAGCCTTATCACTTTAAATTGTGCAAATCCATGTATGTTTTATTAATGTTGCAGAGATTACTTTGCCTATGCCACACGACGTGACAACACACCAACGCCTCGGTGCACCTATCGCCTCTAGTTGGGGCGATCACCCTAATATGGGGCGATCGCTCTATACCCTAGCGATATCTGCCCTTTATAACATTCGTTCTAACTTGTGGTCTCGCAAAGACGGCAACAAGAGAGGAAGAAAGAATAGAGGAGGGAGGAAAAAAATCAGGATCAATCGAAAATGCCGAGGCGTGCAAGTGCAAAGGGAAAGGGGAAAGCAAATGAAGAAGCAAGTGCATGCCCGCGCAATTTAGCGTACCAAGATCTCTTCCTACCTCGTGGAGCTGTAGCACCCATGTGTATGTGCGGAGATCCTTGCAGGCTTGTCTGCTCTTAGGAAATTCCAACTTGGAAGAGGAGGTATTGGAAGTGCCGCAACTACGCATTCGATCCGCCGGAGAAGAGCCTGAAGGATCGTCGCATGGTAACAATTGTACGGGTTACGTAATATTTGTGAATGAAACTTTGCTGATTTACGTTTTATGCAGTCACCTCCGCCACTGTGTGAATTTGAGCAGTGGTTTGATACGGAGATCAACCCCGAGGACCAACGGCTTCTTGACCAAACCAACCGGCAGGACGAGTTCACGCGGCAGCTTCAAGAGCAGCGTGATGCCGCACGCGAGGAGGCACGTAGGAAGGAAGTGGAGGAGAAGGAGGCCGACAGAGAGAGGAAATGAGAGAGGGCGCGGCGTGTCAGAGATGCCCCACTGGAGGCATGGGCGAATGGGAAGTGGCCTCGAAGCACTCAGTAGACGTCTAGTTTTAACTTTTAAATTCCTTATTCGTGGTACTCCTTCCAGTTTTAAGCCGTAATAAAGAGTGTGGTCTATCTTATTTTCCGCAGAAACCTACGATTCGACCTTCGTTATGATATTTCGCATGCTGCCGAAAAGGCTTAAGCGTTTCATTGTTGTCTCGACCATAATACTTTGGGTTATTGCACTGGCAGGATTAATATGCAAAGCAAGGTGTAAATAAAATATTTTCCCGCCATATGGTACTGCATATATCCCTAGCATAGCTATAGGCGTTTGTTGATCTGTAATATGCCGCTTTTCCCATATTTTCACTAAAGAAATCTCTATCCACCTATAATTTTTTAACTCTACATTCTATGTCTTTATGCCAATGTAATGACGAACCATGGATGTGATACAAGCTGTGATGCTGTAGTTAGAACGGTGACTCACCAAACTAACGATCGCCTCACGCCAATATTTTTGTAGACTTCTTTACCTCACGAAGCACTGCACGGGCGCAGCGTAGCGCGCGCTCTCTATCTAGTGTTCACTGTTTTGGGTCTTTTTTCTAAAAAAAATGTTTTCTATCGAACTCTTTAGAACTATAATTTTAATTAGGAATTAAAATTAAAAAAAATTCGGCCCTGCCCACCCGTCGCCCTAGCAAAGGGCGATTGCCCCTGCCTCGGGCGATAGGTGGGCCCGCCTCCTCCTGCCGTTAGTTAAGCGACGGCACGTCAGATAATTGGGACTAATCGCCCGTATATGAGGCGATCGCCCCATATACGGGCGACCGGTACCCATTTATGCAATTTCTCAGCTCGGATGTTTAGATTTTAAAAAAACATTAAAAAGAAATATTAAATAAAAAAAATTCGACGACTGAGACGTTGTCGCTCAGCAGCTGAACTGGTATCACTATTTTCCTAGCTTAAGCTGCATTGTTCACAAGTAGTCAGCAAGTTCAACGCTCGATTGTGATTCATAATAATCAATCCAACCCTTCTCATTGATATATCTTCCAGTAGTATTCTTATTCTGTCAGAGCTAGCCTTACTCCTGGTGTTAGCACTGAGCTGAGGCACTGATAAACCGTTCTATACATAGCATTGTACTACTGTTGTCTGTTGGCTACTCGACTCTCATTCTCTCATTACCAATGACTCAATGGCTACCATTTGATCCGTTGCATATACTTCTGTTTCTTGGGATAAAAGTGGCTGTGCAATCTCGTCAACACCAACCGCCGATCTAATCCACGGCACTGTAGCCCGGCCGGTGCGTCGTCATAATTAAGCTCGTCGGTGTTTGCACGTCGTCAGTCGAAAGCGACACAGCGTAGCTACAGGTGCGTCCTACTGGTCTAAAAACCATCCAAAGTTCAATTACAGCCGCTTGTCGCTGGTGCCCACATTTATCTTGGAATCTGATCGCCACGCATGTTGCGATCAAGTGTCACATTGCAATCACTGACTGCCTAATTTGGTAGCTTGATCAGCTACCGCTTTACGCCAATAGATACTCGCATAATTCAGTTGATTAGCTCCGTCGCTTCATCCTTGATTCAGTGGCTCAATATAATGCATACATGGCATCTTTAGACTTCTATCCAATATGAACATGATGCAGCTGTATAGAGCTACTAAAAATGGGAAGGCAGTTTCGTTGAGGAGAAGGTGAGCTAGAATTGTTTAGTTGGCCGATCGTTGAGTTGATGTTACGTTCATATCCTTGTGTAGTCGTATACATACATGCATGTTTGTTGACAATATGTCCGAGTTAAGCTAGCTACAGAGTTTACACATGACTTGGGGCATGTATTGAGTGTCAGATACACCACACATGCACTCCCAAAAAGCTGTAGGCATAAACAGGTTTATAGTGGGCCATTGTTTACTGGATGTAGGAGCATTTAGGCGACAATAAGCCATGATTGCAGGCTTAAGCAACTGAGTCTATCCCCATCCAGGGAGCAATCCTTTTGTTTTGCTTCCTGGGTTTAGATTAATTTGGTTGCATGTTCGGTTTAATTGGTACCATTGCGTTGTACTACTGTGTGGCCACGGTTTAATTTAGATATCTTGTCGCTTCTTTCGTTTGATATCTCTCTCGATGGTTGTTGCTTTAGGCTGTTTGTCTGAGCCGTCTCAAATCAAATTATTATATCGATCGGCTGCCTGTAAAGACGGTCTTGTAGCGGTTTATTCTCTACGCAAGACTGGCCTCGTCTGCATTCGTTTCGGTTCTGTTCTGTAACTTCTGTTTGATATGATCTCTATAGTTATATAATAACGTTGTGGTCGACTCATCAATCGAAGAATGCGGGTACTAGACTTGATGCAGTAATTAATGCTTCTTCTTCCATACATTGATCAAGTCATATAAATGCGAAGGAATGCTCGTTCCTGCAAAGCTTTGAGTACTTACACAGCATCTGACTCTCCCGTTATCGTGTCTCTCTTTTAACATGCAAATGCATGCATATATATATTATTCTGTGAGTGATAGACAGATACCTGTGTTAGCCACTAACCATGCTTCTTAACTGCACTCAGCTAAACAGATCACGGTACTCTAGTCTATTCTTTTTTTCTGGTCGTCCATGTCGATGTATCAACATGAACCCTAGTTTTATTTGCACTTGTGTGTTTGGCACCAGTGCATATGTGTGGGTACATTGCACAAGAACAAGGAGCACAGGGAGAGAGGGCACAAGCAGCACGAACCCGAGATACAGCCAGTACTCCTGCTCGCTCGCTCATGGTTGCAGATACAAACGGTAATGCAACGCCAACGCTCAAGCCGGCCATTGAATTCCATGTGGGGCAGTGCCCTCACCTACTCGGAGTCTTAGAGGAGACAGAACCTTCCTTTTCTTCTTTATGGCCATGGGTCTTTTCTGTTCCTGCCTTCTCCTTTCTTTTGCATCTCTCTCTCTTCTCCTCCTTCCCATTTTCTTTACTCTCAGTACACACATAGATGCATGATAGAAGTATCTGTCTAGCTTATTAATGCACTCCCAACACCGACCATGTCCATCACCACTGTGATAGTACGCACTTGATCAAGCTAGGCTCAAACTATATCCTCATAGGTCATGCCTAAAGGTAGATACGAGCAAATTTATTTCCAACCTCTTCACCAACTCGATCGATCTACAGGTGCACCCACACGTAATTATCCTCGTGTACCACCCTAAATTTAGGAGTAATCAATACTAGAGTTTGTTTGGATCCCATTGATAACATGATTTTTTTTTGTTTTTCCTGTAAAATTAAAGTGAAATTGAAATATTTGAAATAGACACTGGATTAGTATTTTTACTTTTGGGTTCAATCAGGTACATCCTTGTTTTGATGCACCCCTGCGCTTTGGCCTTAATAATCTTCGAAGATACTTAAAAGAGATTTGGTGGAAACAGGGCACTCTATCTGTTGTCTTTTCTATATCCCACAAATGAGATCAAGTTTGATCTTGAAATTTTGTAGAGATATAGTAAATATACTCCACTACATGTGGTAATTTTTTCAAATTTTTTGAACTTCTAAGTCGTATTTTCACCATATATATCGCCAAATTTTTTGGTCTCTTTGATTCGTACGAATTTTAGAGGAAAAATGAATGATTCTAGTTCCTATTGATTTGATCACTGTTCATCCACTTGAAACATATATAGGAATTGATCAAAAGAAAAATGGAGGAAACTTTCCTACACCCTTGATTCCAGGGAAAAATATAGGAAAAACAACATCCACTCTCACCGCTTTTTTTATTGCATTTACTATAAGACCAAGGCAAATTATGTGATTAAATTCCTCTATAGCCATTGCAATTGGTGAAGCTGAAATAAGGAGATATAGATTGCATAAAATACCAATGCGTGAGTTGTTGTCTATAACAAAAACATTTTTATGCAAGATTTAAATGATTGTGGGAGTTTCGTATAGACAAAACAGCCAATTGTAGGAGGTGTCTTTCATGTTGCCTGTAGATAACATGCATACGTAGCTACACAAAAAAAATCATGTGTGTTTTTCTATTCCCGTGTTCCAAACATACAATCCTACAAAATTCCTTTGTTTTCAATCCTCTGTTTTGCACGTGCATTCCTATCTTGTTCATGCGTTTGTCCTATTTCTGTTTTTTTAGAATCCTACGAACGAAAGAGCCCCTAAACTAAAAATAATAACTTGTGGAAGAGTAGATCGAAAATGAATATTTTCTAGAAGATCATTATTCTATCTGTTTCTAAATAGATGTTGTTTTAGAATGTTAGCGGTTAAAACTTTTCCACTAATTCGCACAAAAGAATTTAGATATGTAACGTGGAAATTAACATATGTTTAAAATCACCTTCATATCATTACCATATTATTCGTATTTTTCCAACATTATAAATAGCAACGACCAGATGCTGAAACGAAATCTATTAATTAGAACCAGATGGAATGCATAACAAATTTGGTTTATTGTCTTCTATATATATCATGCTACTGCAGGAGTATTTTTGCAGCACACAGCAGCCAGGAATTTATGGCAAGCCGATCCAGCAATTAAATGACGTCATGCATGTGGATTTCATTTTTTTTTTCCTTCGTTCCTCCTTGTGCGGTGAACGAGTCCATGCTCCTATATAAATTTAATGCGGTTCCTCGTTGTCTCCATACGTACACACTCTCTAAGCGCTAGCTTATATAACACCATCGCCTCCTCCTCCACTCCCCATTTCCATTCACCAAACCTTCGTCACATCTCAAACCTTCACACTTGCCATCTACTCTCTCTTCATCCTGTATCGATCTCTACATGGGGTGCAATTGGCACACAAGAAGTAGGAGGGTTCTTCTACAGATGCGGTGGTTCTTGCTAGTGCTTCTCCTTGTGACGGTGTCAAGGTGCCAAGCTTCGAGAGGCATGCAGCCCTTCAATGGGAGGCCATTGGAGAGGGGGGGATCCAGCCATTTCTTCGGGTTCTTGCCGAGGGGCCCTGTGCCGCCTTCCGGGTCCTCGCGGCAGCACAACTCCGTCGGCCTCGAGAGCCAACTGCAGGGGCCATGAAGGAAAGAGGAGATTTTTTACCATTCTTTGGAGCTATCAAAAATTTATATCGAGGATTATCAATTAAAAGTTTGTATATTTACTCTTTAAAAATTTTGTATTTACTGATACTACCCGATGTTGGTACCTCTTAAGGATGGTAAAAAATATCAGGAAAAGACATGTTGACAGAGGAAGGAAGAGCGTAGAATAGAGTAGATCATAAGACACATGTATCATATGGTGTTAATTCTAGCATGTAGAAGTGGTTACATACTTTTGAAAGAGAGGAGTAGGTTGGTGTGTAACAACCTCTCTTGGACAGTTCTTTCGTTTCTTACTTTTGTGCATAGTTGTCGATGCTTCTTTCTTTTCTAAGCTCAGTCTTGTTTGTTCTTTTGTAAAGCTAAAGGATGATATATACTGCTATGACATTCTCTCTCAAGAGCTAGGGTAAGTGAGCCATTCATTCTTTTCAATCTAATAAATCAGATTAGCTAGTATTTATTTATACTTTCTCTTACAGTAGTAGAGTAGTAGAAATATCTTTAATAAATCTAACTGAAACCGGCTTGCTGCTAATGACTTTGCTGTAACACCTGGTAGGGGCAGAGATGCAGGGCCAACTCTGACAAAATGTTGAAGTTCGGAGCCGGCCTTGGCCAAAAGATGAAGCACTTCTTTGACTACCTTTTCTCTATTTTGATAGAGCTCTCGCTTTTATGGAGTACATCCTGTTCTTTATTTTCTTTGTAGAATAATTTGTAAAGAATTCATGCATGATGTTAGTCACTTTCGAAGTTAGTGTTCGCATCTAAACCAAATTCTCCAGGCACCTCTAAGTTTGGTCAGTAACAGCGGATTGAAACCGAATAATTTATCTTCACAAGCTCAAATGCCGTTAAATATATGCATTGATTTGTGCAAGCTAGCGATGTTATCGTTAGCTCCTATCAAGACATGCTAATCAATTATCGGTGTTACGATGTCATTTCACCGTGAAACAGTGCGTGTTCAGTCCTGCGCAGAAGAGATAAGAGTAGTAGGTGGTCGCACCTCTTTTGCCTGTGATATTTGGTGAAGTGGAGACAGATGGAAAGGCAAGCCAGTGTGGGATGAGAAGGATGAAGGCCTGACATGACGCTGCAAGACATGCTGCTTTTCTTTTCATGAGAGAAGACGTATCGCCTGCAAATGCTGATGGGTTCGTTGGTAAACCGATGGGTACATTTAAATCAAAACACGCGGTTTGACTAGTTAAGAAAGATAAAAACTAAAACGAAATGAGACGTATGCATGCATGGAGAGTGGTTGGTCATTGCAACTGTTCCTTCCTTTCAGCAGCTGATCAGAGCTGTGCTTCAAACTTTCAGACCTTCAGAAGATCTAATCGCAAGGTTTTAGTTCTTGTTTTCTTAAATGATGTCCGCTAGTTTGTTTAGTTATAATAGTACTTGACGTGTTGGCATCTACGCACCTAATTAAACTGGTTTTTGTCGTTGTTGTTGTATCTTCAGTCTTCAGATCAGAGAACAATAAGTCAGACCTCCGAGAACATCTCATGCATCAAGGTTGTGGTGCATCCTAGTGTTTCCTTTTCAAAACATGAAGTATGCAATCAAGTACCATGAAAGAAATAGAGCGTATATTAGGAGAAACAAAAAAAAGGACAAATTTTAGCGAATAGTAGCCTTTTCCTTTCCTTTTATTTTTAGATCACATTTAGATTTGAAATATTGTGGTATGATAGATTGATTTTGTATAAATATTGTCAAATTTTTTTTGGATTTTTCGTAACCATTTGCTTCGTATTTAAAGAGTATGCACGGCGCTGCACCACAACTCCAGACCCCTCACACATAGCAGAATCACTCTACTAAGAATGGAAGAACAAATCAGGCCTAAAATACACAAATGCATTGGAAGGTAGCATCTCGAACAAGAAATCCGGACGACGCCAGAGATGCATATAAACAGAAGGCGAACACCACATTCGCAGCCAATAAAAGATATCGCCTGCAGCTGCAGCCTTGCGTGCTGCGAAAATCCACAGTCCGTCGTAACTTACCGTCCAAAAGAAGGGAAAAAAAAAAGAAGCAACAACGCATGTTGGATAACAGTACAAGTGTTAATTCGATCTTCCGGTCAAGACGACTAGCCTGCCAGCTGCTACAATTTTAGAACGAGAAAGCTTGCGTCTAGCGCTAGAGGTAGGCACGGTGCACGGTGCACCCACGAAACGAACAGTTCACTAGCTAGCGAGATCGATCGTTACTAGCAGCCAGTGAGACGGCATGGCGTCATGGAGACGCCTCGAGAGTGCAAGTACAGAGAGTAGATTCGAACGGAGCTAACAACACGTACACTGGAAGCAAGCAAGGAAAACCAAGCTAAAGCTAGTAGCCAGCCGCACAAGCGACCATATGCAACGCAACCGTGAGCCGCGTCGATCCGAATCCGTCCGCCCTCGATCGCCGGGTGCAGATACACTAGAGCTGTCACTCAACTTCACCGGATGGATTTGCTTAAATCTTAGCCACTTCTTCGATCTTTTCTATGGCATTGATCTTGCCATGTGACTCCTGCTCCTTGCATTTATTTATTGGAATGTGCTTCTATGTATCGCTGTTTAACTTAAAAAGTTGTACAAATATTAATGCATAAATGAAGAGTGGATAGTGGTTATCTTTCATTTGTTTTAAGATTTAGAGAATTTTTACAGTGGATAGCATAGGTAGTAAGTAGTGATAGTAGAAATCAAATATAACCATCCATTCCTCAAGAGTATTTTAGATTTTTTCTATCCATTCATCAAAGGTATTTTAGACTCACTACTACAGAACAGCCAATCCTTGCCAGCATATCACTGCCGGTTAGGACCGAGCCGACAGTGATAACGTATTTCTGCCGGTTCGAAAGTTAAGTTGGGGGGAGAACTTATCACTGCCGGTTCACTGCCGACCAATCACTGCCGGCGCCAATGACCGGCAGTGATGGGATTTTGGAACCGGCAGTGATGTGCTGTTCTGTAGTAGTGACTTTTTCTAATTCGTTTACAGTTTTTGATTCACCGAATACATGGTGATCTTTAGAGGCTTCTTATCCATTTATTTACTATTCATCATGATCACATAACGTGTTTTACTATAGAGAACAAATAGTATGATGAATTTTTTTACCTTTTTACCCTTTTCTAAATTTTATTACTAATACTATATGTGGTAGTATAACTAGATCTAAATTGATTTCAACCATTAGATTCAAATGAATAGATGGCTTATATTGATTTTAATCCACTAAAAAAAGCTTAAGATTTATATTACTTATATTAGATGGATGGTACCTATACCTATTTGTTTCTTTCCTGAGAAGCCGCATTATTCTTTCAAAAAACATAGAAGCCGCTGCAGGCATCGGGGGTGCCGTGGGAGTCAATCGGTGGCATAGCAGATCATCATGAGAAGACCTTCTAGTCCAACTTCTTCTCTGGATATCATCTGATTGAACTTTGGAAGAAGAGAATTATTGTGCTTTATCCCATGGAATTGATCCGCTAGCACGAATAGGAAGCATGAAGGTTTGGAAGAAAAGACTGTATTGTCAATTCTTTTCCGTTGGTGTTTTGGAATGACTATCTAAAGATAATTAATTTCTTTTCAAATTCATTAGATGAGAAACTTAGTTGGAAAAGTTGACATCGTACCTTTATTATACTCCATAGAGTTACCGGCTAGAGAGCACCCTCACGTGTCCTCTCTTCATGAAAGCTCCTAAACAAATTTGTAATTACACTTAGATCTTTTTAATTACCGATTGAGGTAAATTTTTTTCTGATTTAATTGAGCTATCAAATAGTGTTAAAATTTTTTGTAATTTTTTGATAAGGGTCCTCAGAGTATGCCTAAGGTACCATAAAAAATTCGAGTCATGATCAAACTTGTACAATTCTTCAAAATTCCGACAATGCTAGTAATGTATTCATATCAACTCCACTGATTTAATTGAGATAATAAATCATGTTGAAATTTTTTTAAAACTTTTTTATAAGGATCCTGAGAGCATGCATAAGCTAATTGAGCTATTAAAGCGTGTTGGAAATTTTTGAAACTTTTTGAGAAGGGTCCTGAGAGTATGTCTAAGATACCATAAAAATTTCAAAACATGATCAAATTTGTGTAATTTTTAAGAGTTCTGATAATACTACTGATGCGTTTAAATTTCACTGATTACCCAGATACTCACCCTCGCATGATATAGCGGTGTAGATGCGCGGCATGCCGCCATGCGTATTCATCTAGTAATCTATACCGTAGGAAAGAAGGGAAAAGTTTCCATCCATGCCGTTGAAAAACGCCACGCGCACGAGCACCGGCCGGCCCCGGAGCCGTGGAGTCCTCCCGCTCGCACACAATCTGAGTAATAGATTGACGTCGCTAGCTGTACGCTCCGCGAGGAACGAGATGGCGGCGCGCGCATGCAAACGATCTGGCCGGCTCTGATTGGAAAATACACGGTTCAGATTGGACGTCATTCTTGGACATCATTTCGAGTTTCGACACGCAAACCGAAGGCCCCCTTCGTTGCGTGAACTGATCACTCCTTTCCTTCATTTTTTTATTTATAAAAATAGTGTCCATCAGATTTTTTTATAAAAAAATAGCCTCCTTCTACACTATAGTATCACAGAAAAGTATTGTTCTACACTACAGTACCAAGTAAAGTACTGCTCACATAGAAAGTATCGTAGGAATATACTTTCTGCGCTCACCTTCTACGGAATTCGCCCACCACGCCGCTTTCCGCGCCTATTGAGCGCTACTTCTTGGCCTCCCGCGGTTCTCTAGTGTGGAAGGTGCCTGGTGTCAATCACTGGACCTTCCACGATGAGGAAAGGGGTTAGTTTTGCAAAAAAATTCAGGAGAAACATTTTTGAAAAAAAAAGTAAAGGGGGCTAAATGAGTGAACAGTTCTTATTGCATTGTCGAGTTCTCCGTATGCATACACGTTCACACGATCGTATCACTAATACAAGTACACCCGAGCAATTGGCCGTGATTTTCTAGATCGGCCATTGGCACAGTCGGACCAACACGCGCCTAAGGCACGATATGGGTGTTTTTGGGTCAGTTCAACACATCATAAATGGTGAGGCCGTGCTAGACAGAAACTTAGCATGATGGATGGCACAACCGACTCGGTTGTATTTGGACTGGTCTAGCATGAAAAGCGGCTCTTTCATAAAAAAAACACTATATGTACAGCTTAGCCTATTATCAACTACCTTACCTCTGCGATCCAAGTCCAACCCATCATCAAATACTATCTTTCCCCTCTGCCTCTTTCATGATGATCTGGTGTAGTCACTATCTCCTCATGCATATGTCGTCTCCTCTCTCTACTCCATCCCTGTTTCCTCCCCGCACCACTACCTCTCCCCATCGTCCCACGCCATCTCCTCCTCATCGTCCCCGCCATCTCGGAGCTAAATCCAACGGTCTTGGGTCATACTGCTGCGGGATACAGCCATGCGGCACCGTGTCACCAGCTTTGTCAGCCGTCCTGAAAAACAAAATGGTGGCGACCGGAGAGAAAAAAGATGGCGATGACGCTAGATCTCAACGATCCTTACCGGCTCAGCGTTGGATCCAGTGGTCTTCGGTCATGCCGCCGCCAAATCCGACCTTCCCGCACCTCGTTGCCATTGTCCCCAGCCACCGTATGTGTTTCTTCCCTGATGCTAATGTCTTCCTCGTCTCCAGCCGAACTTCACTCCATCCTCGCGACCACACCAACGGTGCCCACTCGTCACTGGCTTCTTTTCCCTCCTCTACAATAATCATAATGAACCATGCGTGAGCTGGCACGGCATAAAATTCATACAATATGTCAATGAATCGTGTTTAAACTTACTGGAGGCAAGTCAGACTGAGAGAAATTTTTTTCTTTAATATTTATTTTTATTCTTTTTTCAAAACTATGCGTCCGAATGAAAATTTTGCAAAATTATACGCCCGTCACCCGTGTATGGGGCGTCGCCCATATACAGGCGATTTGTCCTCGCGCCGCTTGTTGCCGTCGACCACCGTTGGTGTGGGCCCCCATGAGCAGAGGCAGGCGGCGAGGGTTGCAGCGATTTTTTTAGTATTTTTTGTAATTACTATATGCCTTTTTAATATGAACCACATAACTTTTGCTAGGAGTGTCCAAATGAAATGAAACTTGTTTTTAAATTTAAATTTTGGAATGAGGAATTAGATTGTAAAATAAAAATCTATGTGTTGTTTGTAGAAAAATAATTTTATTTGAGTTCGAATGCTAGGCTCTAACTATGGATTGTGAAGGAATTACAATGTGTGTTGATCCATAAATCATGAAATAAATAGAATAAGTTACTACAACCTTATGCACTTAATTTTGCAAAATATCTAAATATGATTGCATTTTGAATCAAAGATGGCTAGTTTAAACCCTTTATAGCATTCATTGTTCAAGTAGTTAGAATAATGTCTAAAGGACCTCAAAACTTGTGAAC
This sequence comes from Otatea glauca, assembly GCA_036346275.1. Taxonomy (NCBI): domain Eukaryota; kingdom Viridiplantae; phylum Streptophyta; class Magnoliopsida; order Poales; family Poaceae; genus Otatea; species Otatea glauca. The sequence goes on from CM070718.1 coordinate 25,673,811, forward strand.
CAGTTTTGTTGCATTCTTGGGCTTGCATAGGTTACAATTATGTAAAAATATTTAGATGTCACTTTAGGTCTGCACTATTTTATTCTTTGTCCGAACGTGCAATCAGTAAAACATCAAAATGGCGTATCTTTCGCAAAGCGAGGGTCATACTCGATGAAATCAAATCTGATGAACTTAAAATGCTATAACCAATCTTGATGGACAAAAATAACATCATTTGGGACAACTAGAGCAGTAGGACATATACGAGCCCTCCGGACAGTGAGCATACACTTGAAGGGTAGGCCGCACTCTTTATTACGACTTAAAACTGAAAGGAGTACCACGAACAAGAAAAACCAAAGTTAACACCAGACGTCTACTGAGTGCTTCGAGGCCACTTCCCATTCGCCCATGCCTCCGACGGGGCTTCTCTGGCACACCGCGCCCTCTCTTGTTTCCTCTCTCTCTCGGCCTCCTTCTCCTCCGCTTCCTTCCTACATGCCTCCTCGCGTGCGACATCGCGTTGTTCTTGAAGCCGCCGCGTGAACTCGTCCTGCCGGTTGGCTTGGTCAAGAAGCCGTTGGTCCTCGGGGTTGATCTCCGTATCAAACCACTGCTCAAATTCACGATGGCGGAGGTGACTGCATAAAACGTAAATTAGCAAAGTTTCATTCACAAATATTATGTAACCCGTACGATTGTTACCATGCGGCGATCCTTCAGGCTCTTCTTCGGCGGATCGAAGGCGTAGTTGCGGCACTTCCAATACCTCCTCTTCCAAGTTGAAATTTTCCAAGAGCGGACAAGCCTGCAAGGATCTCCGCACATACACATGGGTGCTACAGCTCCACGAGGTAGGAAGAGATCTTGGTACGCTAAATTGCGCGAGCATGCACTTGCTTCTTCCTTTGCCTTCCCCTTTCCCTTTGCACTTACACGCCTCGGCATTTTCGATTGATCCTGATTTTTTTCCTTCCTCCTCTATTCTTTGCGAGACCGCTTGTGAGAACGAATGTTATAAAGGGCAGATATTGCCAGTGTATGGAGCGATCGCCCCGACTAGAGGCGATAGGTGCACCAGGGCGTTGGTGTGTTGTCACATCGTGTGGCATAGGCAAGCAATGCATACATGGATTTGCACAATTTAAAGTGATAAGGCTGTCATGTTACTAACTCGGACAGTTATACAATATGCTGCTGAACGTAAAGGCATTACAAAAATACGTCCGTACAACAAGTCAATCACGGCCACGCTTCCTGATCTGGCCCGTGGGGTAGGTGAGTGGCGATGGCGGACGGACGTCCCTCCTAGGCCGGCCCTGCGGCGCAGGCGTAGAGTAGTGTGGCGGCGACGAGAGCGTGTCCTGTGGCAGCGCTCCCGAGAGCTGAGAGGGGTCGAGGTAGTCGGTCGAAAGGTACTCATCCAGGTCGAACTCGCCATCCACAGGGTCGTCAAAACCCCCCTGAGGTCCTTATGGGGCGCGAGACAACGAGGGAGCCTCCGCAGCCCACTGTCCCCACTGCTGCTGCGTGGGAGCGTAGCGAGGAACTGGCGGGGTAGGGCGAGACGCTGAAGGAGCCTCCGCAGCCCACTGTCCTCCCTGCAGCTGCGTGGGAGCGTGACGAGGCACCGGGGGTAGGGCGAGTCTTTGGGCGCGAGGGCGTGGTGTCTGCGTCCGCCGGCGTCTCGCGCCCGGCGGTGGCCAGCGAGCCAACCGCCTCATCCTATCGAGGACCCGAGCCCAAGCTGTCTCGGACTCGGCGGTGGTCACCTGTATGCCCCCCGTAGGCGCGTCAACATGGACACAACATCCACCTCAACCTCCCCGATGAGCTGAGCCTGCATGTAACGTTAGATTGTTATTACGTAATTTACATGAAAAAGACGTGCCCATGTAGCTTCGATTGCGACACTTACCGAGGCGTTGTCCCTCTAGGACATCCGTGAAGGGTGCGTGTCCGCTACCGATACTGCCGTGCGACATACGGTCTGGTGTGTACCCCCCCGAGGCGAGTCGTGGGCGAACCACTCCATTTACTCATCGTACATGTCAGGGTCGTACGGCCGGGTCTCGGTGACCCTCTCGTCGAGTGCGGCGTCCCACTGCACGGCCCATGGCTGCATACGGTGCGCGAACTGAGTGCCCACTGCAGCACCCATCCGGATCATCCTGCAATGCAAAAATAGTAAGTACACACCACATTCATTTCGCAAAGATGCGGAGTAGTAGGATCAGGGCAAGTACCTGTGAGCGCCACGTGCGACAACGTGACGAGGCGGCAAGGGAAAGGACTGGAACAGGCCGAACTGCCGCAGCACTCGGTGCGGGGAGTACTCCTCGACACACAGGTCAAAGACGAGAACCTTACGGGTGAGCCAGAAGGCCTCATCTCGCGTGCAAAGCACGGAGACCCCGTAAGGTGCTCGGGCGTGGACGTCGTACGCGGTGTATGGCGTCCACCTCACGTCCTCGTCGTGGAGGCGGTCGAACTCCCGAACGAACTCCAGGTAGGACCTCCTCACCTGTCGGTGCGCGTACCTCTGCTGTGAGGAAGTAAGAAATGGCGGAGGTTATTCAAGTGCGTTAGTGGGGAAAAATATACGAGGGAGCATACATGTCGTCGGACCCAGTAGTGGCCCATGGTGGGCCAGTCCACCGGGTCGTCTCCGTAAAGGTCCTGGGGGTACGGTGTCGTGTCAACAACAAGCCTGCCGATGGAGAAGCGCTCCCAGGACCACAACTGGAGGAGTAGGACGCAACCCGACATCGTCGCGTCATGCTCCGCCCGAGAGACGGCGTCGCACAGACCTCTGTACGTCGCCGCTAGCACAGCTGAGGCCCACGACCACTGCATCATCTATTTACAAGGGGGGGTTAGACGTGCTCCGCTGAGACGAGATTTGAACTGAGTGTGTTACCTCATCTACCGGGGTGTCGGCGATGTGCTGGGCGTACTCGATGAGGTGACGGTCCACCGTGTTCCCGTGGGAGGACGGGAACATCACCCAACCGAACAACAATAGGAGGTATGCCTCCAGATGGCGGGCCACGTCCGCCTCCTCCGCGTGCGGGTGGAGAAGCTGAGCCTGTAGCGTTCGCAACAAACATTATCAGCAACTTAGCGCTTCTCTTTTAATTCTCAAAGAAATAGGTACTCACCGTGAACTGAAGCAGCCACGCCTTCGTCGATCCGTGGCGCTCACCCTCCCTAAGGGGCGGTGAGGGGCTGCCGGGGTGTGCCGCACCGCGGTGAAGCAGCGGACAACTCGGTGTGCCACGTGGAGGCGTCGCGGCGGCACGGATGCCGGACCAGGCGGGGAGGCCTAAGAGGTACGACACGCCCTGCGGCGTCGGAGCCATCTCTCCGCACGGAAGGTGGGGCGTGTCGTCTCGTCTCCACCGGTCCACGAGTGCGGCCAAGATGACGGTCGTACCCGAATCGCGGAACCTCCTTGCCCGCTAACGGGGCAGTCACCTCCTCCACCATCCTACAAAGAGGAAGTAAGCCAGCCGCTCGCAACCTGCATGTAGTGCATTGCGTCGTTAGAATTGCATTCACGGGTAAGTACATGTACGTAAAAGAGTGCAACCGTTGACAGCTTACCGTGGAACCCAGCGTGGGTCAATGCGAAGCAGCTCGTTGGGCACCCGAGGTCGGAGTGTCCTTAGTTCTCGGTTCTCCTCTGCGGAGTACCTAGACCGGTGGGTCGCATCGACGGTCACGTCCAGCAGCTCAGGGCAAGGTCGTGCCATCGTGGCCTATTACAAAGCAAATACAACAAATCTGTCAGTAATTACGTGTGCACACAAAATGAAATGCGAAATAACGAATTGTACCATACTCAACAAACAATACAACAGAAGTGCAGAGAGCCAAAAAAAATCTCATATTACAAACATACAAAAGACAAAGACATGTTCGACAACTTACTAGTACATTGAAAATTACATGATGCGAACAACAACTTACTAGTACATTGAGAATTACATGATGCGAACAACAACTTACTAGTACATTGAAAATTACATCGAACATCACAACTTACATTACAACTTACCGGTCCATTGAAAAATACAAGATGGGAACAACGTGGAAAATTACATTATCCGCGATTGCGATCGCCTCGAACTCGTCCATATCGTTCGAACGCGCCTTGTCCTTCGACGCCGACCCGGCTTCAACATTCGGATGTTGGTACCCATCGATGGTCGGAGGGGTTGTTGTGAGCGATCCATCCACTCGGTACCGTACACCTCGTGATGCCACGTGTTGAGAACGCTCGCTTGTAGTAGTGCGGGAGATGAGCGGACGGCGGGATTGATGCGTCTCGCGGCTGCGGCAATGATGTGCGAGCACGGCAAGTGCAAGCGGCGTGGTTTCGGCAGAGCACTCGCACTCGGTGCTCGGGTATGCACAGATGGGAAGTCCTCTCGGTGGGCACCTGCGACCTCGGTCACCGCAGATGCACGTGGTATCTCCGTTCCACGCCACTCTCGGTGTAACCCGATGTGTCTGCGCCTTTCTTATTTTCTTGGACATGTAAGTAGACACAACGATTGAGTACGACGATCGATTGTCCAAACATACATCTTTGTGGAGGTCTTGTATTGCTCAATGAAATATCTCTGTGTCCCTAATATGACACCTTCAACTATACCCACCGATGAAAGGCATCGGTGCCTTTCATTACCGATTGTAAATCTCCGCCGAGTTCGTTGTCATGATCCCATAACGCGAGCCGCCCTCGTCATCATGCGAAGGACCATTTCTCCAAAGGCTCATGTCGTATCCAATCGGTGAAACTCTTTATCTTGGTACCGGCCTCGCCGGATGTTTGGGGTTTGTGTCGGCGCACAAAGTGTGGGGTCCTCTCCTTGCTCATGGTACACCATCGTGTTCCTTGATGAACTAGCGGTACCTCTGGGATCCATTGATTGCTTCTTCGTTAGTTCGTCAACGTCCTTCAAAGCGTCGAACTTCCTCCGTTGGTTCTATTTGCACAGCGCTTGAACATGTTCATAAGCTCCTTGATCTGAATCGACGAAAAAATTGGCACCCATGTGCCTCATGCACCACCTGCTCTTGGTCAGCCACTTCTTTGCTCCCACGACGGCGGACCCTTGTTGCATATCCACGATCTCCTTAGCGACCTCGCATGTCGGTCATGGATGACACAAACATCGAACTGTCAAGAACAACCGCCAGCTTCACTCTTTCAAGGAACCAGTACCAGCTCTCAATGTTTTCCCCTCCACGAATGCCAATGCAACCGATAGAACCTGGTTATTGGCATCCACCGCGATCGCAGTTAGAATCTGGCCCTTGTACTTCCCGTGAGAATCTGCCGTCCATGCAAAGGACCAGGCGACGATCTTGAACGCATTTATGCATGCGCCGAGGCGAAGAATGCACGTTGCAATACCCACTTACCGGCGCACACACCACCCGAGGAAACTCCGCAAGGTCGATAGATGTACCGGGGTTCCTACGTGCGATTGCCCTGAGCAAGTGGGGAATATTCTCGTACGAAGCCTCGTACATCCCGAACCGTATTTCCGAGTGTCCTTTTGCTCTCCATGCCTTTGCGTAGCTAATCTTATACTGAAACCTCTTCTCCACGGTGTGATAATAGATCGAGGCTGCGGATGAGGATTGTCCACGATCTGACCATAAAACACATTTTCCACCCAAGTGGACGACAGATTGCGGTGTCCCCGCCCGCTTCTTCCACTCATGATTATGCTCAACCACTATGGAGCATTTCGGTAGTCCTTCCACTTCCCTGGTATGCATGTACCGCCATGGGCACGAATCAACTACGCACTTCACGTCGTAGTCCTTCTTCTTGGACTTCACTACCGAATTGCCGCGGAGAGACATTACCCGATGCTTCACCGCATCCATCACAGCCTCCTTGTCTTTATATATGGCCCCTCCGTCACCTCGTTCTCACGATACTCCCATGCATTAATGTTCCCTTCATTCATTGTTAGGTCTTGGCGTAATTGGTCCACGCACGAGGATAGGCACCTCGGGGCGTTGTCCTCCTCGTCGGAGTGCTCACCATCAGGGACTTCCTCATCCGCACGGTCCTCCTCTTCCATCAGGTCAACAATGTCCTCCACCTCCTCCCCCTCGTCGGCCACCCCTCGCGCCTCCACCATTGTCTCCTCCGCCACCCCAGTCCCTTCGCCACCGCTGATCTCGTGCTCCTCGTCTCGGGCTCCTCGCCGCCTTCCTCTTCGTATCCTTCTACATTTGGCGTCCCTCCCGTAATGTCCACCCGACATCACGAACTTGCGACACCGATGGAGCTACGGGTAGCTTGTACCAACAACATGAGCGGCCAACCCGCTCTACGGCAAAACCAACATAACTCCTCCATGTTAACGTCGAGTTAATAGGAATCAACTCTCCGTAAAAACGGTCTTGCGCTCGGCTCACTACTGCTCTGACCCGCAACCGAACAGTCTGGGCATCCAAACTGAACATCCGAGACATCCACTCCAACAAACCCCTGTATGTCCTATCGCTCGGTCTACATATGCCCCATACGACTCTTGAAAATGATGATAGATCCACCCCATCCGCCCCCTGTGCTATCTCCCCATCTCCATAAAATATTTGGAAATACAATTTCTCCGACATGCTGCAACGTCCGACGAAAAATTATTACTCTAAAATACAATCTACAAAACGTACATTGACCGTACTACAAAATACGACTATAAATAAGTGATTTTGACTACAAATAAGTAATTCGACTTGCCTACCATATGGCCTAACATTATATTTGTGCCACATTACATTAACCCTACCAAATTAAAATTGTAAATATTGCCTACTATTTTCACTGTATTCACTATACTGAGTACTATACAATCCTGAAATCTCTAAAAACTAAATACTACATTAAAGTTCTAAACGCTATCCGAGAAATTTCTAAACAACACTATGCGAGAAATTCTAAACGCTGCACAATCCTAAATTTTCTAAACACTAAAATAAATTTATAATACTACAATAAATTTGTAACGTACTAAATACTATACAATCCTGAAATTTCTAAAAACTAAATACTACATTAAAGTTCTAAACGCTATCAGAAATTTCTAAACAACACTATGCGAGAAATTCTAAGCATTGCACAATCCTAAATTTTCTAAACACTAAAATAAATTTCTAATACTACATAAATTTGTAACGTACTAAATACTATATAATCCTGAAATTTCTAAAACTAAATACTACATTAAAATTCTAAACGCTATCAGAAATTTCCAAACAACACTACCTAAATTTTCTAAATATTAAATGCTACATTATAATTTTAATAACACACTCCTACTAAATTTTCTAAAAACTACAAAATCCTAAAATTTTAAATAATAAATGGTACATTTAACTTCTACGTAACTAAACAATCATAAATTTTTTGTAAAAATACCTTGTGAAGCGACGATTTACTTTTTCTCCCTTTTTCTTCTTTTTCTTCTTCTTCTTCTCCTCTTCTCTTCTTCTTCTTCTTCTTTCTTTTCTTACGCCTCGGTGGCTTCCCCTTCGCCCGAGCGGCGCTATAACCCCCTCAGCGCCTGGCTCGAGCGTCGCCTGTCTTGGGCGACAAGGGCCCACTCAACGGCAAGAACGGCTAGTGGGCGGCAAACAAGCGCGCGAGGACAAATCGCGTGTATGGGGCGATCGCGTGTATGGGCGATCGCCTATACACGGCGACAGCATCTAATTTTGCAAAATTTTTATTCGGACGCATAGTTTTGAAAAAAAAGAATGAAACTAAATATTAAAGGAAAAAAAATTCTCAGACCGGCACACTGTTTGGCTAAGCCGTGGCGGCCCAATGCCCGATTCCAGGCACGGGCGGCATGCCGTTTTCTCCGTTGCTAGTTTCTTCACGTGGCGGGCCCACCTTGACGTAACTTCACATAATTAACCCTGCCGATACGTGAAGAGAAGAGTAATAGCCAGTTTTCATGCCCACTTAGGGTCTATTTTTTAAAAAATCAACTTTCCCATAACTAATTTTAATCAAGTGTAATTTATCTTACCTTTTATGGCAACAAAATTCAGCACCACGTGTATAGCAAAATTTGGTAAACATCCGATTCTATGATGTGTGAGATATAGGTCTAAGTATGACAAACCATAATTATAACAACGAACTAAACATCTATTTAAGAATATGTAGCACGCTTAAGTTTAGATGTGACAAAGTTAACTTCAAATCAGACAGGCACTTAGCACGGCCTATTTCACATGGCTGCGAACAGTACAGAAAGTAGCACTGCTAAATGTCTCCAATCTCATCAGCGGAGCCTTTGTCAGCCACCGCAGGAAGAAAAGGAGGTGATCATAGATGGACGTAATTTTCGAATAGAATTACCTGGCTTCCGAAGCATTTTCGTCAGCAACCACCGCAAGGCAGATTATACACTGGCCTGTGTTGACGACTTGATACCCATACGGCTGTAGTTTTGCAATGTTTCAGTAGTTCTTAAAGCAAAAAAACACATAACAGCGTACTTCATGATTCTGCCATCAGAACACCAATTCAGGCTCTTCAAGTTGTAAACGGAGGCATACACAGTGCTTCATTAACAAAGTAAATTTCAGAGGGGTTGGACAAGAAGTCAGGGCTCATGGTAAAGATGAACAGAATCGACAGGTTTCACGTACACCGTAATTGGGGCAGCATAACGCACCCAGGGGCACAACAAAAAATGTCGCGAACCTCCAGAAACACGTTCTTATTACAGAAACAAAGTCTGGAGCACAAAGAGTTGCTAGTGCACATCTATTTGGTGATCTCCTTGTTATTGGCAAGGTAGCTACACAGGGGAAAAGAGGAAGAAAAGAAAACAAAACATCCGGTTCTGATATGCACCCTTCCCTCAGCCCATAGATGTTCTGCCATTGTTCTGATCTGCAACTTCCCTCACGCCCTCAGCTCAACATAGGACCCCGAGATCCCTGAGGTGCCAATCAGGGTTATCTGCAAGTACAATAATTACATCATGAGTAAAGAGTGCTGAATATAAGTAAATTCCACTAAATTTCAGTCCAGGAAATACAAGCAAATCAGCTGTACAACAACATGAGGACATTATTCCGCACATGTTATGAGGTTGAGCAGGATCCCATCCATTTGCAGAATTTTTTTTTCAACGAAAGGCCAAATATCAAAAAGAAAAATTATACAGCATCTTCCAGTTGCAACAATGACACCAGACACAGCCTTCCTTCAGAAAGTCAAAACTATATTCACACATGGACGAGGTATGAAAAGCCATACTCATATAGTTCCCACCAAGCTGCTTGTACTGGCCAGTCTCTAGAGGTAATCAGATACAGGGAAAAAAACATGGAGGAAGACCAGACAATACCTGGCCATGAATCAGCCAGAAAACGGTTGTGTTTTGTTAGCTTATGGTGAAACTTGGGAGAAAGGGAAACTAGTTAGTAGTTACCAATTTGAAAATTGCTACAAATTAGCCCGAACCACTACTTACACTAATTCCAAATTGTCTAGTAGCCTGAGAATCAAAATCCCACCCTTAGGCAGGGCTTGCAGTAAGTGGTGCCTGGTGGTAACCCAACAGCTATTTTTACCTTATTACAGACAAAAGGAAGCCATTCTTGATTGTTGAGATGCCACATGTGATCAGGGCCTCAGGGGTATCTGCCAATGTTCAATTGGAAGTACCACAAGTAGTTGTACAAGCAAACAACAACACAAAGAGAGTGCATTTTCCCCTACCAAGTGATCTAAAGTGCATAGCCGCATAGGATAAACTGATTAGACACGCCAATATATTTCTATGAAGTATAACCTAGTACAACAATCGGTAAAAGAACATGCACAGCCAGTTAGCAATTGTTGTTATGTGTAATTTCCTAGCTTTACACATCAAATGAAAAGGTAAACAAGATGATGGCCATAATTATATGAGTTTGTTAGATAAGGCTGACGTTTTTATAGTCCGTCCAAGCTTATCTCCAGTCTTTCCTTGTATCAAAACATATAATGTCCTCGTATGCGACCTACTCCAATCTCAAGTGGATGACCCAGGATATTTTTTGATACTATTGTTTCTTAGCTAGAGAGGGGAATAAAATGATAGTCTTGATATAAAATGATATATTTGCGATTGCAGAAATTGCATAAACTAATTCAGCTGAAAAATTGTTAGAAGTGTGAAAATATTGCATATGCAACAGCATCTTATGTAAAAAAGCAACAGCTAAACATTATTTTAAAAGGAATTACAATATGCCCCATTACAGAACATGCAAACACTGACAACCATGATCGTATGAAACACAAGTTCTACAACAGAAGCTTGCATGGAAGTAAACCGCACTGCAAGGACAAGTAACATTTGAGAAAAACATACCTTTCCCCACTCAGACCCTATGCCACTGCATCTCATTTTCAGGTGAATCATTTTTGTCCCCAACTCAGTCTCCACCTTCTTTCGTAGATAATTTTCATCAGGGCCAAAGGATTCTAGATATGTCATGTATCGATTATATGCAGCTTTCACAGCATCTTCTATATAACCAGGCAAGGGGCCAACGTTCTGCCAGAGTTAGGCTTGGTAAGACACATTAAAAACGAAAATGAGCCCAAACTCTGCAGAAAGCAATACATCTATGAGAGGGATAAAGACAATTATGTACTGACCTCACCCGTTAGACCACAAAGATCATCAAGAGCCAATCTTAGGGAAACCAAAACTCCACTGAATTCCTCACATGCCTCAGCTGCACGAAATACATTTTCCAAAGCCTCTTGACCAGCCTTATCATCAGTAGCTTTGGATACTGCTTTCTTTGCTTCATCTACAAGAGAATCTGGAAGTTCACTCCAGCTAGCAGCCATCAAATCCTTAAATGCAGATTCAATTTCTGGGTCAGATATTGCAGGCAGATGCTTTTCGTTTGAACTGAACAAGCGCCTGAAGCTCCATGAGAAAGCATTGTTACCACCTGAGTTTGTAACATGCAAAAGTTAATCAACAATGAGCATAGAGAAAATGAGACCTGGATAATACATAAAGTTTGAACCAAGGTACAATATTAGCAATGCAGCAAAATGAAAACTAATAAGAGCAAGACATCATCGACTCTCCTACTAGACATCATCGACTCTCCTGATGTATATACCACACAGTGTTACAGATGTATTTTGAGCTGCAGCAACAGCAGGGCTGCAGGACCCACCCTGCTCAACCATCCCCCTGCCCTGCTGCTCCCAATCTTATAATCTTATGGCGTAAAATACAAACAGCAGTTTATCTGTGCTTAGTGTTCCCAACACCATATTCTTGACAAAGGCTAGAGAATCTTTCATATAGTTGCTTCAAAACCAAAAGTGTGATCTCACTGTCCAAAACCAGTTATTCTTGCGTTCAAGCAACATCATCAAAATACATAGGTTGTGCACATTCAAGTGCTGAAACTCAATCATCCGATGCAACACCAGCAGCACAAACACTTGAGGGCCACACATCTGAACCGCACTTCAGGGTCAGCTGCCATGTTATACAAGCCGAAATCATATACTCCTTCTAAACATTCTGTAGCACAGTAGCATAAACCCTTGTACACGGAGTAGTAACATTTTTCTAGTGGTACTGTAACCCTTGTACCACGACCTACGGAGTGGCATCCCCAATCGTCCTCACCTCACAATAGCATCCCCAAATTTTTATTGTTACTAACATATCCCAATAGCACCATTCGGAGTTGATATATCTCCAGCAATCAGAATTTACCGAGCGGTACTCACAAATCTATAAACAGCCTAAACAAGCCAGCGACTCGCGCAGAACCCTACATAGAGACTGGCCCAAATCGCGACAATAACATGTGGTATTATCAACTAGCAACCAGCGAGATGTGATGCGAGGCGGACCTGAGACGGCGGTGATCGGGCGTGCGAGCGGGGCAACCGCGGCGGGGCGGGAGGCGGCGGAGAGCGTGGACAGGGCGGCCGGGGAGATGCGGAGTAGGCGGCGCAGGGCGGAGGAAGAGCGGATGGCGGCGGCCATCGCCGTGGTCGGGAGAGATCGCGGCGAGATGGGGATGGAGAGATCGCCGTGGTCGTGGTCGGGAGAGACCGTGGTCACTTTTGTATAGTACGAGAGGGCCCATGTTTGTTGGGCCTTGGGCTCCATATTGGCATTACTGGGCCTTTAGGCTCCGTATTGGCAAACTGGGCCTGTTGGGCTCCATATGGCCTAATGGACCTGTGGAGATCACATTGGATCGTGTTGGGCTCCAATTGACATAACTGGGCTTGTTATGCTGGGAATGTTTGTACAATACAATGCATTCAAGAACATACCAGCAGGGAGAAAAATGCATTCGTCTCAAAAGAAGAAGAAAAAAACGGAAGAAAAATGCATTCAAGAACAGACATATCACAGTAGGGTTGAAAACGGAACGAATAGTTCCCGTCCAATCCGGAGCCGGATCGGTTTAGAACCGGATCCGGGAAGAAAATTGGATATCAGGTCGGATTCGGATCCGGATATTTAAAAATGGATATCGGATCGAATTCGGAGCGTGCGCTATCCAGAAAATATGGATCAGGAACCGGATATCGGATAATTCATTATCCGGATATCCGGTTGCGTCGATCACCGACGTGATCGATCCTCGCCCGACGACCCATGCCCCAGTGACCCGGCTCCAAAGCGATATCGAACAATCGAACCCTCTTCCTCCTGACTTCAGTCCTTCCCGACCCGAGGAGGCGAGGACCCCGAGTCGGCGAGACGGCGACTCCCTTGGCTGGTGGTTGACGCTCCTCCCAAATTCGAGAGCCTCGATCGACGTGGCGCTCCCCCTTCCCAGCGGCGTCTTCCCCGACTAGCGCTCCCACTCCTCGTCCAGCGCTCCTTCCAGATCTGAGGCCTCGTCCGGAGCCAGTGCTCCCCTCCCCAGCGGCGACCCCCCCCCCCCGCGGCCGGTACTCCCACTCCCCGGCCAGCGCTCCTCCCAGATCTGAGAGCCTCGACCGACGACAGTGCTTCCCCTCCCCAGCGGTGACTCCCCCTGGCCGGCGCTCCCCTTCCCCGGCGGCATCTTCCCCAGCCAGTGCTCCCCCTCCCCGGTGGCATCTCTCCCCGACGGCTGGCTTGTCTTGAATCACGGTGATTATACTTTATCAAGTTTGGCTGGCTTAGTGGCTTGTCTTGATTATACTTTATCAAGTTGGGATTCAATCACCATGTGTTCAGATGCTGCTGCCTGCTGTTATTTGAAATGGGAATTGAGAACATTTGTTGAATGTTATTATGCTTGTAGTCTGTAAAATGAAAATGGATCACCCTGTAGTCTGTAGTCTTCAATTGATAACATAGTTGCATCATCGTCAAAGTAATGTTTTATGCTTTTCGATAGCAGTTACATCATCGTCAAAGTAATGTTTTATGCTTTTCGATAGCATATTTACAATATCCGGTTTAGTGTTTTCATCGATGCAAATACCCTAACTTTGACATTTTAATATCATATGTACATAGCATAGTTTTACAATATAAAGATTGCTACCATAGTGACATCAAGACATTTGGTCTGGAAACAGGAATTGTAATTACATCAGCAAAATGGATGTAAGACATTCAAGTCAAGCATGGTTCTTTGAGCAAGAAAATGTCCACTTGATGCAAAATATTAAGAACTAACCTCTTTGACCAATCTTTTAGAGCTCCAAATAAGAGCGCCCTACAAAACATGCAGTGAGAACGAGCTTTAAATTGTCAAGCACATCATCTGATGAAAAAACTTCAAGTAACATCCTCTTGTAGATACATAAAGTTTCAACTGCTTCCTAGATTTATGTTGTTTAGGTTGATAATTTCCTTACAAATATAAACACAACCACCATTTTGTCATCACTCCAATTATCTTTCCTGTCATCTCTTTTGAAGACAATGATCTATTTTGACAGATAACAATCACTCCTTATGTTTCCAAAAGAAGAGAGAGTAGAAGTTTTTGGTGGATAATTTGTGAGCTACGAATGCATTTTCTATGCTTTCATTTCAGGCTCCTTGTTTCTCCTGCAGTTTATTGAGAAACAATCAAATAATGGATCCTTGAATGTAGGTTGTTGTTTGTAGATGAGGCCTAGTGGGGTAGATGATGTGCTCTTTGACCTCTGTAGAGTACTTTGATATGTTATTGCCGATTACTTAGAATTGGATTCAAGGTTGTAAACCCATAGAACTGCTGGAGGTTGGGAGATGCTTTGTTTGAGATATATCTTACTATTATTGTTATGTATTCATGTGGTTTGATTCAACATATATTACTTTACGTATACGTGCATTATCCGTTCCGAATTATCCGTTCCCGATCCGAATCCATCACATATTCGACCCATATCCGTATCCCGAATTATCCGGATTCGTATCCGGATCCAGCTAGCCCGTATCCGGTTCCGAAAAAAAAATAGATTATGATACGGAAAGAGCAATATCCGTTCATATCCAAACTGTTTTCACCCCTACACCCCTTATCACAGGAACACATACAACACCCAAACTGCAACTAATTACTTTTGAACCTCATAAGTCCAGTCACACAGCTACAGAAAAAGCTTAATTTGTTTAACCTCTCTGGCTCACTCCATGACGTTACCGCTGCTTAGATAACCTTGGTGGCGATGGATACTTAGTCGTCTACTACTACTAATCACTAAGCTGCATGCATTAATTAAGCTGCTCTGTCACAACAACTTAACAGTGGCTAATTGTTTATTTATTCATGTCGTCCCACCGTCACATCATACAGCTCCTACTCGTCTCCGCGGAGGGCGGTGGAGGAAGACCGGCAGGATCACGGCGCAAGCCAGCGCGGCGCCCACGAAGCCGATGACAACGTCAGCCTGGCCACGGACGCCGGAGCAGAGCGAGGAGCCGAACAAGGCGGCGAGAACGTGGTAGACGAGCCGCCCCGACAGGCGACGACAGCCCGGCGGCAGCGCCCGGTCACCACCAGAGCCAGCAGCGCCGCGAGCACCTGGACCGCAGCACCGCAGCATTGAGCGCTGCACACTGTGAGATCGAGACCACAGATCGACCAAAGGAACAAATTAGATCAAACGAGGCATTTCAAATCAATTATCCGAACCGGGCGTACGTAACGTCAAAGAGATTTAAGAGATTGATTCAGCTCAACGCTGGAAATCACTAGCAAGAATCGCCTGAATGTAACACCTGGATGCAGCGTTCTGTCCCTCCCGCAGACGCTGACACGGTAGTCACGACAGGACTGAAATACGGTACGGTACGTATGTGTATGGGTCGGACTGGTACGACACGAATGATAGGGTTTTATCGGACCTCATGGTCAGTTATGATGGGCAACACGGCACGGCCCCAAAGAAGAGTGCCCTGCAGCGACATTGCGTCATGTTGTGGCTCGTCCTATAGCTGGCGCCTTTTGCAGTCCTCGTATGCGGAGAAAGGAGAAACAACAGAGATGCTAAAAGGTGAAGAATAGAGACCGAAGAGTACACGCTCACCGACACCGAACACGCTCACCAACCACTCCGCGTTAGGGTATCCCACGCTAGGTGTAAGGTTTTTAACGAGGTAATAACTCTGTACTTCAAAAATGAATCTTTCCCCCCAATATTTGTATCCATTGCCTTAGCACCGTGTGCATCCGGCTCATTTTCTCTCGTCACAATATTGCAAATGGGCCGAATCTAGACCGACAGGGCATGAAGCCAGCACGAATCGCAAATGGACCGGACCTAGGCTTGCCAAAAGCTAGCCAAGCCATCACAGCACGACATGGTGGATCAGCCGGGCAGTGGCGGTATAGTACGATTGTAACATCCAAACTTTTGGCTCAAATTATTTTTATAGTATTATCTGTGCATTTTATGAATTTTAGGAATTTCTGGAATTTTTTAGAATTTATTTTATATTTTAGAATTATGTTTATTATGTAAATTATTTAAACATTTGAAAAGTTTAAATAAAATTTTGTTAAAAGTATTTTATTTGAGTTCTAAATGTCTCAAAAATATTTTTAGAAATTTTTCTAGAATTTTTCTGATATTTTTAATAGTTTTTTTTGAACTATTTTAATTTATGAAATTATTTTAAAAAGTGAAAAGATTTTAAATGGATATAATAGTGTTGGGCTTTAACCCTATGCGGCCCAGTTCGACTGCTCGACCCAGTCCGCGCGAGCTCTTGGATTGTGACCGTTGATTTGAATCAACGGTTGGATGTGACTCGAGAAGTCCTAGCCGCATGGCTGTTGGATCTCATTTGTGCGGCTGAGATCAGTAGGGGCTGTTGGAAACCCTAGTGCATCTGGGAGGTCCATTTTCATGTGTGGCTCGGATTGGTTCGCATTAATGTGCATCCTCACCGCTCATCGTGCCACGTGGACAGGGATGTGCTGTCGACGGAGTCCATGTCCGACTCTCCCCCGCCACTGTGTGCGAGTGGAGCACGCCTTCCAAGGCCTTTAAAAGCCGTGTTAACCCCTAAGCTTTGATATATACCCTGTGCCGCACCTTTTGACCCTAGCATATTTGCCCGAGCTCTTGTTGTCGCTGAGTTCTTGCTCGCCGAAGTTTCAAGCGCCGCCACCATTGTTTTCCCGCCGGATCTCCTTCTCCGTCGTGTTGTGACCAAAGCCGAGGGCATCAATAAGTTCGTGAAGTCAATCTCTTCCAGATCCGCGGTATAGCGTCGCTGGTGAACCGCTAAACGCCGATGTGACAGTCGTCTTCCTCGGGTCCGATGGGAGCGCCGCTGTTCGACATGGTCGTCGGCCGAAACCCTAACCTGAGGCCGACGTGGCTGCCGTGTCAGCACCATGTACCACATCAGCACGATCAAACTTCCTATGGACCAAGTCCACCATGAACTTGCGTTGGTCCGTGGACCGAGTCTATAGACCCAGGCCCACCTTTCAGTGATAGTGGGGAGTTTTTATATTTATTTTATTCAGAAAATTTGGGTTATGATGCCAGCTGATGTCATAAATCAGGATTTTTCAGTATGAAAATAATTCGGGAAAAATAATGATTTTCTATTTTCTGATTTTTCTTTTATTCAAATCTTTCGAGAGCCTATTCTTTCTCATACGAGCTCCGATTGAGGCGATTCAAATTTATAAAAATTTATAAAATTGAGATATATTTAATGGTAAATTTATTTGATTTTTGGAGTTTGTTTTCTCTTTACTTTGGTATTTATTTGGTGTTCTCTCTATTCACGTAGACGTCAAAGTATCCAGATCGTTCGAGGGTGAAGTGTTAACTCAAGATCAAGTTCAAGACTAAGACCAGGATCTTTTCCAAGATAAGTTATGCTTTGATCATGTCGAACCAAAATTTACAAATGCTATGTTGATTTAAATTACTACATGATATTTTATGCATATAACTGTTTCAAATTAGTTTAGGATTTAGTTATTCAACCCAATTGGAGTATACCCTACCTTTTTATTTGTATGTCATGATTATTTGTCACCCTAGGATGATTCATTATTAGTTGGTTGCTATTAGATGCTAACGTAGATTGATTAGATCGTACTTAGTTGCTTAGTCATGCCACGTATAACTCATGTCTTTTAAAATATCAAAATCAATCTTGACTAATGGGGTATGGAATATGTTTATGAAAGGTGTATTAGGTATTATCACACAATGATGTTGAGTTATGGTGACACGTGTTGTCTCACAACGATGTTGATTTGTTAATGGCATGTGTGCATGGTAATGAACTGGGGTGATAAATGATTTAGATTGGGGCAAGTGGCAAGGGGCCATGTGCCAAGGTGAGCCTGTATGGCGGTTAGGGTATGAAAGTCTTGCCTCGGTCAATTAAGGATTTAACCTTACAAGTCTTTGAACTGAGTCAATCATGTAACTATATGTTTGGAATAGGATGGACCTAACTAAGTAGGTTACCGATGTCTTAACGTATGATATCTTAGGAGGATAACCACATAGTGCGTGAGGTTAAGGGGAGGATGTGGTGTGCTACGGCCTCACATCGGTTCAACGATAAGTTCCTCCAATTCTTCTGCTCAAAGGAGGGAAGAAGTAGCGAGTTAGGCTTATCAGTAGGGTCAGTGTTAGGGTAAAAGTTTCTGAAAAGTTTTGTTATGATCTACTAGTCGCATGTCAATGGGTACGTGTTTTGGCCGACAGTATGGTTTGATCATATCATGTGGGTAAAGTGTATAATCTCTGCAGAGTGTAAATCTATTCGAATAGTTGTGTCCGCGGTAATGGACAATGCTCGGGAATTACAGTTAAGAGTTAGATTTTATAAAATGAAACTTTGGAAGAGAGACAATGTGCCTTTGAAAGTTTGAAATATGATTTAGGGTTGAGAGCCAGTGTACTCTTGAGAATGCTGAAAGTTATTATTATTATTGTTATTTGTTTTATTGCCATTTCAATCTAATTATTGTACTCACTTGTAAATGCTGCTTTACTGCAAAATAACCATATTAGCCATTTATTTGGAATAAGTCTTGCATATAGCTATGTTCGAATTGCATTCTGTGTACAACTTGTTGAGTGCTTTAAGTATTCACCCTAGCCAACAACAAAATTAAGTGAGTGGTGGAGCAGCAATGGCTAGCAGAAACTCACCGCTAACACCATCCTTGCTTGCCAGCACTGGGATTCGTCATCAGAGTAGATGAGCAGCGCAGCAAAGTTGAGGGGACAGAGTAGGCACAAATGAAAACACTGTACGTAGTGATTGGCGAAGGTGCAGTGCACTAGTGTTGTGCTCTTCCTAGTAATTTCTTTCCGTTTCACGTCCATTTCAATCTGTCTCGTATGGAAATACTGAGATGTAAAGGTAAGGTGGAAGAGCAGAGTTGTCCTGTCGGTATAGTAGCTGCCTAAGAGAGGTTGTTTGTGACTTTGTGTACTCTCCACAGTTGCATAAAAGTTGTTCGTGTTTACCTGGTCTGTTTGGGAAGCTATGCTTTTTCTGAAAAGTTGTTTTTTTTGTTTTCTGAGCTAAAAAGTGGCTATAGCTTTTTATAAGAGATCGTTAAATAAATAGTTAATTTTCCTCAGTAATAAGCTATAAAATCAGGTCTAACTTAGCTTTCATCTTTTGACATTTGTTAGTTATAGATGGCTTTTGGCTTATGTCAAAAATCGCTTAAAAGCTGAGCTGTTTAGGAGGGGTTACTGGCTTTTCAGAAGTTGAAACTGAATTTAAACCCCCGAATAGGACCTAAGGTTATCATGTTTTGAATAAGATGTACCCAAAATACCTTTCAATAACTCACAAGCACAAATAAAGAAACAGTAAAGGGCAACATGTATGATACACATGACCCTATTTGTGGATATATGCACAAATCCACTTGTTACTATTGGTTAGAGTTTGGGTGTTTGAGATGGAGCAGGTAGCTCCCTCTTCCCACTTACTTCTTTTTCCGTTTTACCTCGCGTATGCAATAGGATATTTGCGAAAACCCCTTGGTGCCTCGTCATCCTCCACTGCGGACAACCTCATTCCTGGCTTCCCTATTGACACTTCCGACCATGGATTCAGTCCCTACTCCCCCATAGCCGCTTCCCCCTTTATCTCCTCATCCTTGGGTCTGCCACCTCCCGCTTCCTCACTGGCTGGTCGTTGCCGCGGACAAAGGGTGCCGACACAGAGTCATAGGCTTTCGAGGAGTTGGTGGTTGCAGCTACGACGACAACCCCCAGATGTCCAGCTCTTCACTGGGCATTTCAACCATGGATTCTGTTGATTTGATAAATCTAGAATTTTGTACTTAACAATAGTTGCGTCAGTTTGATATTTGAATTGTAAAATTTGACTCTGAATTCGAGTTGTCATAGTATATGAGGGTGTATGATTGAATATGAGAATTTTGTGTGACTAAAATTGAGGAATTTTGTATGATCCATAGGATAGAGCTTCTCTATCCTATTCATTGGTACAGATCATGGATACTTCAAAAATTGTCTTATTTGTTTGAGGAATCCATCATAAGTTAGTAGTGAGGGGTTAGGAGCACTAAAGTACATAAAGGACAAAATCATTAGGTGGTATACTATATCTATTTGTATATTAGAATTCCTTCTAATGAGTTTCTTATTGAAATTTTAAAAAATCTTTCAATGCAATAGACAAAATCCAAAAAATCCATTTTCCTATTTCTTATTCCAAGCCACAAGGCTCATACCAGGCGCTACAGTGCTAAAGTATGTAACCCCCTATCCATACCTAGCTAGGTACACAACTTCCCTTGTTCACACAACACATGTGGATTGACACGCCCGTAACACTATCGGAGCTGGTCGTGTTTGAAGTCATCACCTTTAACCGTAAGGATTAGGATGACTAATGAAGGACCTAAAATAGTGATTAGAGGGGGTGAATAATCACCAGTCAAATTTTACCCTCAAAGAACCAAGTCAAAGCCTCACTAGGTTAAATATGCGCGGAAGAACAAATTTTCAAAGAAAATTAGCTTTGGGGTGGCACTGCCGCTCCTAGATGGTCGGTAGTATCAGGATGAATAGTAACCTCGGTACTACCGGGTTACTGTAGTGGTAGTGACGGTAGGGACGAATCTAGGAGAAAAGGTCATTAGGGTCGCCGAGGTCAATACGAACTTGTAACACTAACTTATAACTTGTAATAAGAGGATTATAAGCTTATATTCTAAAGAAACTATGTGTGCTGTACTGAAGGGCGTCGGTGTCGCTTGACCCCAGCCTGTACATTGTACATCTGCTTTTGAGTGCTGGATGAACAGCAAAAATAGGGCAACTTCAAAGACGAAAATTGGTGTATTTTTTGATTAGCTGATCGAAAACCCACGAAACTTTGTATGCACCTTCCTATGGGTGTTAGAAACCTATTCCAACCTTCAATCATAAGAATTAATGTCAAATTTCTGACATTTTTCAAATTTACCGATGGTTGCACCAAAATCAGATCAAAAATAAAAACTTTGCCTCGAGCTTGCTCGTGGGGATTTGATGATCAAAATGGAACTAGATGGTCTCCCACATATCACAGCATGCAAAAACCCCATAGAGATTACTCCCAAATAACCAAGATCAAGATCTACCTCAAAATTTTCCTTCTCAACCCAAAAACTGATTTCTTGAGAAATCTCTTAATAATCATGAGAGAGCTTACCTAGATGATTGGGTGATGATCTATAGAGGATACATCCATCAATCACTCATCTTTGGCAACACAAGATTAAGAGAAAAAGAAATCAACAAGAAAGATCCAGAATCAAAAAGGAGGAAGGCTAAGAATAAAAGCCAAATCTTAAGCATGAATTGATCTTTATTTCAGAGCAAGATGGATGATTACAAAACCTCTCACCTAAGGGCAAAGCTCCCAAGGAACACTCACACACCCATATAAGAACACAAAATCTTGTGAAAAACCTAAAACAACTAGTGACTAAGTCTAAGGTCTCAAGTATCTCCTCTCACTACATCTCCTTATATAGTGAGGCAACCCTAACACTAGACATGGACACTACAAGTGGATACCATCCACACTTATATATGCTAACCCGAAACCCGTCATTCTTAACAAGTTTTACACTCACACAAGCATGTTTCTCAAAGTGATCATTACATTGACGCCAAATCTGCTTCATCAGCCCGAATTTGCATCCAATTTCACTTTGGTGTGACCTAAACCATTTAGACCTCTGCCGCGGTTTTCCAAACCGCCTCGACCATTGGTATTGGATAAATTATCAATTTGTCCCAATGACCAATCCTCCTTCTCCTCGAAGCATCGCCATACTTCGCGCTTTCTCACGCGTCCGGACTCCCCTGAACCGTCCTAGCTTGCAAGTGGGCCCAAGCCACTTAACGCGCCACGTGCCCTTGACCGCTTCACCATAGCGGTATTGGCTTCCTTGACCGTTCTATACCTCGACTCCTCCCTGAGCCTAGTCTCGGTCCATGCTGTTGCCCGCCATGTCCATCACAGTGCTTAGTGCTCAGGTTCCTTGTCTTCCTAGCTTGCAACCACTTTTCGGTCTCAATCATCCTTCGGCGTCCCTTGACCGTTCTGGATCTCAGCTCTCCTAGCCTAGTCCCAGTCTCGCCTTCGTCTCACCATGACCTAGCCCCAGAGTCCTGCAAACCAACGCAGACAAGCAAACTATCACATAGCACTATTCACAATAATATGCATTAATCAATAATTAATGCAAACATTAAGCACAAAGTTGCTGGAAACCCGGTATTACTGTCACCCAGGGCCGGTAGTACCACAAGTCCGGTACTACCGCTCCTGGTTGGCCAGTAGTATCTCTCGTCCTCAGAATCTCGAGAGACACTATCTGGAAAATAGCTACCACCACTTGATTCCGGCAGTACCGCACCCCCATACTACCACTCCCAAATGGCCGGTAGTGCCAGACCTTGCACTGACAGCAAACAAAGTTGCTTCAAAGTCAAAATAGATTTCAAAACAAACTCAAACTCGAGCACTACTTACTCAAACAAAGTCAATAACTCATCACCAACAAGGATAGACCTCTACATGGTCTTTCCATCTCCCCCTTGATGAGTATATTGACAAACACTACAAAAGGCACAAATTTGATTTTGAAAGCAAAAGAAGAAAGCAATTTGATTGCAAAGCATACTTGGTCTAGAGCACAAGAGAGTTAGATCATGACCAAATTGGTAAGAAGGATTTTAGAGCAAGCCAATAGAAATAACAAGTTTTCCACAAAATCTCTAGAAATCCAAGAAAAACTCACAAAAGCTCGAATATGCTTATGATCATAAGAACTAGCATTTTTTCACCATGATCATAAAAACCAAGATGCATTCACATTTCTCACCTTTTGATGATGCCTTTTCTATATTTTCTCCCTCTTTTGCCAATATAGGCATCAAAATGGTATTTTCTCCCCTATCAAAATGTATGTATGAAATGCATCCTAAAGAGCTTTGAAGATTATCCAAATGACTATATAGACTAAGTATGACACCAACTACTCAAGTTCAGATTATGCTAATCTAAGACATGTCAAAGCGCAAATTGTAATATCCTTGCTAGCAAGCACAAATAAGACTATCATTTTTGCATGATTTCAACAAGTGCAACACTTAGCATAATCTCCAAACTAGAAGCATAGCCATATAAAGGATCAA
Source organism: Otatea glauca (assembly GCA_036346275.1). NCBI lineage: Eukaryota > Viridiplantae > Streptophyta > Magnoliopsida > Poales > Poaceae > Otatea > Otatea glauca. The sequence continues at coordinate 25,696,987 of CM070718.1, forward strand.
ATAGATGACATAGAGTTCAACCCAGTCAACACTTTGGGGAAGCTACAAGTGCATAAAAGATCCTTTGTGCTCAATAATCTTTAATGCAATTTTTTTTAAAAACACTTTAACGCACATAGTAGGGTACAAATATTTGACATTATTTGCATTCTTTACTCACTTTTCTTTTTTTTATTTGCATTTTTCAAGTGTGATTGACTCAAGCCATTGTCGACCATCTCAAGAAGGACTCTTAAAAGAATAGTCTTGGTCATACACGATACATTCCAAGTTCATCCTAAGTGCAATGGGAAGTAGTCTCGTGAATGTAAAGTGTTGAGATCAATTTGCACACAAAAGCCAATTTTTGACCATTTTAGCATTTAGATTCATGAGCATGTGAAGGATTCTAGTATAGATCAATCTAGCTTCACTCAAGTTGCTATAGTGACTCTAGTAGAAATCCAAGATTTCAAAAATCATGGCATATGCACCTAGTGAGGAAACATAGCAAGTAAAAGCTATAAGTTTTCATTAAAGCTCAATTTTTATTTTTAACAAGCTTAGCATTATGAAGCAAAATAAACTTAGACATGGCTAAGCTATCAATGATCTTCAGAAGAGTAGCAAGGTGCATAGCATGAATGACAACTCATTTGCATAATATACAAAGCTCATTAAAATAGAAAATGAAGTCTATATGCAATGCATGAAACAGCTTCTCAAACTCCCCCTCAACCAATGAATCAATTTTTGATATAAATTCTAGTTCATGTTGAGTTATTAGCAGAATTAAGTCCAGAAATCTTTCAAATGAACTCGACAAAAACCAGAAACACAGAATAAAGAGAAGAAATCAAGAAACTGCAAGTTGGGAGGCTATAGAGCATAGAAAAGATAATAGAGAACACTATAGCTCAGACTCGCTCTCATATTCTCCAATGACTAACATAGAAAAGCTGACTCTAAAACCCTAGCTAGAGAGTACACACAGACCCTATCTACTCAGGGGGCCCAACACCTGCTAGACCTATAGACTGTGAGGGAACTTAACCTAGAGAGGAGAGAACAACTAATTGTGCATGATAGCAACCTATAGTATAAGATGAGAGGTCTATGCAAAGCATGCCAGAAGTGCTATTCCATCTACCCTACAACCAGCAAAGTCTGCGTATGAAAAGGCTCTAAGGGACATACAAGAAGAGAAAGAGTACTAAATACCATAGTCAATGGTAGCTCGAAGGTACCTGAAGATGCGCTTCATCGTTTGGCGGTGAGAGACGCGAGGAGAAGCCTAAACTCAATGCACAAACACACTACGAAATGTATGTCGACCTCAAAGCAGTGAAGTACAAGAGGGAGCCGATCATGCTCCTGTACTCCTTCTGATCAACTGGCTCACCATCCTCATCAGGCTCAAGGGCAACATTGGTGACCATTGGAGTCATCACTAGTTTCCCATCAGACATGTCAAAGTGTCTTAGGAAGTCTCAAGTGTACTTGCCTTGATGCAAGAAAATACCCTCCCAAGTCTACTTTATCTGGAAGCCGAGGAAATAACTCAACTCGTCCATCATGCTCACCTCGAACTCTGTACTCATCATATCTGAAAACTGAGACACAAGAGAGTGCGAAGAGCCACCAAAGATAATATCGTCTGCATTAATCTAGACAAGTAAAAAATAAGAATCCTGGTATCTGATGAATAGAGTTTTATCTACTTTGCCCATCTCAAAACTATGACTAAGAAGATAGGACTTAAACCTCTCATACCAAGCTCTAGGAGCCTGCTTAAGTCCATACAAAGCTTTAGAAAGCTTAAAGACATGGTTTGAGTACTTGAGATTCTCGAATCCTAGAGGCCGTCTGACATAAACCTGTTCCTAAATATACTTATTGAGAAATGCACTCTTGACATCCGTCTGACAAAGCTTGAAACCCTTGGATGCCGAAAATGCAAGCAGGATCCTAACGGCTTCTAGTCTAGCTACAGTGGTAAAGGTATCCTCAAAGTCAAAACCCTCAACCTGAGTAAAGCCTTGTGCAACTAGCCTAGCCTTGTTTCTAATAACAATCCCATCCTTACTTTGCTTTTTTTAACACCCACTTGTTTCCAATGATATTATGACCAGATGAGGGCTCAATAAGCTGTCAGACCTTGTTCCTCTCAAAACTTCATCATGCATAGTATTGATCCAAAATTCATCTATTAATATATGAGGAAAATCCTTCGGCTCAAAGGTGGCAATGAAGGCAGAGTGGAGACAGAAGAGAGATAGGCTTGACTTTAAGCGTGTGGCATGCTCAAACAGACCAACGATCATCTAATCGGGTGGATGACGCTGCTGAATGTGGCAGAGAGGTCCAGAAGCAGAAGTGGTCTCTACCTAATGAATGGAAGAGGCAGGATGAAAGCCACTAGTTGCAGGAGAGTTTGAAGGTAAGAGCTGGTCTCCCTGAGGTACAGAGATAGAAACAGGGGCACATCAGGTGAAGAGGGGACTGGATCAGGTGGAATACCGTCATCTCTATCATCCTCATCCTCTACAAAGATGGTATCCGAGAGGGAAGAAGAGCCTGATATGTCGGGTCTAGCTCCTGGACTAGCCTCATCAAAGGTCACCTCACAAGTCTCTAGCTATGATCCTATTCACCTCACAACACCAGATCCTATAGCTATGAGAAGAAGACGAATAACCTAGAAAGATACTATCAAGAGAATGTGACTCGAACTTATCTAGGTTCCTAGACTTCAAAATGAAACGCTTGCAACCAAACACACAAAAATGAGAAACACTGAGCTTTCGCCCATATCTCAACCAAGGATTGAAATCTCGATTTCACTATAAATATTGTCCGTGGCTGGAGAACGAAATCTCAGGAAAATCTCACCATTTCAAATAAATTCTGGCCGAAATGCAAAAATAGAAATTAAAATCCTTTTTTTTTGCCACCGGTAAGATCAAGATCTCGGCCGGTTTTGCCGAGATCTCGACAAAATTGGATGGCATGAAATCCAGTCTAAACAAAGTCAAAAAAGTTTGAATTTTTTTTTGAGATCACTGACACATTGATTATGTTTTTGTAAAAATTTTAGATAATTTTGAGGCCTGTGTAATTTTTAAAAATTCAAACATTACTACTGTCCTGATAAAACGCTGACCGACAATTTTGAACAGAACGAAAATTGTGACAAACCATGTTAGAAATATTTGTAATTTTTTTGCATGGTTCTGACATATCAGTAATCTTTCCATAAAATTTTCAGGTGATGGTGAATCTTGAGGGATTTTTAAAATTTTGGACAGCGGTGATGTCCAGATGGAAAATGGTTGAAAGCACGTTAGAAAATTTTGAAATTTTAATTGGATGATTGTGATGCATCATTAACCTTGCCATAAAATTTTTAGACGATTATCAATCTGTGAAGTTAGAAATTTTGGCAACATTTGGACTGAAATTCAGATTTTGGGAGTCACAATTGCTGACAATCGATGTATATTTGCATGACAAGTAATAGGCATGAAATAAAATAGATACATTGACAATTTATTCCATGTTTGCATCACAATAAAATCAATATCTATTTGCATGACGTACCTACGAGTAGTAGTACGCCTGTGGTGCAAACTCCACCTCCACGTTATCGACAATGACCTGATGATACCTCCTCTCGTGTTGTTACTTGTATTCTTCCCAGGTCATGTCCCGCGGTAGCTAGGCAGACTTCCAATGTTCGTAATGAGCCATCCAGCCACTATAATTCTCGGACTGGTAAAGGTAACTGACACTGACAGATGAGTGCCATGCGTACGGATCGACTTATAGATCAGTGTAGTCAAACGGCCAAGAGATGCTTGATCCGTCATAACTCTGTCTGTAATCGTACCCACCCTAACCCCCTCCATAGGGTATTGAACCGTACCCACTATGCTCAGTTGGGAAACCAAAATGGCTGGAAGACTGGCTGCTACACCATGAGCCTGTGTCATCCTGTGGCTGTGCTGCCTGTCGCCCACCCCCACCACTCGACACGCCCTTCCACTTACTACGGGTTTGCCTCTATGAGCCCCTCCTTGAGGGGTTAAACCCCTGTTGTGATCCTGGAGGCGATTGTGGTTGTGAACGAAGGCGCATAGTATACCGGTCAATTTCTGTCCCATCATCACTTGAAGAGTTTGTCTTTGTCACTGAGCTACTACTGAGGCACTGCTCATTATCAGGAGGTGTATTCATTTCATCATCATTGCTGATATCAGGCTCATCATCAGTTAGCTCTTTTACTTTTCCCTTAGGAGGCTAGCTGCCTGATAAATTCTCCAAACCGCGTAAAGCTCCTGCCAATATGTCGGCAGCGGCGATGTTGTTAGCACACTTTCTCTTCCCTTTGTGCATATCACTGACCATATGCTCGGCCCAATCTGGGAGACTCTTCCCACCTGTGGCCAATTGGAAGTAATATTAACACCGTTGTAAGGTTTTGACATACATGGTTCAGAAGTGGAATGGAAAACAATTACATTGGTTACCTGTGGCATTGTTGATATCTTTCGACGGGATGGACTCTACCACGAATCTCGCTGGGAGAGGTGGGTCGATCCCACTGTCCTCGTCCAGTAGGGGCTCCCCACCAGACCTAGACGAGTCGAACCACTCTTCAATTGGGTCACTACCAGGATGCATCGCACCCTCAATGAGGCGATCGATTGGGTCTTCGTCCTGAGCCTCACGGTTGGATTCATAGTCCCGCAGGCTAAGTCACAGGTTGTAGTGAATGAACACGAGTTACTGGAGCTTCGCATAACTTAATCAGTTCCTGAGGTATGTGTGCACTAAGGCAAATGTGCTCCAATTGCGATCGCAACCACTCGACGATGCGCATTGCAACACCAACCACAAGGCGTACTTCTGCAACGCTGGAGTCTCATTCCCAAAGGCCATCCACCATGGAGGTCAGCGAGCATGGCCTGCCGAACCACTTTAGGCACGCTTGGGCAGCCCTTCACATTGCCGACGCGACCAGCCAGATGTTCCTTCAAACAGATCACCCCTCCACCCTTCATGACATGCTTGCAGTACTTGCACTTCGACCTAGCCAGTCCGACGCGCTTCCCATGCTCCCATATGATACCCGCATGATCTGCCATCACGAGAACTACAATGAAACACAAAATAAGTAGTACTGGTTCGATTCAAAAGCAAGACATTCCAATTTACAAAACATAGAAATATGCATTGATCATTCATACCATTTACAAAACATACATACATGCATCCATAATATCGATCAATTTTCTATGCAGTTAGCAACAAAAATCTTCATTAGCATGTTGGAAGATCATGGGTCTTTTCTCATGCATCAATTATCGTATCGGTTACAATAGTACTCAACTACTCATGAATATATATACAGCTACAGTAGTACTCATGGTATACGTATCCAATGTCCCAAAAGCATAAAGCTTTCGTAGCTACTACTTGCTATTGTCTCTGTATAAACAGGTTTATCTCTGGGTTGATGTAAAGTAATGTGCTAACATTTCTATAGAAAATATTCCAATTTTCACAGACCAAAAAAAATTCCTTACCCAGATTTACCCTTCTCCAGGCAAGATCTCGCTATTTTGTACCTAGATCTCGGGTTATTTGGCCGAGATTTGGTGCTTCCTCACCGGAGATGGCCAGATTTTGGTCGAATTGTGAGGAGAACAGTGAGGGAGAGTTTTTGCTTGGGAGAAGCTGCTGGCTTGTGAGAGAATGAGTAAAATGAGCTGGGTGTGTAGTGAATGATTGAGATAGCATAAAAACAAGTTATAATGGTATAGATAAATAGAATAATTACTCAAGCCCCTCACACATAACTGGCTCTAGCCTAGTTGGTAAGATTCATATCATGCAAACTGTATGTCTTGGGTTCGAGTCACAAGAACGACAAGTTTCACAAGCATGTCATCACAGCACACAATCATCGTCACAGGAGGAGGAAGATCTAAATGAAGCTATCTCTCGTGACATGTCATCTACCTTCTTCTTTAGCTCCGAACACCTAGCTCTAGCTCTAGTATGGAACCTTCCTAGCTTACAGATGGCCTCATTAAGCTCATCAAAGGAAGGTACCTCATCTGACTCGCTGTAGAGCTCGGTGTAGCTGATGCCGTTCTCGTTAGCCATGAAGCACATGCTGGTGAAGTCGTCGCCGCCCTTGATCTTCTCTTGCGGATCATCCTCTCCATTGTCATCGCTCCACATCTCGTTGTTAGAGAGGTTGATGTCGTTGACGAATGGCAATTTACAAAACATAGAAATATGCATTGATCATTCACGCCATTTACAAAACATACATATATGCATCCATCATATCAATCAATTTTCTGTGCAGTTAGCAACAAAAATCTTCATTAGCATATTGGAAGATCATGGGTCTTTTCTCATGCATCAATTATCGTATCGATTCTGATGAGTACTCAACTACTCATGAATATATATCTGATTCTGAGAGTACTCATGGTATACGTATCCAATGTCCTAAAAGCATAAAGCTTTCGTAGCTACTACTTGCCATTGTCTCGGTATAAACAGGTTTATCTCTGGGTTGATGTAAAGCAATGTGGTAACATTTCTATAGAAAATATTCTAATTTTTGCAGACCCAAAAAAAATTGCTTACCAAGATTTACCCTTTTTCGGGCGAGATCTCGCTGTTTTGTACCGAGATCTCGGGTTATTTGGCCGAGATTTGGTGCTTCCTCACCGGAGATGGTCGAAATATGGTCGGAGATGGCCAGATTTTGGCCGGATTGCGAGGAGAACAGTGAGGGAGAGTTTTTGCTTGGGAGAAGCTGCTGGCCTGTGAGAGAATGAGTAAAGTGAGCTGATTGTGTAGTGAATGATTGAGGTAGCCTAAAAACAAGTTAGAATGGTATAGATAAATGGAATAATTAATCAAGCCCCTCACACATAACTGGCTCTAGTCTAGTTGGTAAGATCCATATCATGCAAACCGTAGGTCTTGGGTTCGAGTCACAAGAACGACAGTTTTTGTGCAACTTTTTTGGCATTGTTCTGAGCACGCAAAAATATCGAAATTTTTTTTGGTTAGTCGTGAACCAACACTAATATTCTCATAATTTTTTTACATCATGATCAAACCTAACGAATTTTTGAAAATTGTGACAGTTTAATGCAAAGTTCTCGGACTTTAGAGTGCTTGCTTCTACAGTTTATAATTTTTGATTGAGCAACCAAAATAGGTTTAAATTTTTTAAAACTTTAAAAAAAGGGTTATAGGGAAATTTCCAATATCTCCTAAAAATTTTAGATCATGATCACACTCGAGCAAATTTATAAAATTCTGACAATATTAATGTCTCGATTATATTCAATCTGTTTTTTATTTTTTAAAGATAACAGATGAAGTTAATTTTTTTTGTAAATTTTTTTTATGATCCCACACTTCTTAGTATTATACCATAAATTTTTCACATCATGAAAAAGCATCTAAAATTTTATAAAAATCTGATAATATTTATATAGTTTTAAAAAATGTCTCAAAAATTCAATTTTTCAACAAATTTTCATTCAATGTGACATCATTAAGGGTTATTGATCAATTTTCGGTCAATTCTGGTCTTCAAATCACAAATTACAGATTCAAATACTGAGATCTCAGCGGTATATGGCGATATCTCGCCGAGATACTGTAGTAATTCAATTTTTTTTGAATATTTCACTCCGACCGGCATCCCAAATTTCGTCCACATTCGATAAGCGAGATATCAGCGAGATTTTGAACCTTGATCTCAACTCATAAGAAATACGGTGCAAATGTACTCTCAAGAATACTCTATTAGACACATGACAAGCAGTAGCTATAGCCTCAGCCCAAAACTTCCTAGAAGTATTGTACTCATCTAGCATCGTTCTAGCCATCTCGACCAAGGTACTATTCTTCCTTTCCACTACGCTATTTTGTTGAGGGACGTATGGAGAAGTGAATTGATGCTCTAAGCCTAACTCCTCACAGAAGCTCTCAAACTAGGAGTTCTTGAACTTTGTGCCATTGTCACTGCGTATAGCTCGTAAGGCAACTAGAAGCTCAAAAGACAACCTACGAACCAAATATTTAAAATGGGTAAAAGACTCATCCTTCGAGGACTTGAAAAATACCCAAGAATATCTAAAAAAAATCATCGACTATGACAAGAACATACCACTTTCCACCCGTTGACTGCACTCTAGTTGGACAACAATATCCATATGTAAAAGCTGTCCTGGTGTATCAGTCATCACAACAGTGACTAGAGGACGAGAAGTAGCAACCATCTTGCCATGTCAGCAAGGAGAGCAAACCAAATCTTTGACTATCTTGAGTTTGGGCAAACTACGAATGAGATCATGGTTGCTAACTTAAGTCAAATGATCAAAACCAATGTGACCAAGTCTCCTATATCAGAAGGAGAGATCACAGGACTCAGAAGCAAGTAGACAATGGAGAGAATCACCAGAAAAATTATAAAAAATAGCACGAAAGACTCTCCCGAACTTTGAAATCCCGCAAACTAACCCTTAGAAGAATTGAGAATTCTACAAGCATTGCACTTAAAACTTAGCTCGAAATCATCATCGATAAGCTGAGAAACAAAAAGCAAATTGTACTACAGCTTACTAACCATGGCAACATCCTTAATAAAGAATTTTTCATTAATACGTACAGAGCCTTTAGCGATGACGTAGCCTGAAGAAGCATCCCCAAAGGTGATTAGCTCATCACCTGGGACACGGGCTAAGGAAGAGAACCAACGGGAGTCTCCAGTCATGTGACAAGAAAAACTGGAGTCTACAAGCCAAACATATCCCTTTCCAGCCTGATGAACCTGGATCACAGAAAGCTAGAGGTTGATGACTCAGTACTGGGATAAACAAGTACATATCTAGGAACCCAATACTAAATTACACGATGAGCAAAAGTGCTAGTCACAGTAACAAAAGACTGGATTTTAGTGTCTCTCCGTGGCTCAACTCTCACCAATCCAGAAAGAAACACAAACAGAAGATCTGGGAGCTGGGTTGGCCTGCCATCGTGCAAAGGCCGGACCATCCCAGTAACACTGTCCAAATCTCCTACTAGGAAAAACTTCACTCCGCTGATATCTACCTCGATGGAAAGAATGAGGAATATCAAAAGGACGGCGGAAAGACTGACCACGAGCAGCTCCAGAATGAAAACCAGAAGGAACAGCCTAAAAATCAAGTCTTGGACGCTGCCTAAAAATAGGAGACACTCTAGCCTGTCTAGAAGCCATGGGTGCCTTAGGAGCACTCCGAGTCTAGATATAACCCTGAATACCCCTAAGAACATGACCACGCTCATGCCGTGCAATCTTGGCATGCCTAAAGTAGAACTCAGCCAAATATCCATCCTTCTGGTAGAAGGTATAAGTATACTTCACCTTACTAGAGGTAGAAGCTACAGGAGGGACTACCTTCACATCAGAAGTACCTTGAATAACACCTGCTAAGCGAAACACCGTAGTGCTAAATCTAAGTGCAACCACAACCTCACCACTCTTAGAGTCACGTACAATGGTGGGAGGATGTGCCCGAGCGTGTTCAAAGTAGTCAATCCTAGACTCTAATTGAATCTACTAATTTTGGACTAGTCTAGGATGAGATTGAGCTTCTTGCCTCCAACAAACTTCTTAAGAGTGTTCATAAGGTGCTCACACTCCTAGAAGATAGAGGCAAATGAAGAACAGGGGGAGAAGAAGATGAAGAACCAGACAAGGAAGAATGACCAGCACGTGCATTTTTCTCCCTAAGCACGACTGCCTCAATCTTGAGGGCCTCACAAGATACGCACTTGGCATTTCTAATCCTAGTGGTCTGGACCTCTAGCTCCTACCTAAGCTCATCATGGATTCTACCTATATCCCCTCAATCTCAGCACATCTAGCACAAGCAACTTGTGACTTATCTAGTAGGTCTTTAACAAGTTCAGCACATTTGACATTCAAAGCATCATTGTAAAGTTTTAGTTGCCTACAATCCTCACATGAGCTGACTAGGTCCTTAGAAGTAAATTGTTCAGGTTCTTCATTTCTAACAGAAAGCTTCCTAAGGTGAACAGTCATGGCATCAATCTCGGCTAGCAACTTAGGGCAATTGTCACAAGAAGCACATGTGTGAGCATGAAGAAAGTTAGCATCAATAGGAATAGTGATAGGAGTACTAAGGCAAGCATTTTTCTCCTTACGGACCTCTACTTCAAAAAGCACACTATCATGTAGGGTCCTTAGGTTCACAAGTTTCACAAGCATGGCATCAAAGAGCACACAATCATCGTCACGAGAGGACGAAGATCTAAGTGAAGCTATCTCTCGTGACATGTCATCTACCTTCTTCTCTAGCTCCGAACACCTAGCTCTAGCTCTAGTATGGAATCTTCCTAGCTTACAGAATGCCTTATTAAGCTCATCATAGGAAGGTACCTCATCTGACTCACTGTAGAGCTCGGTGTAGCTGATGCCATTCTCGTTAGCCATGAAGCACATGCTGGTGAAGTCATCGCCGCCCTTGATCTTCTCTTGCGGATCATCCTCTCCATTGTCATCGCTCCACATCTCAGTGTTAGAGAGGTTGATGTCGTTGAGTATGGTGAGAACGTGGTGGAAGAGCTTTTTGTTCTTGGAGAAATTGCGGTACTTCTTCTCAAGTGTGGAATCATGATCTGGAATCTTCTTGTTGTTGTTCTTGTCAATGTAGTCGATCTTCCCAGAATTGTCGTGATCATTCTTGCCCTTCTCCATCTTAGGGCAGTTGTCTCGAATGTGGTTGGGGCCACCACATTCGAAGCAGGTGATCGACCCACCTCTCATCCTCTCTCTCACCCTCTTGTATTCGTGGAAGAACTTTCTGGCTAAGAGGGCAAGCTCATTTTCTGAAAATCTCTCCAATTGGTCTTCGCTCAATCTCATGAGTCTTGAGTCGGGAATAAATCCCATCAAGAGTCAAGGTCGACAAGTCCGTAGTGTCCTTGATGGAGGTCACCTTCATCTCCTAGGCTACTTCATTAATCGAGCAAAAAACAACAAGCATCACTATCACACCCATGCCCTAGGTAGTCTCCACTGCAATGGCGTCGTAGGTCATTGCTGTTGCACCATTGCCCTAGGTCGTTGTTGTCACCACAAAGCACCTTATTAGCGGATGGGCGGGGGTGGCAATGTCGATGGAAGAAGAGATGCATTATTGGAGGGGGACATGCCAATGGAGGTTGTCGATGCGGCGTAAGCTTATGGGTAGGGTGGTTGTGTGGATAGAGGAGGATTCACACTGTTGGAGGTGCGAGGGTTGGGGACATGGCACTGACGAGTAGAGACTTGGGGAAGGGGCATTAGCGTGATGGCCAGGGGCGAAAGAGCAGCAAAGGCATAGTGTTGGCTTGGAAATCATAAAAATATCTAGATTCACACATAATCATATTAGCCCAGTTTCACACAGAACCACTAGCACATAGCTTATTGCTACTTGCTCTAGTTTAAATCATTTTCCACCTTGTTGGTTATAGTACAACACATGCCATCATCAATAGGTTATCGAGTGACAACATATAACACACTCTTTTCACAAAAATATTCCATAGTCACTTAGTCATATTTGAATTTGCAACTTCAAAGTGATACCAATAATCCATTGCATGGCTAAACATTCTAATCACATCTAAACCAACCCATGTTGGTTCTATTTTAATGACCAACTATTAATTAACCAATCTATGGTGGCACATGATCATGTCATACAAATAATAAGGTAGGCATAGTTCAAGACGATTGCATAACTATTCCTCGAAATAATTAAGCAGTTGATAATTTGAACTAGCACGCAATAACTTGAAACAAAATAAATTTTGTAAATATTGGGTGCAACATGGTGAAAGCACAACTTGTCTTGCAATAAGTCCTAGTCTTAACTTGAGCAAATTATTTTCTTTCGAACACTCCCAACACTCCAACATCTACGCAAAACAAGCGACGGAAAGCAAATAAATAACAAACAAATAAAAAAATCCAACAATAATAATAATAATACCAAAAGGTAGAGCTTGATTTTAGATGAATTTAAAAACTTGAATAGATTCAATTGAAGTTCATATGAAGGACAACGAGCTCTCAGAAGATTTATCAAAAAGAAAATACTGTAAAGTGAGAGAGAAAAGAGAATATTCCTCAGCTAAGACTGACATGTGGCACCAGGGTCTATGGACCGGGTTCAATGATAAAGCGTATTGTTTATGGTGGACTTGGCTCATGGAATAGGACTCTGCCATGTGAGACCCACATGCCATATTCTTGGTTCATGGTGAACTGAGTTCACGAGTTTTGGATCTAGGGTTGCACATGTAGGTGGTTGACTTGACATCGATGCTGATATGCCGACATGGCGATACACAAGCAATGGCGCAAAGGAACCGCTAGTCCATGGCAGTGGCAACGATAGTGGTGCCCTAGCAAACTACATCAATGGCAATGGCTTTTGGGCAAGAAAGGGGTGCACCCAAGAGATCTCAATGTGGTGAATGCGATGATGTGGACAATGAAATTGGTGGCGACACAATGGGTAGAATGTGAAGAGGCGATCACTATGGGGAGGACTATGACGGTGGAAACTCATTGAAAGCGATGGAATTGACTGGCTAAGGGGCAGTTGTGGGGAAAGCTTTACAAGCTTTGATCTACACGCACAATGATCCAAAGTAAAATTAAACTTAAGGATTGGTAGATTGAATTTAGGAACACACGATGACACGGATGGATTTGGGTTTTACTTACCAGAATAGCGAGGAATGCGACAACGAATGACGAATGTGGCCACTTTGGTCGCCAGACGTAGAAACGACCATGGCGATGCGGCTTTCTTTGGCAATTGGTGGTGGATTTGAGGGGGCAGTGGCTAGGCAATACGAGTGGAGGGGTTGGTGGCTTTTATAGTGGTCTTAGCATTCGATCCATGACACCGAGTCAGCAGTAACACAAACTTTGACTTCGAAGAAAGGACAACACTAGTACCGTGGCACGTGTGTGGCATGGATAGGGTGCAGTGATGCTGCGCTAGGCCGGTGGTATGGGCCAGCTAGTGATGGGCTTTATGCATGAAAAGAAAATGATAGGATAAACTGGGCCGAAAGGAAAGGAAACAGGCCAATGGAAAAGAAATTTTATTTAGTTTTTTCTTTGTTTAGAGAATACAAAAAATCCAAAAGAACACAAATAAAATTGCAAATACACCTGAAAACAATTCTAGGAAGAATATGGAAAATACTCTTGAGCACAAGGAACCCTGATAAAATAGTTTTGACAATTGTTGGCTTGGGATTTAATCATGTTAAATTGTTTTTGGTTTATGAAAGTCCCAAAATAAGATTTAATTAGCAAGAAAATTAGTAAAAAAAATTGGAGGGCTAAACTACCAAAAAAAATTAAAAGAGCAAAGATTGGGGTGCTATAAACCTCCCCCTTAATAGAATCTGGACCCGAGGTTCGAGCTAACTAGAGGAAAAGGATTATAAACTCGAACTTCATATCCTCTTCTCGCTTCCAGGAAGTTTCACTCTTAGAATGGTTGCTCCACTCAATCCTACAGAAACGAACGTTCCTACTCCTGGTCTGACACTCAGCAACCTTGTAGGTGAGATTCTCTTGAAACTTAATTGACTCTAATAAAGTCTGCTACGTGGCACACGAAGACACTTTTAAGCTTAGACATATGAAAAATATCATGTACTCTTGCCATTGTCTGTGGCAACTCTAACTGATTGGCAACTTCTCTTTTGTGCTCCAAAATTTTAAATTGTCCAAAATATCTTGGCGTAAGCTTTCCTTTGGCATGAAATCTTCTGATACCAGGCTCAATTTTAGATAAATTTGCGTAGGAAGGAGAATAGGCTCTCAGAAGATGTATCGGACAAGAAAGTACTGGAAAAAGAAAGAGAAGGAAGAATATTCTAGGAATATTCCCTTCGGTGAGATTGACATGAGGGGCCATGGAATATTTTCTATGGGTTGTTTATGTTAGTGTTATGACCTTGAGACAATCATTTAGATGATTGTAACATGACTATGTTTATGAATAATAATATGATTATTGGTCCAATGAATGTATATCATTGTATTGATCAACAAGTATGTGACTTGCTTATGAAGCTCTTTACTCATTGATGTAATTCGATAAATATCTCTGATCGGATATCATCGTATAGGATAACGATGAATAGATCAGCACATGTAGTGATCGATGATCATACTTCATAGATCATGGGATATGGAGATACCATCTATATATTGTGGACTCATGTTGAAGAATATGGGTTAGATAGACCCGCAATGGGACACTGCGAGAATGTTACATTATTATGTGTCATCAGTGTATCTCATACATAGTAGATGTATGATCCTTAGACCTGAGATTGTCATATTCCCTATATGTCTAATAGTTTTCCTTGGGGCTATCAAACACTACTTTCTAACCGGATAGTTATAAATGTAGCTTTCATGTTTACTATAAAACATGCAGAGGGAAGTGAGCAGTCAAGATAGAATTTGCCACTCCACAGAAATATATGACAAGGCCACTCGTGTGATATGATTAAGGAAGTGCATGGTCATGCCGTGATTGAGGAGTCAATTACAACTTATTAATATATCACAGATACGAGAGATGGATTAAATCATCAAAGGATGACATGCTTCTCACCTTGAGTTCAATCTTCATATACTTGGCAAAGGGATTATTACATGAGTACTTTTGATAGGTTCTGTCCGATTTGATCATAGTACGTTTGGGAGTTGGCATGCTTTGCAAGAAGCCGCTACCAACTATTGGATTGAAAAGGAATTTTTCGAATCCATGTCCAAACGTACGTGAACCTACAGGGTCACACACTTAATGGGCTGGGACGCATTAATTTGGATTGGATCCATAATTAATGGACCTCGTGGGCTCAGCACACTAATGGGCCCTGGTTTAGGGCTTCATCTTGTGGCTATATAAGGAGTGGAGGAGGGTGGGCGCAGGGTTTGCTTTCCTACGGTTTAGAAGTGTTTCACCCGAAACCCTAGCCTCCTCCTCTCGCTGCCCCTGCCGAGCGACCAGGTGCTTGCACACCGACGCAGGCGTTCTATGTGACGCCCCCACATCGCCTGATCAGGCCAGGACCAGTGGAAATATCACAGAGCAGAGTGCGCCAGGATCAGGCTAAGGAAAACAACACATGCACAGATAGAAATTTCCACCAAATAGTACTCGGGATTATTCTTAAAGTACATATAGTCTTGTCTTATGTCCAGCTACGGTGATTTCTACACCGCCGCCTAATATTACAATATTATTCTAGATGCCTCCTCCGAGGGTAGATTTATTCCGGTCTTGGTGGTCGACCCCTCATATTCATATCCCTCCACAAAGCAACATTGGTATCATCATAAAGATTCACATCATCATGAAATTCACCTTCTATCTCATGCGGTTGGGTGCACTCAACATGCTCGAAAAACAATAGAAAGCAAGGTGAGTACACGAGACTCAACAAAGCATGAACCTTTATGCATGGGTATAAAATATACTTTTTACCACCGAGAGCGCTACTCCAAAGTAGTACTTTATCCAAAGTACCCTTTTACCTATTTGTTAAAAAGTGTCAAGTTTTAACTTTTAAATCTAATGGCAGCCAAACAACGTGGGGTCTTACATCCTGTGTTAGAGGAAAACCCACACGACGCACTTCCAAACCCGGAAGCTAGGAGCGATATCACATTTAACTCTGATCAGAGGTGTACTGCTTTGCCCATAGCATCACTTTAGTTTATTGTCACAGTGCGCTTTCTTAGGCACACTAATAAACCAAGGAAACATAACGTTTGGCCAACCGTACACTGACCTCTGCCATACCGCCTCGCCTCACCAAAGGCACGCGGGTCGAGACTCCTCCCCCGACGTCTCGCCCTAGGGTGACTGCCCTCATCTAGCACAGTCACCTTTCTCACCTTGGCAGAGTCAGCTACTTGTCGGCTACTTAGTTCAGCCCGTCCCATACCGGGTCTATGGTCAGCATTGCGCCGATTTTGAGGTAAGCGCCAGTTTGTTTTGTCCTTAAATGATATCCTATGTGGAGGAGCCCTGACTTTCCTAGCAACCCAACCGGGGTTGCTCATACCCTGAGCTCTTCCACCCACCAATTACTCCATAACCTCACCAAGGTTATGGTTCTAACACTGGATCTAGCTGATCCAAATAGCGTGATTTAATTTCTTTTAGAAATTAGCTTTTGAGATGAATGCAAGAGTTTCAAACAACCCAAGTCACAAAAGCAGTTCACAAAACATGATCGAAGGGCGACTTGCCTGGATGAGTGATCACAGAGTTGTCCACAGCATGAAGTGGCTCTAGCTGCCCTCTGTTGTTATTGTGGAGATTTCCTAATAAGAGTATCAAGCTTTTAATATTTATATTCCTCAAATTGGGTTTAAATCCTAATGCAAATTTTCTAACAAGCGATTTGTAAAACAATTTACTAATGCCTGTATCTTGGGATCAGTGACTTTTCCTTCGATTTATCTATATATGAATGCATAGTAGTTGGATCTTTAACTTAATTCAGAAAAGAGAAAAACAAGAAATAGATTGAATTTGTTTTCTATTGCCTTCTCAATTTATTCTCTTTTCCTGATATTTGTTCCCGAGAAAACATATGTTATTTTATTTTATATTATTATTTACTTATTCATTTATTCTATTTATTTACTTATCTAACTAGTTATTGATGATTTTTTTAACGGCTACGCCGGCCCATCTCGGCCCATATGGCCCGGGCGGCTACCCCCTTTTCATCCTAACCCTAATTTTTATTTCTCTCTACCCTTGCCTCACTTCCTCCACTAGCCGCCGCACTCTCTCTTCCTTCCTCCTCTCTCGTGCGACACGCCCGAGCGCCGTCGCCTGCTTCTTGCGCCCCAGAGCTCCACTGTCACCCTCTTTACGCCGCGCCACCGCCAGCTCTTGTCCTCCCCCGGCTCCTCCCCCTTCTTCCCTTTCACGCGCCCTTGCGCCGCGCCGGCCCTCGGCCTTTCCCCTGCACGTCGCCACCTCCTTCTGCGCCGCGCGTCGCCACTGGCCTCTTGCGCCGTCGAGCGCCTCTGCGCCCCCCCCTTCGGTCTCCTGTCGAGCCGCCCTCTTCGCGCCATGCCGCAGACCCGACCCGATCCGGTGGTGGCCGACACCGAGGTGCTCCTCCCTACCGGCGCCGCCGCCCGAGGTCTCCCCCTCACCTCTCTCTCTCTGCTATTCCCCTTCTCTACTTACCCCTTTTTCTCTCTCTACTTGCCCTAGGTCACGCGCGTGGTGGCGCTCCCATGGCCAACACTGGCCGGTCAACCTCAACCGCATCCGACGGCGCCGACATCCGAGGCATGGAGTCCGGAGCTCCTTGAGCCGCCACCACTGCCACAAACACGGCTCGGCCACGACTACACTATGAGCTAAGTGCTATTTTTTTCTTTACGATTTGCTATAGCTCACTAATTGTTCGATGCTATTCATGATACATTCAATTGTGAAGTTAGATTTAGTAAACATTACTTGTATATTGGATCCCCGCCGAATAGATTTGTTTGCATCGATTGCTTGACCTTTCTATATTGTGATCATGAGAGGTATATATATGGATATGCAATCCAGTTGTTTTAAATGCATGATGAAACACTATGCTTAACAAATGAGAGTGGGTTTAGGATCTCGATCAATAGCTTGCTCCCTCTTTGTGCTTCAATTTCCGATAGTTAATGCATATGTGATTTAGCAAGGCAAGCTCATTGATGCTAGGGATTTTATTTTCTGACGTTTGATCAATACTCTATGCTCATGGTGCTGATATGTGCTCAAAAGTGTATGAGATGTTTGTGTTTTAATTTCTTACGTGCTTAAATGGTATGAGGCCAGAAATGGCCTACGAGCACACAGATTATGAAGTGCATATGTATGTATGTATGTATGTATATATATATATAGGAAGCCTTTTTCGTACTCCCAGGAGTACATACTCCCACCTCTAATATACCACTTAAATGAACGCTTTACACACCTTTATCACTTTCGGTATACTCCAATAATAATTCTAATATACTCCAATGCGACATGGTTAAAAAAAATTCATCATAGCACTTTATTATTTTGCTACATACCATTTTCCATATGTAAAACAAATATATAAATAAATTATGCTATAAATGGTGGACTTTAATGAAATTTTTCATGAAACTCACTTTGGAGTATCTTAGAATCAGTATTAGAGTATACTCAAAAGGATAAAGAGGTATAACAACATCATTTAAATGGTATACTAGAGGTGGGAGTACGTACACCCAGGAGTATGGAATCATTTTCCTATATATATATATATATATATATGTTCTGGATCTATAGGCAGAGAGCATTACATGCATTCTTCTGTGATTAAATGATATATGTTTTAGAGTCTTTTCTGCTCTGAGATTGTGAGTATAAAGTGCATGAATGTGTTTAGCATTATATTTCATATACTGGCATTTTGAGTTCTTTTGAGACCGTGATAAGCATTCTGGAAATCTAGGGTTTTTGTGAATTGGTTTGGCACAGAATTATGTACATATGCTAGGGTCTTGAGCATAAGCTTTAATGTAATTCTGAATGTTGGGTGCATATATACATATATACACTCTTGGTTTATCTGAAGAACATGCATTTTTAAGAGGTTGCTTAGCCGAAATATCTATGCTGTTGGTTGAAGTATGTTATTCTTAAAAGCTTCATATGAATCTGCTGATTTGAATGGGGATGTGTTTTAATTACATGCTTTGAGATTGAGTAAGAATCTAGTTCTTAGGTAAGGATAATCTTGGTAATGAGTCGAATAAATTCTAAGAGGAGAGGTTAGAAATGCTCGTATTCTGACTTTAGTTGGTGCTGCCATGAATAGGACAGGGAGGGTGTATATATGTATATTTGCTTGTTGATTGCTGCACTTTGCCTCTACCTTCATTTGACTAGGAGTTATATGTGTGTTATAGAATAGTACTAGTAGATTGCATTTATAGCTACATGATTAAGCTGAAAAGAAAGGTAGTCTAATGATTTGCACCTGGTCTGCAGAAAAGGTATTGAGGTGCTGGTGGGGAAGAGGATGGAAAATGGCTGCCGACAGCTTCCTCCTACTCTGTCGGCTGCTTCCCCTTGAACACCAGGTCAATTATTGTGGAGAGTGGAAACAGTAGGGAGTTGAGTAGGCAGTAAAGGCCATTTTCACTTTGGTTGCTGCCTTATATACTGAGCTTTTACAGGGTGAAACCAGGGCTGAAAAGAGCAAAACTGTGTATTGGTGGCACAGGTGGAGTGCATGCAGTGCTTGCCTCGCCACTTGGTCTGCAGAATGGGTAAAAGCCATTGGCGACCATTGCGGTATGGGCAAAAAGTCTTTGGCGCCGGTGGGAGAATGGGCAGAGTGAAAATATGGCGGTTGACTGGCTGAGAAGGAGTAGGTCGGTTCAGCACAGTTCATGATTTTCACCGGAGATCAAAAGTGGAAATTTGAGCTCAGCTAGATGTAATTTATTGTATTCCAGATGTAAACTTGGTGTGTTTGAAATTTAAACTTGATTAGTCATTTTGATGATTTGAATGTAATATGTTCTGTAATGAGTTCTGGAAACTGAGTGGATATGGATGAGACTATAAACCTAAGTGCTGGGCGATCTGAAGCAAAACTGTACTTATGAGAAGTGTATTATGTGTTTTTGAGGTATTCAGAGTTTATAAACATTGTGGGTATGAATGAATGAACATGATTCCTTTGAATAATGACTGATCTGATATTTATGAGAAGATTATTTAGAGTTCAAGCTATGTCATTGTTTTAAATGGTTAAAAGTGTGTGTATATATATGTATGGGGTTGATCTAGCTGTATTAGTATGCAAAAATTATAGATGTGAATGATGTATATACATGAGTTCATTATTAAGTTTTCTGAGTATTGACCTATTGACTGATCGAGAGCATTACTTATGAGATGCAACTGATTTGATATAAATATGTTTACAGAAACTTTTGAGGTATTTGAGATGTTTAACTATGCACCGCTTAAATTGTTGATGCTTATATTGAATTAATGAGTAACTGGTCAGTACAATGAATATGACTGCGAATATTTTGAGTAGTAGAAAATATTGGGTGAATGTACTGTTTTTGATGAGGCTATAGTCTTATCCATTAGGGAGAATCAAATTGTAGATTACTGTTTCATTTTAACTTGCCATGATACTAAGGAAAGTTTTAGGGAATGGATTTGGGTAGGTTTTCACAGCCTTCCCTCCTTAAAGAAAATTTCGTCCTCGAAATTTCTTGTGAGATATCTCGAATAGATATGGGTATTTGAATCTTATGTCGTCTTCTTTTTCCCCTGTTGCTTCTCGGATTGGGTGATCTTCCCATTGTACTTTGTTTCACAGTCGACAATGGTTTTATGCCGTGTCAACCAGTCCATCCCAAGGATAATATCTAGTCCACTTAAGTTGATAGCATAAAGATTGGCCTTAAATGGTGTCTTTTAGAATGATGAGAGGATGGTTATAGCAGATATGATGTGTTAAGATTGAGCCACCCGGTGATTGGACATTTATTTGATTGAATAGTGGAGTGGACTGTATATGATGCTTCTTGACATAATGCTCAGAGATAAAGGAATGCGTGGCTCCAGGGTCAAATAAGACTATCCCTAATGTAGGAGGGATTAGAATGTTACCCGTGATTATATCTGTAGCTGATTCGGTTTGAGCGGCGTCCACATGATTTAAGCGAACGGGTCCACGAGCAAGACCTCCGCGTCCTTGTCCATGGTTGGCTGGTGCATTCCCGCGTACAGGCGCCCCATTCTGAGGACGTGGTGCAGGTCGTTGTACGGTGTTTGGGTTGGCATCTTTTGCTTCCCTTTTTCTGGGCATTGGTTCTTGTAATGACCCTTCTGCCCACACTCAAAGCAGTAGACATTGGATCTTGAGCAGTCACGGGCCAAGTGAGGTCCATTGCAATAATAACATTGCAGTGGAGCTCTTGGCTGTGTAACAACCAGTCTGGGTGCTGGGAAAGAAGTGGGTTGGACTGACCCAGATACTGGGGCTCATGCTGGAACAGAGGATCTATTACCATTTCTCACAAAATTTCTAGGGTCCATCCTAGCCCTCTTTCTTCGATCTTCCTCTAAGGTAGCTTGCCGGTGTTCAATGAGTATAACTCGGTCCACTAAGTCATGAAATTCAGTGACTTTAATGACAGCCAACTGAACTTGGATTGATGGTCTCAATCCTTCTGTGAACCGGTATATCTTTTTAGCTTCAGTATTTGTGTCTTCCGGAGCATATCGAGCTAAGTGGTTGAAGTGGGTTAGATACTCAGTGACAGTCCTTTGTTCTTGCTTGAGTGCCAAGAATTGCTTTCTCTTTAGCTCCATAATACTTTCAGGAATATGCGCTACTCGGAATTTATTTTTAAATTCTTGCCACATGATGATATAGTCTGGCGGATAGGTGTTCTGTAAATTTCTCCACCATGTAGCTGCTTGCCCAATGAACTGGTGAGAGGCATATCGAACTTTTTGTAGGTCTGAGCAACCAACTGTTTCAAGTTTTTGTTCGATGTCCCTTAGCCAATCATCTGCTTCTAAGGGTTCTGCAGCATGAGAGAAGGTTGGCGGCCTGGTTTTATGAAATTCTCCAATACTGACTCCTTGATCTGGAGTTCTTGCCACTAAATTTGTAACTGTCCCAAACAACTGTTCCATGAACTTATTTTGCTGCTCTTGAGCATCTTTACGAGACTGCTCCATCCATAACATCATCTGGCCCATGTAATCAGTTCCAGATATAGGTGGAGGCAAAGATGGAGATGGAGGAAGGGTTTCTCCAGAAGGCAGATCCTCCATACTTCCTAAGGCCTCAGGTATTCCTTCAACTGGATGATTTGTGCCATTACGGGAACCATTACCAGATGCCATGAGTTCGATACTGGGGATAAAGAGAATGATAGGGTTTGATGATCTTCTTAGATTAATTTGATATTGACTTGTTAACTCTTTATTTTTAGAGTAGATATTATTATTATTTCTTTATGCATACCTATTATGGTATTACTTATTAATTTACTCACAACAACACAAGCAGCAAAGCCAAAACATCTAAACAAACACATAAATAAAACAACAAAAGGGACAATGAAAGAAACAACACAAATATATATAATCATCAGTATAACATCTCCTAGGGTCATCAGGTCAATACGTGGAATTATACGTGCACCTGGAACAAAAGTAAATTTATCGGCCTATCTATCTGCTGAATTATCAACTACTTATCTGACTAAACTGGCTGTGGGACTCCGGGAGGGGTAGCTACAGCTACACAACCTTGCTAGAGAGTAAAAAGCAAAAGAACAACTGCTAGCCAAGTCAAGAGAAGCAGAGCAAATCCCCCAAACTTAAAATCGGATCTGGGTATCCTGCGCTCAAAATCTTCCCAAGGGAGGAGGCCCCTTCACCCCCTATTTATACTACTCTTGGGCCACCTACCACCCTTGGATGAGTCCCTCAACCCTAGAGCACTCATCTAAGAGCTAGGATTAACCCATACACACAGTCATGCAAGGGCTAACCCAAAACCCACACACATACCGAGTTTTCTTGCACAGTTTTCAAAGCATACTACCTAGACCCGCTAACCTATCAACTAGACCTCAATCTGACGGCCCTCATTGATCCACGCGGCATCTAGCTAGCATCATCTCCTTTCCCTGTCTTCTTGACTTGCCCGGACTCCGTCTCCGATCATCTTCCGGCGATCTCCCAACCGTCTGGACCTCCGACGCTCCTCGTCTAGTCCCAGTCATCCTCCGCCTCACCATGACCTAGCACCGTCGTCCTGTAACCATCAAAAGCAAGGAAAAATCTTTCATATAGCAATACCCACAATGATATGCAATAAACCATCCAACTCATCACTACCGCGTCCATACAGCCGGTACTGCAACTCCTGGCAGAGACAGCTCAAATTGCTTCATTTTGAAAATCAATCTAAATTAAACTCAAACTTGAGCACACCTTGCTCAAATAAAATTAAATACTCATCACAAATATGGATAGATCTCCACGTGATCCTTCAACTTGCTCGCGTTTTGTTTTTAGATTCAACAAGCCCTTAGTTGCATATTGCGCCCAGCATACCAATGCAAGTGCACTGTTGAATTGGTAGCCTATTGATTTAATTATTCCTTCCTAAGTGGACCTATCATTAACATTAAAATCGAGTAATCATAACCCCTGCAACGATCCCGACAGCCAAACATGATCCCAAAGATCTCGATAGGCAAACGTGATTGATGAGTTTGTTCTTGTTGGCGGCAGCACCATGGTCATAAATGTTCAGAAAACTCAATCGTCAAGGACCACTTTGACTTAATAATCAAAAGTATAGGATTAGGTATGTGCAATAAGATTACCTTAGCTTACTCTTAGCCTATACATATTAATTTTGTCCTATATAAAGAGAGAGAAAAGAGGAGAGAGGTGAGAGCTGGCTCTTAGGGAAGAGCTAACATGGCATATGAAATAAAATAGATTAGTTATGTACAAGAAAGAAGAGATAGTTATTATACAACATCTAGAGACAATCTTTAGAGATAGTTATTATACAAATTGACTTTATTACTTATTTTAGATAACATAGGTAAGAGATAAAAAGTAAGCAATGAGCTTTGGTACTGTACTCTTACAACACTAGCATAGTTTGATTTTTTTTTTCGTGTGTGTAATGCAAGGACGAATGGCAACTCTAGATCTTGGTGCCTGAAAAGTAAGCTGCTGAGTGGTTATTGAGAATTGAGATAGGACGCCCGCAGACGACGTACTGTAGTGCACTGTGTTGAATTAGTAGCATACTGATACCAAACCATCCAGTTAGTACAATCAAAATCTCCCATAAGCGATCCTGACAGTCAAACATGATCCCCAGGCCCCAAATCCTGCCATATCCCGTATCAATTAACAATGTAACCGAAGCCGATACGCTCCCAGTTTAATTCAGACGATTCATGCGCGCGTATCATTGCCTCCTGAAATTAAAGGTCGCTGATCGTGGCTATCTCACCTGCCATACCCTAAAATCCTAAATCCTTCTTCTTCCTGGCCACTCCTCTCCTCTGCACTAAAGAAATCGTCACCTTTTCGTTCTTGATCGCCTCACGCCCCGAAAAGTGCTCGCTTGTCCAGCTCGAACGATCGTTCAGTCCTCTCCCCCTCATGTGGCCATGCCATGTGCAGCGAGTGTTGTGGCCGTGGACTTGGAGGCTGGAACACGTCCCTCGTGCGATTTCCACTCGCACATCCTACGTTGGCTTCTGCGTTTCAAGTCTGCAACTTGCAAGTAGCGCGCGCACATGGAACTAAGCAAGCATATATGTGTTCGTGATTTGCCCGAAAAGGTCGCCACATGGGCGCATAATCTATGTCTCATCACTGCCGCCATGCGTTACGGGCGAAACCTCCGTAAGAAACCAGAAGAAAGCATCTGGCATGGCAGCGGCTAACAGGTAGGCCCATGTCTGAAATAGCATCGAGTGGGACCCGTCTGTCGGCGGCTGTTCAAGTTCATAACAGCTTGTTCGTACGCGCAAGCGCAGGCACGACTAACTAACCGAGTTGGGAGTTAGTAGAGAGACTCGCACGTTTGGCAGCGCTGTGAGCTGCACGTATCGTCGTCGAGTCCACTCCAGTCGCGGCCGTCCGATTGGGCGGCCATTGGCGACTTGGCTCTGCCTGCTCGCCCAACAGGTGACCGGGCCTGCGCCATGGACGTTGTTTAGCCATCACTTGACGACGCATTTTTGTATGGCGCGCGAGCCGCGCGCGGTGATATGATAACACGACGTTGCGTGGACTAACCTTGGCAGCACGTACACGGCCGCTTGAAGACAGAACGATCGATCGATCTGGCCAAACTTTTCGGAATTATTGCACGGGGATCCATGTAAAAGCTGCAGAATCTTCCAGGTTTAACAAACCGGCGATCCTCGGGATTAGACGGGACAAGCCGAGAGCCACATGCTTATCCGTGTTGTTTGGAGAGGAGAGTCTTTGACTTTGACAGCCGAGCTGAACTAGGCAGTGCAGAAAGCTTTGCCATTTGCGGCTGCTCATCGGTACTAGGAGTATTGTTTTTTGTTTGTCGTCTTAAGTCTTAACCCCGCCTATAAATGGCGACAATAGGGTCTGCTTCTCCTTCTTTCTGTACAGACGAACTGCATAGCTGAAGTGTCGCCTCTGCCTCCTGAATCCTTTCCTCGTCACTGCAACTTGCTTCTGTTCTTGCAATTCTAGGCGGCGAAATTGCCCGTCTGAATAAGCTTAATTAGGTGCGTACTTTTCCTAATCAATGTGCTTTACATGTTTGTTTACTAATTATCATCATCCTGTGAACTGTGAATTTTCTGTCTTCCAGTCTGTTAGCTAGTCTGCTTTTTCTGTCGCTGTCTCAAACCAGTTAGGTTTGCAGCGTTCAGAGCTGCCTTCATTGCAGTTTGGTATTTTTAACTATCTGCATTCTGACACTCCGATTTGAGATGCGTTCAATTCTGTACGAAGTGTTTGGCAGCACTTCTCTGTCAAGACTCTAAGAGTCAAGAGACCACATCTTTCTCTGAAAAACGTCACGCGTCGTGCTTTTCAAGCTTTTTTTTTAAAAAAGGATTAAGTTGTAAACGAAAACCAAAAATGGTACAGCCATATGGCAACTCGCTGAAAAGTAAACGCCAACATGGGGAAATAGAACCAAGTAGTCTAGTCCAGCACAGAAATAAGTTGTCAACCATAGACAAATATATATTATGCGAGCTAACTGTTCCATTAGATCTGCTATTGTATGGCCTGGAATATTTGCTCTGCTAAAGCGTCTTATAACCAATAACAGTGTGTCAACCGGACCCGGTCCGGTCCGTTTGAGCCAGCCGATTCAGAACTTTGGTTCAAAAAAAAAATACTACATCTCATAGCACCTATTTCTTTTTTTAAAAAAAATAGAATAAAACTACTACATCATAGCATCTGAAAGTGCTATACCATTTTCCTGTGAAGTGCTACATGGTTCTCAACATGTGAACGCAGGCGAAATGGTAGGAAGAACAATCTACAAAGTGGATGTTGTTCCGTGGTCAGAAGGTCTAAAAGTTGGATCATCCTTTCGCTGAAGAGGTAGAGCTAAGCGCAGCTTGGGTTTATCTTGTGGATCGAAAAGCGTCCAATTGCAGGAGATGACTGCTAAATTAATCCAGGCCACTAGCTCCCTTCTCCCAAATCACATGCATCGCTGTCCCCACTACTATCTTTTATCCATTGTATTGCACTTGCAAAGAACCAGTCAAAATTTTGTTTTTTTTTAAAAAAAATCATCTTCGCTTCCCCATTCCTCTGTGAACGAGCTTCCCCTTGGTTTGCCCATTGCTCCACTCGTTTTTTCAAACAATTTCAACTCAGAAAATTTCAAATTGAAATGTTTCAACTCGAAAAATCTGTACTAAGAAAGTCCAATCGAGGAAATTCCAAATCGAGAAGTTCCATCTCAGAAAGTTTCACGTCAAAATATTCTACTAAAAAAATTCAAAACGAAGAAATTTCACTAGGAAAAATATCAAATTGGGAAGTTTTTAACTTCGTGAAACGCCAAATCGGGAAATTTTCGACACATAAAACTTCAAATTGGGGAAATTTCAACTCGGGAGAAATTCCACTCGGAAAATTTTCGAATCAAGGGAATGAGGCGCGACTCTGTGGCCACGCAGCATCGAGGATGCGTCTCCGAGGCCACGCGACACCGAGGACGTAGCAACTTTGAGGACATGCAGCGTGACGCCAGAGTGGCAGCTACGACGCACTGTACTAAGCTGCAGCAGAGTGGCAGCCCAGGGAGCAAGAGGCATGGCGGAGCTCGTGGAGCCGCAGCCAGAGCGGCGTCAGTGAGCCGGGAGAAGCCAGCAAGCAAGGATGCAAGCAGCAAGAGAGTGAGAGACGAGCAAAGATGGAATAAGCAACCACAACGTTTTCAAGTCGAAAAACCTCCAATTTGGGAAATTTCAAATAAAAAAATAAATAGGAAAATTTCAAGACAGAAAAATTGAAAATGGGGAAATTACAACTCAAACCCCAATAATTGCAACTAGTTTTTTTGGGGATTTCAACCCGTTTTTCAAAAATTTCAAACGATTCAAAACGAAAAAAAATCAAATTAGGATTTGTGGTTAGGGTTTACCTTTGTCTCCCATGTTCCTAGTGGCCAGCTCCCGCATGAGCCTGGTGGCAACCAAGGTTTCAAATTTCGATTTCGGATCATATCTCGGCGAGATTTCGGAATTTCGGATGAAATTCAAAAGGCAAATTTCAAATCCGTTTTTTTAACCAGGATTTCCGAGATCTCGACGAGAAACACCGAAATCTCGGCCCAAAAAACTTAAAATCTAGCCAAAATACCTCATGTTCACATCACAGACGATTTTAGCCAAAAATCGTGATGTGCATTTTCAAAAAATTTTAAAAGAATTATTTCAGCGGTATTTAAAATCTCGGCTCCGACCGAAATCTCGATCGAGATTTCCGAAATTTCGCCGAGATTTTGAACCTCCGTGGCATTCTGGCGTCACATGAAAACCATTCCTATTGTCTTTGCAGATATTCTTTGTTTTTTTATCTTATAATAATACTATAGATATAGATCCTATTTAGAGAGACGTAAATTTTACCGAAGTTTCGTAGGATTTAGTGTAAAAGTTCCCGTGTTCAAAATATGGCCAAGAATTTCCATATATAATTATGCAACAGGATACGAACAAAAGAACGGCCCAGCCCGGAGAATGCGATGAGACCGTTTTTAAGTCTTTAGACCGCGTTGGGATTATCATTAGAGTTTGATTAGAACGAAACAACAGCAACGCCTTGGAAACGAAGACCGGAAGGAACAAAGCGAGGCGGAAGCGTCCAAGAACCCAATCCCGTGCTCGCACCGGGACGAGCCCTCATTCCCCTTGTCCCCCTCGAACCCTCCGCCGGTTTGGGACTCGGGATCCTGTCGCTCGCGCGGGCGTGCTCGGGATGGCGCCGCGGCTGGAGACGGGTGGCGGCGTCAACGTCGGCAGGAGGGGAGGAGGAGAAACCGTGAAGATTCTTCTTGCCTCGTCTGAGGACTCGCGCAGAAGGTGATGAGATTCGGATTTACGCAGTCTTTTCTTTCTTTAGGTTGTTTTTACCTCTTTATGGGTGTTCCTGTTTGAATGGAACAGTTCAGAACTGTTCGAAATTGTGAAATACCTGAATGGGCAGCGAGAAATCTTCGATCTTTCCATATTTCGCTTTGTTTTCTTGAAAAGGTTTGACTTCTAGACCTCGCTTTGCATGTGTTGTGCAAGATTTGATCGAAAATTTGTGCCGTCCCTTTAGCAAAGCACCACCACCCATCAGCAAAAATTTCGCACATTTAATTAAAGAAAGCCATTTTTTGTTTTGTCATTTTGAAACACAAGAGCGTTACTCTTTTCACATACCATTAACACTAGTGCGATCAGATTTTCCCCTTGAATGACGCGTTTAGTCGAGAATACCTGGCAACCAGAAGATCTGTTTTTATTCACTTTGCATTTACTATAGCTTTCAGATTTAGTACTAGTAGAGGGTACTAGAAACGTTTCAAAAATGTGAAACTTGAATTCTTTTGATTCCAAATGGAGTTTGCCCGGGTGCCCCATAGAGCATTTAGAGGAAGAGGAAAGAACAATTGAAAATTTCCTTTCTTTTGTTCTTTGAATCGCAGTTCTGTCACAAAGAACAAACAAAAAAAAACTCCTTTTTCCCTACCAATTGTCCAATTTTCGTTTCTGACCGAAAACAAAAGATTGTTCTTTTTTTTTCTCACTTTCTGGTGCAGCTTAAAGGACGCGATCTTAATGGCCAATGACACGCCTATGCCTGAGCCTGTGCGGCCGTCGACGTAGGCAGTAGCATAGCCGGCGCACGGCCGCAGCCACAGTACGCTACACTACACGGTAGCAGCAGCTGTTTTTACTATGCCGTCCTAGTTGAAAGAAGAACTCTCTGTTTTACTTTTGTGTCTTTAGCCTTTCTGCGCTGTTTTTAGCTGTTTCTTTGTCTCTGTTCCTTGGGATCTGCGCGCTCTGCTTGGCCGCCCGTGTGGGTTGGGTTCTTGCTTCTGCCGGTGGGATTCCCGAGGCGGGTTTGGGTTTATAGTTGGTTTCCCTTGTTGGTGCCGACTGGACAAGGTGGCAGTGATGTTTTAACGGCAGATTGGTTTAGGAGTTCAGTTGGCGTGGGGAGAGACAGGGGAATTCTGTGCTTGTGCTTGTTTGATTTCTTGGTGTTTCTTCTGGTTCTTGCATCAGTAGAGAGCTTGGTGCGTAGTTTCTTGCTGGAAATGGTTAATTTGCAATGCTCCATTATGATTCTATCATCCGTTTGCTTTGAGTTCGTTTTAAGATCTTGCTAGTTGTTGCTCCTTAGACGCATCACGTCGAACATTTGTCTCCTTGTTGTTCAATGATTTGTAATGTAAACTGACACATAGAGGGTGGCATATAGGCTGGTTGTCTGCAGGATTGCACACCTGAGGATTAAACTCAGTCTGTAAAGTTTCTTTGGTTTTTTGTTGTAGACATACTGCCCCATTTTGATGCAGATTTTTTTAAAACAATTTGTATATAATGATTGATGACTGATTGGATATACCATCGCCTGTTCCATTGAATAATTACACTAATTACCCCCTGCTTTACTCAGTTTTACTCAATAGCTGCTTATGGATTCGTAATGTAAAAATGCTATGTGATTTTCGGTGTGAATAGGCCTGCCAAAGCTGGAGAAAAATCACTTGGCATAATGTCTTTCATATGCCTTTCTTTTGAGTACAAATCATTTTCTTCATGACGCTTCATGTTTTTCTCAATGTTTTGTGCTCTAGGTTATATCATGAGGCTGACAGTTTTGTTGCAAATTCCAGATGACATTTTGACCACTGCTCCTTGCGCTTCACAGGGGGCGAGAAGCCCTGTGTCAATTTCTTTTCTTGGTCTTGAAGCAATTTAGTGGAAAATGCCAAGATCCGACTCGGATAGGGATGATATTTTCTTTGATGCATTTGATGATATTAGATCAGCAAGGGAGCCTTCATCATCAGATGATTGCAGCACGAGCGATGAAGGATTAGTACCAAGGAAGTTTGAGTATGAGATTTGGTCAAACGAGCCAACGAGTGTCCAAGAAAGGCGACAAAGATTCCTGAAGGGAATGGGGTTTGATGAATTTGTTGCTACCAGCGTGGATTTTCCTCAACCTCAAGGAGAAATCACAACCATTGGCTCTTCCGCTGACTTGGAGGCGAGAACTATCAGCGACATTTCTTCCTTGGATTCATCTATTCCTGAGAATGAATCAGTATTTGATGGCTCCTGTTGCATAAGGGATCTGGACAGTGCGAAGAGATACATAGTTCACAATAGTGGGCCTGCCGGACTATCTAGCATGCTTAAGGAGGTTGCATCAGATAAGGTGATGTCTCTTGTGGAGTTTCAAAGCTCACTTGGCCTTTCTCAATATGTTCACAAGTTATTGCGAAGAGTGTATAATAACCCTAAAGGAGAGGCAAAAGGAGCCTTTGGGGGTAAGAAAAAGGATATCAAGAGCTTGTGGAAGAACTTCATGAAAAATAGGAGTTTTGGTGGAATTTGCAAGCATGATGTCCATATAAAAAAATGCACAACAGGCATACCATCCAGAACAAGAGTTCAGCATCGAAACAAAAAAATTGCGGAATTCTCTGCTGTCTATATGGGTCAAGAAATCCAAGCTCACAAGGGTTTAATTAGAGTCATGAAGTTCAGTCCATCTGGCTGGTATTTAGCAAGTGGTGGTGAGGACTGTGTTGCACGAATATGGCAGATTACAGTAGTGCAAGCATTTCCTAAGTTGTATGGGGGAGAGAACCCTCATGAGTATGTGGAGAAAATTAAAGTTATTAAGCCTAATCTAGCAAAGGGTCAGAACCATGGCCTTGCAGTAATGCCCAAGAAGGCATTCCGTATTTCAGAGACTCCGTTGCATGAATTCCATGGCCATAAAAGTGATATCCTGGATATGACATGGTCAAAGTCAGATGTAAGTTGTGCTCTTGATTCTGTATAGCTGGCATATTCATAAACCTGAAATTCCATGAATATATATTAACATGTTTTTATGTATCATAAACGTAATCAGTTTTTTTTTTACATTTGCTTACCTGCTTTGAATCGGTTTGGCTGCAGTATCTCTTGACCTCATCGAAAGATAAGACAGTGCGCTTGTGGAAAGCTGGCTGTGATGGTTGTCTTGCAGTATTCAAACACAAAGATTTTGGTAAGCAGAAATAACATTAACGAACTATCCTGTGTTCTTTGATAGCCTAATGACTTGCTCAGTTTTGATTTATATGTCTTGTTCTAGCGTTGTTATGTTGATCAGAAAGAGTGTCATGATGTTTTCCATACTTTCAGCCATGACAGCTTCAATATTTTCCTGGATAAGAACTTGACTTTGTTTTTCATTCCTTTGAAATTGCCAACAGTGACGTGTGTTCAATTCAACCCTACTGATGAAAGATACTTCATTAGTGGTTCAATAGATGGTAAAGTCCGTATTTGGGATATTTTAGAGAAGCGAGTTGTCGACTGGGCTGATACACGGAATATCATAACCGCTGTTAGTTACCAACCAGATGGAAAGGTTTGAATCTAACCAGAATGTAATTGCAGACTATTTTGCATCATTGGATGCTGATTCATGCTTTTGCAAATCAGGGTTTTATTGTTGGCACGACTGCAGGAGTATGTCGCTTCTATGATCAAAGAGGTACATTGAGCTCAGTTTTTACCATCTGTCTGGTTTCTGTTACGTAGGATGTCCCTTTTGGTGTATCAGTATTCAGTACTCCCAAGTCCCAACTGAGAAGTTCATTTTGGTGTTTAGGTGAATACATCCAACTAGACAAAGAATTGTTTATACAAGGGAAGAAGTCTGCCACCAGTCGGATCAACAGTCTGCAGGTTTGTTTCTGCCTTGGCTTATTTAAGGATTTCTCTACTCGTGATTTAGAGAATCAACAGTGTTCTTGCAGCTGTTAAAGCAATTCACTAATTTGTGATCGCCACTTTGCAGTTATGTACAAATGATTCCCCAAGGATTATAGTTTCATCAACAGATTCTAAAATCCGAGTTGCTGATGGTGTTGATATCATCCAAAAGTTTGAAGGTATATTTGCTTAGAAGTTGCTCTCTTTCATTTGCATAAAAATCTGTCATTTTCATTTTTTTTTTCCATTTCACGACCTCAGAACTGATGACCTCACCCTTTCTACCTTCAATGCAGGGTCTTGGAAATCGAAGGCTCTTTCATCACCATCTTTAACATCAGATGGTAGATATCTCATATCTGCCGGCAGGGATTCCAATGTCTATATTTGGAACTTTGATATTTCAGGCAGCACCATGCATACAGGAGAAGCTAAATCAGTTCGGTCTTGTGAGATGTTCTTCTCCAAGGACGTGACAACTGCGGTACCATGGCCGGGAGTGAATCAAGATAACCACATGAAACCGTCCTGCTTGACTGGGAAATCTGTTAGTTCACCCGCTTTGCGCCGCCATGGCGAATGCCGTTCCCCTGGGGCATGGTTTTTTACTGAAGGTATGAGGGGGTCTATGACATGGCCAGAGGAGAAGCTCCCTTCAAAACCTGCAGATGGCCCAAAACTTGATTATTGTCTCTCCACGATATCGGCTGCATGGAACACGGTAATAGTGACTGCAAGCCGCGGTGGAGTAATCCGATCTTTCCACAACTACGGTTTGCCCGTGAGATTATGAGTTGCAAAGACAAAAGTAATCAGCTCACTAAAGTCTGACCGTGTGTGTGTGTGTGTAGCTACCGAAGAAGCTACCAAAGAATTGTAATTTGAGAGGTTGTAGCCTACTAACAACGTGAAGTTTTGTCAGAAAGTGTAAGAAGCAGTGGTGGAAGAATCAAGAAAGAGATTTTTTTTTTGTACCCAGGGCATCTACAAACCACAATGCTCCAGAAAAGGCTTCCAAGGAGGAGAGAGAGCATATAGGATCGGGCCCATACATTAGCGAGATGGAAGCCAAGCGAGAAAAAATCATGGAGTCGACTCCATCGTGTTACCCGATCTCAACAAATAAAGAAGGAAAAATTCAGGGTAGGAGCGTCGCCGCCGGATCCGGCGGGTGGAGGGGCGCAGCCACCGAATCCGGCTGCCAGGAGGCCGCGGGAGAGACGCCGTTGCCGGATCCAGCCACCGGGAAGCTGACGACGGTGGTGGAGGGCAGGAGGCCATGGAAGAGAGAGGAGGGGTGGAGGGAGGAGCACCGGTGGGAAGATGGATTAGAGAGAGGGGATGAATGGGAGAGGGAGGCAGTAATATTTTGAGGTGAGGCCATACATTACAAGAGATAGTTCTAAACTACATCATCCTGCTTTAGGATCCAGACGTGTCTTGTACATCGGAGATGCCCTCCATGAGTTCGGATCCTGAAGTTCTAGAGAAGAGATGATCAATCCAAATGCTTTTGTCTATAAGTTTTTTTTATTTGATCTCATGCCTTTTTTAAAAAATTTGTCAGTACCAGTTACACTGCTGCTAGTATTGCTGGCGATGTTGGTTAAAGGAAACCGTTTAGTACTAAGTAACCTCTACGAGGTAGAGTAACTAGCATCTGATGCAATAGTATTGGTGCAGCTGATGTCAAGATAGCATCTTGCTATCCCTGTACCTTTCTTCACCCTTCACACCATGTGGACCAACCCAACTAATTAAGTCCTGATGTTTTTGTCTGAAGTTCAGTCCAGCTAAAGTAAAGCTGGTGAGGACAACATCTTCCTTCCTGCATCAGCTCCCTGAGACTGGTGCTTTCCTGGACTCCACTAATTATCGTTAGGCAAGATCAGGCCCTTTATTTCACTGTAGTCAACATGCGGTTCATCTGGTGGCTAAGCCCGGGGGAGATGCGCTGTTGGAATGGACGGCGTCCAACTTGGTGGTGGCAGGAAAAGCTCCAACTGAACGCAGCCGAGCCGCACATTTGGAGGTCCGGCTAATGGCGTCGTCACTCGGCTTCGGCCATTTTAGACTTGCAAGCTTGCGGCGCTTCTGGCATCATCCTTCTGCACTGAGTGCCATTCGCACCATCATTTGCATTCACCTGCTCGAGAGTCGAGATCACCACCTTCGGACCAGAGCTATGCATAACGATGCTTATTTCATCCTACGCTCTATGGAGTCAAACCAGTAACGAAGTATAGATGAAAATAGAGAAGGGTCTTGTAGGCCAAAACTTCCCTAATTGACTGCGTCGACACCTAGATCAACACACACGTATGGTCGACGCCATCACGGCCTCCGCTCGCACCATCGGCCTTGCGCAAAGGCTCACAGTCTTTACCTGTCGGCAGTGACAGACACATGACAAAATTTTATCGAGGCTAAGCTTAAATATGGATAATTGTCACAAAAAAGCGATTTATACATTATGTATGCGAAGTCCACCGTCGTAGTAATTTTAAACTAAAATCAATCTTGAAATTAGATAAACAAAGGAAGTAAGTTTTCATTCTCTTAATTCGACTCACTGTGAGTTTGTTAGTCAAATAGTCCTTCCATTTAGACATTTATTCTCAAATAATCAAAATTAGTATATAGATATGTCATTTCACAATGAAAATTGACATATAAAATTTCACATGCCATTCTCTCAAATTGACATATAACAAACTCTCTCACTCTCTTACAAAATATAGCCTCCTACACGTGATACAGGGTTCACTTTTATCGTGAAAACCAACTCGAAAACCGTGACAGTTAAATAATCACACGTGTTTTCTAGAATACAGGGCCATGTTTGTCGTCCTTGTAGGCCAACAGTTGAAATAATCACACGTGTTTTCTAGAATAAAACGATGATGTTCCAGTCCGATTTTCTAGACCTATGTTTTGTTGGCTAGCCATTTCATCGTAGTCTTTGCCTTTTTTGGTTCAGCAATGATCCCGGCCATTTTCCTTTGAATGGACCAATGTACCCCAGGACTAACATTCTTATCGGAATGAGTGCATGAGGATCTTGGAGTTGCTCATGTTTCATCCTACAAAAAAGTACGACAGATCTAGGACATAAGGATCAAATAGATAATCAGCATCCGTATATTTTACTATAGTTAAGTCTTGATTCTTCTGATAAAATAATCCAAGATCTTATCTGAGTAAAATCTTGACACCAGCCCAATGTCTTCTGGTTAGGGCTATACTGTGTCTTGCCAGCAAATTTATTGTGAATGCAATATCAGGCTTTATGCAATTTGCAAGATACATAAGTTCTCCAATGGCGTTTAAGTATGGGACTTCAAGTCCTAAAACTTCCTCATTTTTCATTTTTGTTAGAAAAGGTCTTTATCCACTTCAAGAGATCTTACTATCATGGAGTTTTAAAGGATGAAATTTATCCATATTAAATCTTTCCAATACCTTCTTGGTATAGGTAAACTGGTGTACAAAAATTCCTTCTAGGAAATGCTCTAATTGTAGGCTTAAGCAATTATTTAGTTTTACCAAAATCTTTCATATCAAACTCCGTCGTAAGGTAAGAACTTGTTTCCTTTATCTCTTCTGTGGTTCCGATGATATTCAGATTATCGACATAAACTGAGATGATACAAAATCCATTCTAGGATTTCTTTATGAACACATAGGGATAATCATCATTGTTAGAGTATTCCTTCTTCAAGAAGAACTCACTAAGTTGATTGTACCACATTCTCCCCGACTGTTTTAATCCGTATAGCGATCTTTGCTATTTGACGCTATACATGTTGCGATTTTCTTTATTAGGATCCAGAATTTTGACTCATTTAGAGACTCGTATAAATATCCATATCCAGTGACCCATATGGATAAATTTAAGCTAGCTGCCATTGATATCAAGTATCAAAACTTTATTTCATTCATTACATGAGAGCAAATTCCATCATAATAGATGTCAGGTCTCTACATAAACTCTTGTGCTATAAGTCTCGCTTTATATCTCACCACCTGGCTATTTTCATTTCTCTTCTGGATGAAAACCCAGTTTGATCCTACAGGGACCACTTTAAGAGGTTCGGTCAACAGGACCAAATACTTTCCTCTTATTAAGCGAACACAATTATGCCTAAATTGCTTGTTTCCATTTGACCCTATATAAGCACTTCTGGCACTCTACTATGGACTTTAGTTCTGGATCCAGATCTATAAAGCAATTTTGAGGCAAAATATATGTCGATAATTGTAGTCTTTATCTTATAAACTCTTTTGAATCACTTTAGGGATATCTCTTCATTAATTTATTCCAGCTCCTCGTAATTTCCCACAGCGATGGAGTCTGGGCGTTTTGACTTCCCAGCGTTAAATTGTGCGCGCAAAAACTCACTGGGGTTATCATCTTCAGGATGACTCTCTTCAGGGAGGTTACTATCTCCAGAATGGCTCACTTCAAGAATTTTCTCAACATCAGGTTAAGCTTCTTCAACTATCTAAGGTAGTGTTCTCACTTGTTTTGTTCTCTTTTTCTGCGGACGTCTCCACAGAACTGAGTCCCGTGCACTTAGAGACATCCGCATCTTTTTATCATGAGAGGCAAGAGTGGGTCTAATAACCTTCTGGGGGTATTTTCACTCTTTCATGTGCATTTACTGTAATTATATGGGATTTTATCACTCCCTTATGATCAGTGAAGGCATTGACAGATTATTAGCTATTTATTGCAGACTTATTCTCTTCTGAACTTCAAGTCAGATTCTTTAGTGCGTGGGTCTAAGGACCGAATGACAGTGACATTCCAATTTATTTTCTGACATTCTATAATGTGGTACTTATCTCCCCCTAATGCCGAGAAATTGTCCTCATACAATCAGCGTACTGAGTCATGTACAGATCCCCTGTAATAGGCTCTAGGTATTTAATAATTGGCGGAGATTCATAACCTACATAGATCACAAACTTCTGGTAAGAGCCCATGTTGTATGCTGTGGTGGTGAGCTTAGCACGTATACAACACAACCAAAATTTCGCAAATGAGAAATACTTGCTTCTTTCCCACGCACTATCTGCAAAGGGGAAATTTTATGGTATGTAGTTGGTCTGAGTTGAATTAATGCCAGCATACAGCACTGTGTGGCCCCAATAGCTGGTGGACAACCTACAATTCTGTAAGAGTGGCCTAGCAATAAGTTTTACTCTTTTAATTAATGACTCTGCAAGGCCATTTTGAGCGTAGACATGAGGTACGGAATTCTCTACGTTAATATTCAGAGCCATACAATAATCATTAAATGCTTTTGAGGTAAACTCGCCATTATTGCCCATTCGAATAGACTTGATCCTTTCTTCTGGAAAGGATGCTTTCAATTTAATGATTTGGACAATTAATTTAGCAAAAGCATAGTTCCTAGTAGATAAGAGACATACATGGGATCATCTAGTAGAAGCATCTATCAGTACCATAAAGTATCTGAAGGGGTCGACAAGGGTTGAATAGGTCCACAGATATCACCTTGAATTCTCTTCAGAAAATTCAGTATTTCTTCCCTAACTTTTAGATGAGAGGGTCTAACTATCAGCTTTCCTTTAGCACAAGGAGGGCATAAGAAATCTTCAGATCTAGAAAAGTCTGTAGTTTTTATGCTATGACCAACAGAATTATTTATTATTTTTCTCATCATATTCAACCCAGGATGATCCATTCGATCATGACAGATCTTAAATATTTTTGGGTTTTTAAGGATAGTTTTCATCGCAACATAAACTTCAAGTTTTATATATGTATAATACCCAGAGAAGAAGGAAGGAAGTTTTTTAACCACATGCTTATTACACCCATTAAACTTAGTCATGAGTAGGTATTATGTACCATCCTCATTTTCTGTTTCCATATGGTAACCATTCAAACGGATATCTTTAAAACTTAAGAGAGTGCGACTGGACTCAAGGTATAATAGGGCATTTTTTATTATTATACAAGTGTCCAAAGGGAGAACTATGTGGCTCTTCCAGTGCCAACTATGAGAGCATCACTTCCGGCGATGGTTATAATATTTTCAATTTTCTTAGTCAAAGTCTGGAAATATTTAGTTTCCCTAAGAATTGTATTTGTGGTGCAATTATCTACAAGATAGATTTCCTACACCGCCATTGAATTATACGAATGTTCTATATTAAAGATATAAATTTGAATCAAACAATTGTTGCGTCAGGAACAAATTGAAAATATAGAACAAGCATGGCATAATTAAACAAATATCTTGGGAAATGACACTTTATTAATTTTAACTGATGATTGCTCAACAAGAGCTAGCGTAGACCAACGTTCATTCAGGAACACAAATATTAAACTGATAAATGAGACTCTTAAGTTGACTCAAAAGGAAAATGTGACATCGACTTCCTAAAATAAAAGGAATAACAGGGAGACTACTGCATGTCTCCATATAAATCATTTATGTCCTTCTGGGAATCTATGGTATTCTTCTGAAATTTATTTAGCTCAGTCCCAAAAAGATCATCTTCATTCATGGGAGAGTCCCCATATCCAAGAAGGCTATTTTTGAGATATTCCATAGGATCGGGGACTTTGTCATCATTCTTTTCCATTTCCTTCTCAACAACAAGTTGAGCGATAAAATGTACCTCAGCCTTATTCACTTGATTTTTCTAGAATCTCCTAGTGGATTTTATGTAAAGTTTCACAAAATGCTTTGGGGTGTGGTATATGCATGACCAATGGCTAGTACATCCACACCTAAAGCATGGCTGAGGAGGATCTACAGCCTTATTAGCTGAGCCTTGCTTCTGGAAGTTACCTGATCCTTTTTCTTTCACTTTCTACTAAGGTTTACCTCTTTCCTTCTGATTTTTGTCATTCTTCCATGTTATCCCCTCTATGTCTTTGGCCTTTTCCGCTACCTCGGTTATTACTAGCCTGCTGAGCATTTGTATATGCTTCAGGCACTGCTGTAAGGTCGAGGATGCCGACTAGAGGGGAGTGAATAGGCGGCTTTTAAAAAAAACTTTCTCTTTCTAATTTCTACAAAGCAATTCACCCCTAATTACCCCTATGCCAAAACATATCAATAATAATGCGGAAGCGATAAACTAAGGTTTTGACAATTAAAGCCTAAATCAACTAGGCTCACTATGTGTACTAACTAATTATGTCTCTAACAAAAAGCAATTCTAAAGACAAGCAATCAATCAATTTAATTCTATGAATGTAAATTGCTTGAATACAAATAAAGAGAACAAGGCAAGCACAAGAGACACAATACTTTTTACAGTGGTGATCGGAGACTTGCCGGTCTCCCCTAGTCCACGTTGAGGTTAGCCCAAACACATTGGACCGGCTCCACGAATTGAGCACCCACCTCGAATCCACTAGATGTGGTTTTTCACGCTTTCGCGTAGGCTCAACCCGAACCTTCACAAACTTCGCCGGGGCTTCTCACAACCTTGAGAGCTCCCGCGCACGACGCTCTACGCCGTCTAGGAGTCGGCAACCTCCAAGAGTAACAAGCCGAATCCTCTCGCTTGAACTTCACCAAGCACAACACATGTGCTTCCGGTGATCACCAAGTGCAACACATGCACAAGGATCCTCCTCAAGTGCAACACATGCACAAGAGACTCTCAATCCTCTCCTAATTGCAACACATGCAATTAGAGGCTCACACTAGCTCAAGAAGTAAATGGGAGAAGGCAACACATGCACACAACTCTTATAAACACCCAAATGCTCTAGCACACAGCCAACCTTTTTCCCTTGTCCCCCAAGACCTCCTTTTATAGCCTCCAAGCCAAAACTAGCCGTTGGGGGGAAATCCTGGACAAACTCAGCAAACCCGGTGCTACCGCCCTACTGGGACCGGTAGCACCGGCCTCCTCGCCAACGGCTACAAAACTAGCCGTTCTGAGATTTCGTGTAGCAGCCAATGGGAGGCGGTGCTACCGCTCGGGCGGTAGCACCGGCCTCAACCCCGGTTGCACCAACCTCAGGCCGAACTCAAAAACACCTTCTCTGGAAATTCCACACCGGCCAGAGAGACAGTAGCACCGGACCTTCGGTGCTACCAGATAAGCTAACGGTAGCCGGACCCAGTGCTACAGGCCTTACAGTGATGCGTGACGAGGCCTCGAGGAGAAAACACATTTTCACAAAAACTTTCTCCAAACCATTCAAGATAAATTCTTTGAGCTATGTGAGGATCAACACATGATCACAACACTATGCAAAACACATTTGCATATGTTAATCACATACTCCAAAGAATCTCATTAAGCACAACTTATTTGCAAAACACATTTGCCAATAAACCAAGAACTTATGAGATCAATCCTCTTAGCCATGTGATGATCAACACATGATTAAGTCAATTTGCAAAACACATTTGCAAACCCTATTCACATGCTTTAGGATCGGAACCCATAATCTAAAGTTCATTTGCAAAACACATTTGCAAATAACAAATCCAACTAACGAAAACACATTTCATAAACAACTCAAGATCTATTTGCAAAACGTATTAAGCAAATCAAACTCGAGTCTATGAGATTAATCCCCCTAGCCATGTGAAGGTCAACACAAGACCCAGTCAACTTGCAAACACCCGTTGCAAGTCCTACTCACATGCTCTCGGGATTCCGGACCCATAGACCTCGGTTTATTCGCACAACGAACTTGCAAATACACATTGAACCAATTTTATGCTTGAGCATTGTTCTTTGCAATACATGCAAAAACCTAGCTCCAAGCAATACCAAAACATGAGCTCTCTATTTGCAACACATGCAAATCTCTAGCACCATGCAAGCAACCATAACAAATATAAGTGCATGAGTTCTCTATTTGCAACACATGCAAATCTCTAACTCCATGCAACCACTTTAAACCAAATTGCTTGAGCTCTCTCCTTTTGTGACACATGCAAAACTTAGCTCCAAGCAAAAACCAAATCAAATAAGATTCAAATAAGATGCAAGTATGAGCACCCTTATTTGCAACACATGCAAATACTTAGCTCATACAAAATCCAATGCACAAGCTTCACCAATTTGCAACACATGCCAAATGGTTAGCTTCATGCAAACATCAAACAAGAGAGTGAGCTAGAGTGAACCGGATCGAGTTCATCAACACATGATGAAGCTCAAGCTAAAAGACTCAACCCTCTTAATAGTACGGCACCTAACAAGCAACCCGGTCTCACAACCAAACACGGAGACCGGTAAAAGACTAGGAACACATCCTTAGCCCTAGCTAGTTATACCTTTGCCACACTTGATCCACTTGGAGCTTTTATGATTTCCAATCATCTTCTCTCCAGGATCACCTCTTCTTCTTCTTCTTGGTCATCAACGCATGATGAACCTTCTCTAGCCCTTCTCTTCACTTCGGGATCACCTCTTGAAGCTCATCAACACATGATGACTTCTTCTTCCCGATTCTTCATCATCTTGGACTTAACCTACTTCACAACTCATGGAAGATGTTAGTCCAACAAACACGGTTGTCTCAATCATCACCGCACTCCATTAACACATAATGGATGCCTCCAAGATCGATTGAGCATAACCCTAATCAATTTGAATGATTAATTGTGTCTTGAGTACTTTGATGCAACTAATGCTTCATTATACTCAAGAACTTTTCGCTTGTCTTTAATCAACAAGGAAACACCATCAACACATGATGAAATGTTCTTTGATTGATTGAGAGACAATCGAACTCAATTTAAACTCATTTAAATTGACATGAGTATATAACTACACAAGTCATATATACTCAAAAGATTGTTTCAAGGTCTTGATCCTTTATATTGTATGACAAGAGGACATGGATCAATACAATTGAAACATCAAGTTGAATTATAAACTCCCCCTAGATGTGTGCATTCATGTATATATGAATTAAAAACATAATGCACATATTTGGTCTAAAGCACTGGAAGAGTTCATACTTTAACTTGAATTCTAAGTATGCATATATATAATAGAATGAATACGAGTGCATACCTTAGGTTTTCTATTTTCCATCCAAGTATGAGACTAATAAGAATAAGACTTAATAAAACATGTTAGTCTCATAATGATTTGATTTGTTATTAAACAATGATTAAACATTAATATTAAACCAATCACCAAAACCAATAGAGCTTGAACTTACAACTGCATGACTTCCACTAGGAAGGCCTTGATGATTCTTCATAAGAAGTTCATCATGCTTTTCTACTTCTCGCTGAATGCATATAAGCTCGGAGTACTTCTGGTACTTTGCATGACGGTACTACTGCTGCATTATCCTTATATTGGGGTGGAATATGCATAATATCTTGTCGATCATTTTAGCATCGGTAACTTTCTAGTTACAGAATGTCAGCTTAGCGATAAGTTTGTGCATGGCAGAGTTGTATGCTGCCACAGACTTAAAATCCTAAAAACGTAGGAGGGTCCATTCACGTTGTACTTCTGTCAACGGGACGGATCTTTGCTGGTT
The DNA here is from genome assembly GCA_036346275.1 of Otatea glauca. NCBI lineage: Eukaryota > Viridiplantae > Streptophyta > Magnoliopsida > Poales > Poaceae > Otatea > Otatea glauca. The sequence continues at coordinate 25,739,703 of CM070718.1, forward strand.
ATATCATTCCTTCAGGGAATTCCATAGTGCTAGCGGGTCCTTTTCCATCAAATATTCGGCCTTCAGGTCCGTATAGAAATAGTGCCTCAGAAAGTGTAAAGCCGTACACTTAGCGGCTTCGGGAAGAGCAGGGGCACCAGCGTCAGGCTCGGAAATAGCAGCTCTAAGAGATCGAGCTGTCAAGTTGATCTTGGCATCTATTGCCTAGGTGAGATAATTGCTGCCATTCAGGGCAAGCTCAGTAAATTCCCTCGTTGCGATATCTGACATATCCTATATACAAGCATGATTGAATTTTACTGCTAGTATAATCAATATATTTAATGCTCACTCTTGAATTAGTAAAGTTTGGTCTATATCTATTCAGCAGATAATTATCTAAAATTTTTCAAGATTTTCATAGCATTTTTCATAATTTTTTGCTAATTATTAAGCAATTTTCAGAATTACCAATTAACAGAAAAATAGAAATTCCAACATATATAAATATGGATTAATGCTAAGAAAATAAATCCAGAGGCATGGAACTTCCAACATGCTATTTATAATTTTTCTAGCATTTATCATGATTTTCTGCTAATTATCAAGCAATTTTAGAAAATTGCTGATTAACAGAAAATAAATAAATTTCAGCAAATATAAATATGGAATAATACCAGAAAAAATAAACCCAAAGATATGGAGCTTCTAATATGTGCTAAGCCTAAGGTCCAACAAATTACAGAAGTCCATATACTTAGAAAATCAATTTCTAGGATTTACCATAAATTTTCTAATTTCTCTCTGTTTTTTATTTCTTACTAGAAAAATCCAGCCCATGTGGCCCATGGGCCGCCCATGCGGGCTGGCAATGGCCCACAGCTCACACGGCCCAGTTGGCCCACGAAAACAAAGAAGGATGGCTAGGGTTATAAACCCTAGCCGCCGGGAGTAGGCAGCCGACGCGGCATTGGGCCGACGGTAGCGGCAAGAAGGCCACGGAGCGCGGGGCCGTCGACAACGAGCACGCGTCAGACCTGGCAGGCAGCAGCAGGTCCCGATGACGCGCCCTTCTGGCGCTTGCGCAGCAACGAAGGCGGTCCTTGCGACGGTCGACTGCGCTCCAAGCGTGACTAACGATAGGCCGCGACACAGGTTGGCTCGGTGGCAGTGGCTTCGGCCCGGCTTCAATGGCGCCTACCACTAGCGCCAAATCCTTCTTCCCCATGCAATTTCCCCCTTTTTTATTACGTGGATGAACAGCATAATCTAAGAACCCTAAGTTCTATTTAGATTAAACAGGTAATATAGGCGGGTATGGAAATTAATCTGCGGGATTTTAGAGGCTGTTCATGTACGATTAACTTACGTAGCCTGAACTTATGTAGGGCTTGTATTAGATTTAACCGTCTGATGCCGGGCGAATTCGATGCAGTGTAGATTGTCGCAGGCAGACGATCACGATCGATCTTGGCAGAGCTTCGTGCTGATAACGTGTTGTAAAACAATATTGTCTGCCCTTGATCAAACAAGATACACCAAAGATCAGAAAGTACAAATAGGGAGCACACACAATACATGTAGGAATTATGTTATCTCTATTTATTAAATTGGTTCTCTTGTAAAGGGGTGCCAAATATATAGTAAAAGACAGCAAAAAAATAGATTTAAATTCGTCCACATAGAGATAGAGTCCAATCAAACATGAACTCAAATCAATCTATATCTGAACAAAATCTTAGCTCGTTTGTCTATATGTTAACAAAATCTTAGCGCGTTCATACTGGCGCTTAGAAAAGAATATTTCTAGAATTAGTTTTATATCGTACCTTTTTTTTGAAATAGAATAAAAAAAAAGACTAAAATAGACAAAAAAAACTTCTCCGGGCGGAGCTCTTTCCGACGGTCGTGGCAGTAGCCGTTTTCCCAAAGCACGTGCGATCGACCAAACGAAGCCTCCAGCCCCTGTGTTCACATGGAAAGGCCTTATCCGGCGTATCCGCCATCCATCTCGCCACAGCCTTTTCCTCTTCTTGTCTTTTCCGCCGGCATGAAAACTCCACGCCGGCACCAACGCTAACACGGTCAGTTGACACGAGAACACCACCAATTCACCACCACGGTTCACAAAACCGTTTTAAAAAAAACCAGTTCAAAATCCGAATTTCGAAAATAAAAAAAATCGAGTCGAAAATCTTCACAAACCGAAGAGTTAAAAAATAATAAATTTTGAAAAAAAAAATCAAAAACAATCGAAAACCGATCAAGTGAATGTTCCTTACGGCCGATATTTGAGCGCTTTTCTCTCGATTTCATCGAAAATAGAGTAGTTTTCACCGATTTTCGATCGGTTTACGTCGCATAATTTTTTTTCAAATTTTTTGAATTTGAATCGGATCGGTTTTCCGCTTGGTTTTTAATGCCAACCGGCTCGGCAGGCTCGGTTTTTGCGAAATTCGACCGGTTTTCGCCGGTTTTGCAAACCCTGTTCACCACAGCACAACGAACAAAATTCAGCAGTACCCGTGATTAGTAAGTAGTCCCTCCTGTCACAAATTGTTGTCATTTTAGACATAGATGTGGTCAAACTTTCGAAACTTTGGCTATCGATATTTTTTAAAACATTTAAGTTGGATACATAAAAATCATATGCGTAGATTTTTTTAAAAAAGTATTTTTATAATATTATAATTTTATTCGGTTTTATAAATATATTATAATAAAAATTAGTGATCAAATCTGTGTTTTAGATACCATACTAATGTTTAAAATGACAACTATTTGTGACCCGTGGAAGTACTGGCTACCATTAATTAACGAATTCTGTATTTATGTTCTAGTATAGCAAGCCAGCATCGCTAAAGAATAAACAAATGATCTATTAAACAAACAATCACTTCTCCTCAGCTTACACAAGAGATGTAAACCCAAATGAAAGTAAGAAAGAAAAAAACTAAACAGAAGGCTTGGCCGGCCGGCTTCTTCTACTACTGCTAACTTTGCATTGCTTTCTTTTCTCCCCCCTTTATCCCCCTGCCTAGTGGTTGCCCAAGAAACGATTAACAAAACCAAAAGGATAAAAATGGGGCACCAATTAAATGATCATAATCAGTGTCGGATCCACCACCTTGCGTTGGGCCCACCAGAAAAAGAAAGAGGAAAATGTAACTAAGCTTCGGCCGCTGTCGCTGTCTTGGACGGACGCGGCGACAGCGGGCTAAAGATCCGGCAGGCTGCTGAAGAGCTTTGCGCAGGTCGCCGGCGACGGCACGGTGGGCGTGTCGAAGAGGTTGCGGGGGCTGGGGACGAACGGGTCGGAGTAGTAGGATGGTGGCTGTCGAGAAGCGCCGCCGTTGCTCGTGCCACCGCCGCTGCCGCTGCCGGACGAGGCGGCGCCGGTGGAGGCGGCTCGGAGGATGGGGCTCAGCTCGTTCAGCCAGCTGATGCAGCTTGGGTCGAACGGGAGAGGTGAGAACAGGCCGGAGGCCGCGGCCGGCGGCAGGGACGAAGGCAGCGGGGACAGGATGCCGGACCGGATCGAGCCAAGAATATCTGCGAGGCCGCCGTCGTCGGCCACGCCGTCCGTAACGTCCATGTACTCTGGCTCCGTCGCGGGCATCGGCCGGACGGATCTCTCGATGGTTGCCAGCCTCGCCGCCGGGGACATCGCGGCGGACGGCGAGAGCAGCAGCTCCGGCGGCAGGAACGACTGTCCCAGCACAGGCTCATCCATCTGGTAGTCCTGCGCTCGCGCCTGGGCCTCGGCCGGCGGCGGGCCCGAGCCCGGGCCGGTGAGCCGCTGCACGAGCGCCATGAACTCGCTGGGCTTGGTGTGGATAATCTTCGGCGACGCGTCGTAGATGATCACCGGCGCCCGCTGCGGCGGCCCAGGCTGCTGCTCCCGCCGGCCCTGCGCCTGCGCCCCCGACGGCTTCTTGATGGCGTGCGACTCCATCCGCACGTTGAGCCGCGGCGGGCGCGGGCCCTGCAGCTGCCTCCGCGGCGTCGTCGGCCGCCCCGACTGCGACGACGACGACGACGGCGCGTCCATCCGCGGCAGGCTCGTCACCCGGGCCTGGTTCTCCGAGGGCGGAGACGATGACAGCGAGCTCTCGTCGGCGGCGCGGGATGGGACGTGGAGAAGGGGGGGAAGGGAATCGGGACGGGAATGGGAATGAGAGTGGTTCAACATGAGGCAGGCGCGCGCGCGGCCGTGGCGTGTGTGGTGTGTGAGCTCCGCAACGCAGCACAAGGGGAGCGAAAAGTCAACGAGACGCGTGGGTTTTACAAAACGGAGGGGGATTTTTTTTTTACTGCCGCTTCGCGTTAGGTTTGGTTCCGCGCGCGGTGTCGGACGTGGAGGAATCGTTCTTTTTTGGGTCTTTGCGGCAAGACGGCAGCGGACTCGGCTCGCCTCCGTTCCGCGTCGCCGGTGGATTTTTAATCTCTTAAGGGCATACTAAATTTAATTTAGATAGTTTATTCTTTGATTCAATACATCCGATTAGATATTATTTATTTATACTTTATTCGATAGTAAAATAGTAAAAATATTTTTAATAAAGACTAAATGACTAGATTTGATTTTATTACTCACCGTATAATACTAATACAATGGAGGTAGATTCCTCTTTCTTTTTGCTTGATAGGTGTTTTATGTTGTGAATTCTCCTCTCTCTTTTTAAACAGTTTACCCCGCTGGACTTGCAGTGGCGGAGGGTAAAATGCGCTGCAGGTTGATCGGGTCCTGGGCCTCCTGGCTGTGCAGAACAAGGACCGCTTGGAACTTTGGTGTTTTAGTTCGGGGACCAGGGAGCTACTTGGCCAGAATTTGGTCGTTTTCATGGCTCCGGCAAATGTTTTAGTGGTCATGAACAAAATCACTGCAGCATCATTGGTTTATGATTTCTGATTCGGCAAAATATAGGATTTTGAAGTCGAGTACTCATATTAGCTGATTCTTCTTTGAATATAAGTTGACTGTGGGTCCCTTGTAGTCTAAAGTATCCATATCTGTTCATGTATAGCTTTTTTTTTTTGGGATGTGGGTAATAATTCTGGCCGCGGCCAGATCCACCTATTGGGCGTGGGTTTTATTGCGTGGCTGGCTGGCTGGCTGCTCAACCTCGTTCTGATGAACAGTGAAACAAAAAAGAAGACTGTGATGGTCAATTCGTCGATGTTTGGCCCTAATTCAGAGTCTTGTACATATCTAGGTTGAAAGTTCACTTACCTGCTACATAATCTTTTCTATACTACTACTTTTGGTGTGAATAACTGTATATCAACCATCTGATGTCTGTGACATACGTTGCTCAAATAATTGAGGTAGGATCCGCTAATAGTTAAGAGACCGAAAGCAAACATTTCACTTGAAAAGTTGCTGAAACTATACTCACAAGTCAAGAGAGATCCTGCCGGAGCTTTGTGAGAGGTATAACAGTGTAAAAGTGCTCGTAACCATGCTACTACTCCCTACCATAGAATTGCATGCGATTAGACAGACAAATATCGACGGAAAATTGTCGAAAGGAAGTAGGAGACGGGAGTCAATGTAATGTTTTTGCCCTTACCAACTATTGTTGGGTGTTGATATATTTATACTCAATAGAGATTATATGAAAGGTATAGATTTCATAGTAGGTTACAACACATCGGATCAATGATCTTATAATCACGGCAACAATCAATGGATTCTATCTCTAATAGATATCCTATTTCACATTCTCCCTCAATCTCATCCGGTTGAAACTAGGTTGAGATTGTACCGGAGTCGATCCAACATTTGTTTGGTCGCCGGCTTCGTGAAGGCATCGGCCACTTGATCCACCGAAGATACAAAACGAACCTCGAGAGCACCCAATGCCACCTTCTCTCTGACGAAGTGAAAGTCTACCTCTATGTGTTTCGTTCAGGCGTGGAATACTGGATTGGCCGTAAGATACATAGCTCCCAGTTTGTCACCATAACACCGGTGCTCTAGGTTGTGGTATATCCATCTCTTTTAGCAAGGACTGGACCCAAGTGATTTCGACTGTCCCATTTGCCAAGGCTTTGTACTCCGCTTCCGTGCTAGAACGTGAGACAGTGGGCTGCTTGCGAGCGCTCCACAATATCAGATTTGGACCAAAAAACATAGCGAACCCTCTAGTGGAGCGTCAATCATCGGCACAACCAACCCAATCGGCATCAGTGAAGACACTAAGCAGTGTAGATGAAGATCGAAAACCAGTAGAAATCGTCCTCTTAACATATCAGGAAATCGGTTTGACTGCTTCCCAATGCACATCAGTGGGCTGCGATAGATATTGACACACCTTGTTCACGGCAAAAGAAATGTCAGGTCATGTCAAGGTGTAAGTTCAAGCTCTATTGATTTTAGTGATTGGTTTAATATTAATGTTTAATCATTGTTTAATGACAAATCTAATCATTATGAGACTAACATGTTTTATTAAGTATTATTCTTATTAGTCTCATACTTGGATGGAAAATGGAAAACCTAAGGTATGCACTCGTATTCATTCTATTATATAAATGCATACTTAGAATTCAAGTTAAAGTATGAACTCTTCCATTGCTTTAGACCAAATATGTGCATTATGTTTTTAATTCATATATACATGAATACACACATCTAGGGGGAGTTTATAATTTAACTTGATGTTTCAATTGTATTGATCCATGTCCTCTTGTCATACAATATAAAGGATCAAGACCTTGAAACAATCTTTTGAGTATATATGACTTGTGTAGTTATATTCTCATGTCAATTTAAATGAGTTTAAATTGAGTCCGATTGTCTCTCAATCAATCAAAGAACATTTCATCATGTGTTGATGGCGTTTCCTTGTTGATTAAAGACAAGCGAAAAGTTCTTGAGTATAATGAAGCATTAGTTGCATCAAAGTGCTCAAGACAACAATTAATCATTCAAATTAATTTGGGTTGTGCTCAATCAATCTTGGAGGCATCCATTATGTGTTAATGGAGTGCGGTGATGATTGAGACAACCGTGTTTGTTGGATTAACATCTTCCATGAGTTGTGAAGTAGGTTAAGTCCAAGATGATGAAGAATCGGGAAGAAGAAGTCATCATGTGTTGATGAGCTTCAAGAGGTGATCCCGAAGTGAAGAGAAGGGCTAGAGAAGGTTCATCATGCGTTGATGACCAAGAAAAAGAAGAAGAGATGATCCTGGAGAGAAGATGATTGGAAATCATAAAAACTCCAAGTGGATCAAGTGCGGCAAAGGTATAACTAGCTAGGGCTAAGGATGTGTTCCTAGTCTTTTACCGGTCTCGGTGTTTAGTTGTGAGACCGGGTTGCTTGTTAGGTGCCGTACTATTAAGAGGGGTTGGGTCTTTTAGCTTGAGCTTCATCATGTGTTGATGAACTCGATCCGGTTCACTCTAGCTCACTCTCTTGGTTTGGTGTTTGCATGAAGCTAACCATTTGGCATGTGTTGCAAATGGGTGAAGCTTGTGCATTGGATTTTGCATGAGCAAAGTATTTGCATGTGTTGCAAATAAAGGTGCTCATGCTTGCATCTTATTTGAATCTTAATTGATTTGGTTTAAAGTGGTTGCATGGAGCTAGAGACTTGCATGTGTTGCAAATAGAGAGCTCATGCACTTGAATTTGTTGTGGTTGTTTGCATGGTGCTAGAGATTTGCATGTGATGCAAATAGAGAGCTCATGCTTTGGTGTTTTAGCTTGTGATTAGATCTGTGTTGATCATCACAAGGCTAAGCTTGGTTTGGTTGCAAAATGTGTTTTTGCAAAGTGTTGGTTTGTTATTTGCAAATGTGTTTTGCAAATAAGCTGGAAGTTATAAGGTTCGATCCTAGAGCATGTGTTGGTATTTGCAAATGTGTTTTGCAAAGTGTCGGGATCATGTGTTGATCCTTACATGGCTAAGAGGATTGATCTTATAAGTTCGGAGTTTATTTGCGAATGTGTTTTGCAAATAAGTTAGAGTTGTTGTTTGCAAATGTGTTTTGCAAATGAACTTGAGATTATGGGTTTCGATCCTAGAGCATGTGAATAGGGTTTGCAAATGTGTTTTGCAAATTGACTTGATCATGTGTTGATCATCATATGGCTAAGAGGATTGATCTCATAAGTTCTTGGTTTATTTGCAAATGTGTTTTGCAAATAAGTTGTGCTTAATGAGATTCTTTGGAGTATGTGATTAACATATGCAAATGTGTTTTACATAGTGTTGTGATCATGTGTTGATCCTCACATAGCTCCAAGAATATATCTTTAATGGTTTGGAGAAAAGTTTTTGTGTAAAATGTTGTTTTCTCCCGAGGCCTGGTCGATCGCTGCCCTTGTAGGCAGTAGAGACGGGGTCGGTGCTACCGCAGTTTGACCGCAGCACCGAGGTCCGTGCTACCGCCTCCGGCGGTGTGTTTTTTCAGAGAGAAGTGTTTTGAGTTCGACTGAGGCGGTGCTGCCGCGAGCAGTAGCACCGCTCCCAGCTGGCCGGTGCTACGGTTTTCCTGCAACGGCTAGTTTTGTAGCCGTTGGCGAGGAGGCCGGTGCTACCGGTCCCAGTAGGGCGGTAGCACCAGGTTTGCTGAGTTTTTCCAGATTTCGCCTCCAACGGCTAGTTTTGGCTTGGAGGCTATAAAAGGAGGCCTTGGGGGGCATTTGCTGTTTGCTGAAATCAAGTGTGTATTCTTGGGGGTGAAGTGCATGTGTTGCCTTCTCCAATTTGCCTTTTGAGCTAAGAGTGAGTCCTAATTGCATATGTTGCAATTAGGAAGTGGATTGAGAGCCTCTTGTGCATGTGTTGCACTTGAGGAGGATCCTTGTGCATGTGTTGCACTTGGTGAGGTTCAAGCGGAAGGGCTTGACTTGTTACTCTTGGAGGTTGCCGCCTCCTAGACGGCGTAGCGACATCGTGCGCGGGAGCTCTCAACGGAGGTTGTGAGAAGCCCCGGCAAAGTTTGTGAAGGTTGGAGCTCGCCTATCCGAGAGGAAAAAGGAGCTACCACTAGTGGATTCGAGGTGGGTGCTCAATTCGTGGAGCCGGTCCAATTCGTTTGGGCTAACCTCAACGTGGACTAGGGGAGACCGACAAGTCTCCGAACACCACGGTAAAAAGTATCGTGTCTCTTGTGCTTTCATTGTGTTTGTTATTTATGTTCAAGCATTTATATTCATAGAATTAAATTGATTGATTGCTTGTCTTTAGAATTGCATATTCTTGTTAGAGATATAATTAGTTAGTTCACATAGTGAGCCTAGTTGTTTTAGGCTTTAATTGTCAAAACCTTAGTTTATCGCTTCCGCATTAATATTTGTTAAGGTTTTGGTATTAGGATAATTAGGGGTGAATTGCTTTGTAGAAATTAGCGATAGAATTTTAAAAGCCGCCTATTCGCCCCCTCTAGTCGGCATCCTCGACCTAACACAAGGTCAGGTACTGCAACACGCCAACCATACTATGATAATTATGAGCATCATTAACACTAAATGGACGCCTAAGGTCACTGGACAATTTATCCTGGACTGACATCAGTGTAGGAGCAGCTTTGTAGTTTTCCATGTGGGCACGATGAAGAAGATCAAGAGCATACTTTTTCTGTGTCAACCTCATTCCCCCTGAATGCATAGCTGCTTCTATGCCAAGAAGATAGTTCAAGTGTCCCAAATCTTTGATAGGAAAAGCTGCTGCCAGGCTCCAAAGGAGATGGTCAGTTGCTGTAGGAGATGAGCTGGCAATAACAATATCATCCGCATACACGAGCATATAGATAACCATAGTGCCATCATTGAAGATAAACAAGGACGTGTCGGCTATGGAGGGAACAAAACCAAACTGTCAAATCTTGCCACTAAGTTGTGCATGCCAAGTGCGAGGTGACTGCTTCAGGATATATAGAGATTTTTTTCAATTTGCAAAAAAATCAGGTGGCTGGGACATATAGACATCCTCATCAAGAATACCATGCAAGAAGGCATTATTAATATCAATTTGACGAAGGCACCACCCCTTAGAGACAGCCACAGAGAGGACCAAGTGAACTGTGGCCGGTTTAACAACTGGACTAAAGGTATCATGATAATCGACACCGTAACGCTGCGTGAAGCTACAAGCAACCAATCGAGCTTTGTATTTGTCAATAGAACCATCCGGTCGCTGCTTGGTATTCGGCTTCCATAGCACCATACCACTGAGGATCTGGCAAAGCAAACTTGTGCGACATAGGTTCAGCAAAGAAGGCCCAACGACTAATCGAATACCAAATGGTACCATCGGTCAGTTTGTGAGGCTGAACAATGTTGTCCTTAAGATGTGTGAGCATGGGATGCTGGTTGCTGGGTGTCGTTGTTGGGGTACATGGACCACCTGCTAGCCCAGTGACTGGTGCGGCTGGAAAAACGGGCGGGTTGGATGCTAGCCTAGGAGCCAGACATGAAGATGGAGCCTGCACCGCGGGCACCTCTAAAGTCCCATCGTCGGGTGACCCAGCATGCATGGGATAGCCACTGGGAGAGGGCGCGTCTGGTGCAGCAATAGTAGCTGGTTCAGGGATCAAAGGACCTAAAGAAGAAGGGCCTGCACCAACAGTATTAGTCTCCAACATAGACAGATTGTAATTCCACATATAATTAGTATGTATAGCCGGCTCAAGTGAAGGAACCAAAACAGGCGATTGTGGTGTAGGAGCAGTGGAGACTGATGTGGATTTGGATGAGGCAAATAGGAACACGGTTCCATAAAAAATAACATCACGAGAGATATAAATATGACTGGTGGCACGATCAAGGCACTTGTAGCCTTTATGCATGCTACTCTACCCAAGGAACACACATCTTAGAACGAAATTCGAGTTTGTGATTGTTGTATTTGCGCAAGCTAGGCCAATAAGCACAACCAAAAGTACGAAGAGGTGTGTAATCAGAAGAAACATTTAGAAGGCGAGTGATGGGTGTGCTATTGTTGAGGATTCAACTGGGCATGTGATTAATAAGGTAACAAGCTGTGAGAAATGTCTCATCCCAAAATCGAACAAGAAATAAGGAATGAGCAAGCAGAGCAAGACCAGTTTCGACAATGTGTCTGTGTTTTCTCTCAGTGATACCATTCTGCTGAGATGTGTGTGGGCAGGAGACATGATGAGCAATGCAAACACACTAAAAATAACAATGTAGTTTGTGATACTTACCACCCCAATTAGATTGCATTGTTTTAATTTTTGTATCTAACAAGCGTTTTACATGAGACTGGAAATTATAGAAAGCTCACTCAACATCAGATTTGCACTTGAGAAGATAAAACCAAGTAAAATGACTGAAGTCATCAAGAAAGTTCATGTAATATCGAAAACCGCAGACAGATGGGAGAGCCGGTCCCCAAACATCAAAGTGAACAAGTTCAAGAGGTTTAGAGGTTACATGAGCAGAATTATTATAAGCCAATTGATGACTCTTAGCACGCTGACAAGCATCACAAACTAAAGACTCTCGATATGATGAGCACTCAAGTTTACTGGACTTGACTACTAACTCGACGACTGCATGAGATGGATGACCTAACCTCCTATGCCACTGATCAGGAGACAACTTGACACTAGATGATGCTTATCGACTGGAAACCAAAGTATATGAACGAAAAAGTGGCACCGGGTGAGTCCTCCCTTGCTCCTACCTTGCAAAAGAATTTTCTTCGTGGCCTTGTCCTTAACAAAGGAATCGGGGTGAAACTCAACAAACACATTATTGTCAGAAACTAGACGATGCATAGAGAGGAGATGCTTATTTATTTTTGGAACACGCATAATGTTTTTGAGAGCAAGAATTTGAGCCAGGCAATACAGAATGACCGATATGCGAAATTGGCAAACCTTCACCGTTGGCGACTTGCATTTGGTCCTTCCTGAGGTAGCGCTCATTCACCGCCAGGCGATCGAGATCGCTCGTGAGGTGGTCAGTAGCGCCCGTGTCTGCATACCAATGTGGGTCGATGTTGTATGTGCCGAAGGTGGCTGAATTTTCGGCACGATGATCCTCCGGCTGGTACGCGTGGTTGAAACGCTGCCGACAACGTAGTGCATCATGTCCATACTTGCAGCACACCTGGCAAGTAGACTTTACTCTACCGCCGCCACTGCCGTAGCCATGGCACTGTGGCTGTCCGCACACACGATCGCAATGCTCGAGCTGGATCTCGTAACTCAGGAGGTAGGCATAGAGATCATTGAGACTAACCGGATTGTTACGCATGGTAACCGTGGTGATCAGCGGGTCATGCTCCAACCCTAGGCCTGCTAGAATGTAGCCAATGATCTCATTGTCCTTCATCTTGTGGAAGAACTCGGATGTAGGCATGTTCTTCTTCTTCATGTTTGACAACTGGTAGCGAAGTTGCATCACCCTCACCCAATTTTGGGACGAGAACATGGCCTGCAAAGCTGCCCACACGTCGGTTGAGGTGGTGAGGTGAGCAACTTGACCGAGGATATCCTCTGTCATTGAGGACAGTAGGGTGCCGAGGACGATCTTGTCCTGCTGAAACCACTGCGAGTAAGCAGTATTGGTGACCTGGCGTGCTGTTGCGCTAGTGCCTTCAGTCACCATGATGGTGGGCGCGACGATGTTCCCATCGATGTGGCCGTAGTAATTGTAGCCGAATAGGACCGTCTTCACCTGAGCCTTCTAGAGAAGGAAGTTCATGCGCATGAGCCGGACATTGATGAGTTGGCCAAACGATGGCAGCGCGACGGTGGAGCTAGGCAACGAGATCAAGGCACCAGTGGTGGTGAAGTTATTGCTCAACGTAGAGGACATTGTGGCATGACGGATGGGTGTGGATCAAGCTCTGATACCAAGTCAGAATATAATTTTTTTTTTTGCTCTTGCCAACTATTGTTGGGTGCTGCTATATTTATACTCAATATAGATTACATAGAAAGTTACAACAGATCGGATCAATGATCTTATGATCATGACAAAAATCATTAGATTCTATCTCTAATAGATATCCTATTTCACAGATGGCAGGTCGATCATCATGGTAAGAGCGAGCCATTGCTCCTTCCGTGCATGCATCTGGCCCAATATATCTGCGTCTGGTTTGGCTCGACGTGCCAACAATGCAAGGGAACCGATAAGACGTAGCATCAGCATCAGCGTTTGGAAAGACAAGAAAGAGTTGTTGTGACAATGAAGAGCTACTACTTCTCTCCCTCCCATCTAGGTACACTGTTGCACTTGCGCACGATGATGCTGCTAGGAGAGAATGGTGATGACAAGTTGAGGACTGATCCTTTCCGTGCAGTTATGTCATGCTAACTTCTTTTTTTTTTGAGACGATGACATACTAACTTCTAATGCACAGGTGCACATGCACTGACAAAAATGACTAGCGTCTAGAAGTCTTTTTCCTGGAGTTCTCCTCTGCTAAAGCAAACCAGGTCTAAAATCATATTTGCAGACCTTGTTTGAAAGATTCATTTGAAAAGCCCATTTTTCATCAGAATCAATGTGAACAAATCGAAATTTAAACAAAAATCTCGGCCCATCTTATATAAATCCTGGACCTTCTAAACAAGGATGCATTTATGGCCCACAACCAGGTATATCAACAGAGGCCGCACTCTGGGTGCTGGAAACTTCTTTTGCGCATACAAGCTGTGCTTTGGCATTATTGGATCATACAAAGTTCGAACAGTTTAGGCCTGAGTACAATGGGTGTTGGCTCAGAACTACAAGGGCAAATTATAACAGAGGCCTTTTGCTTCGTAGGGCTCTCTAGTTTGAGCTTCAATTGCCTGATGACATGGTGGGCTTTTGGGTTAATTTCCCTTTCTCCTTCCTTTTCTTTTGAAGAAAACCAATGTCCGTTTCAGTCGTCTGTATGTACTGCGTCTTGAATTAAGTTTGTTAGTATTTCCCGATTCCCATGGGTTTGTCCTTTTCTTTTACTTGTGATTATAAGAAAGACATGCATATACACCATCACGTATCACACGCACAAATCGGCGTAGCCGTTCTAGCTAGAGCCCAGAGCTAAGTTTATGAATCCACTACACAGGAATGATATTTGGTAGGGATGACCGGATTGATTGCCGGAAAACCAATTAATGAAGCCAAAATGGCAGGGCAGCATTGTGGATTTGTGGATCGATTCCGAGTCAAAAAGAAGATAAAATAGAGTGGAACCAGGCTATACACGCAAGGAATCAGCTCACCGAATTAATTAAGGGTTAGCTGCAACGTTGAAGCCAACCCAAACCAACTCCCATCACCGACCAACGCCGGTACGCGACCACCACGCGATTGAGCGAGCGCGTACAGCTAACGGTCCAACGGTGAAACTATAAAAATTTCTATAGAAGTAGATTTCACGTTATAACTCTATAGTCTTATATAATGTTTTCGTAACTTCATAAATTTAACATAAATATTTAAAATTTACTAAAAGTACAATACAAATAGTTCTAACGTCTTAAAAAATCCCAAATCACCGAAATCAGAACAAATTTAATCAATAAATTCAATATATTGAAGAGACAATCTTGTAACGAACGAATCTGACGCGTACAGCTCACACCAAGCTAAAATTAACGAACGAATCCGACGCGCGGAGTTGCATCCTGTTCTGTCAAACGCGCGCGGCCGACTTCCGTATATGCTGTTCAGATCAATCGCGCCGGCCATTGATTATTGCTGTTCCAATGCAACTTAATTATTTTCTCCTCATGATCGACGACCAATAGCAATCCGCATGGTTTCAGGATTCACCACAAGGAGGCCTCCTGACGAACCTTCACGTTACGCCGAACTAACTAACTTTGACATGCAAGGGAGAGAGAACAAAATATATATATACTACTAACACGAGCTTCGTAGACCAGTCCACGTCGTCTGTGGATCGGTCGTGCAACACCGGCAAAGGACGCCGCCGTTGCTGACTCGCGCCGGCATATGATACGACTTGGATCTCACAGAAAGAGAGAGGTAAATCTATCACACAGTCACACTATAAATCTGCCTTGTTTGCCACTCCCAAGTATCTTTACCTCGAGCTCAACTCTCAGGAATGCGATCGATATGCATATGCATGCATCTGGGCAGAAAGGCGTCGCATGCAGAAGCCAAAATATATGGGTTGTTGCCCACTGTCATCGATATATGTTCAAGTGTGGCTCGTGCGTATATGTAGTGCCATACGTTTACACTTTACACTGCCTTTTTGCTTCATGCGGAAACTTTCCATGCATGTATGATTTGATTGGCCTTTGCCTTTTTGAAACTTGCACGTACGTACGCAATAAGCACGCTAAACATATATCTTAGGTGCAACGTTAAACGTTGCATATCTATACCTCTTTATAATGCACATAAGCATTTTTTTCTACGTCCACCTTAAATAATGCACCCCACTAGAGATGGCCCAAACTTCATGCACCCAGCGAAACGTTCCCAGAAACTTGCCTCCATCAAAATTAACCTCTCAGATTTTTCCTTAGCTTTACTCACCCACATCCGATGACCATTGTTTAATGTGTCTAACTTATCCCTGTGGCCCACAACAGATCTCTCCCCACCTCCAGCATCATCTCAAGGAAAAGGAAACAAATATCCTGGAATTAAGAAAAAGGAAACAAACATTCTAAAAAAGGAAAAGACCATATATTACGTGTTGAAAAAAGAAAACAGAAAAACAGGACACTATACTAGTATTCAATTAGTGCATGCAAGTGGGGGCTTTGATACTGTAGTAAGTTTTAACAACGAATTTGGTAACGCGAAACATTGATATCGCAGTCGTACAACGACCAGATTAATTATAATTAATTGTGACCTAGCCAGGTTAGGTTAGGTCAGAGGATGGTATCAGAATTAAGTTGGAATCGAACAACTACGAACACTACGTAAGTTTTCACAATGAATTTGGTAACGCTAAACATTGATATCAGTCGTACAACGACCAGATTAATTATAATTAATTGTGACATAGCCAGGTTAGGTTATGTCAGAGGATGGTATCAGAATTAAGTTGGAATCGAACTACTACGTACACTAATGAAACACATATTTACTAATTAAAAATACAACGGTGGAGGTATGTCCATTCTCTTCACGTCCTCGGTCCTCCTACCTCTGTCCCTCTCTACTATCACGTGGGTCATGGTGCATGTCAACAACCCATCTCCTTGCACAGTGCGCTACCTGCTCCTCCTGTGATCCTGTCGACGTCGCATGCGCTTCCTTGTTCTCTGCGTCACTGCGTTCGGCCCCGCTCTTCTTCTCTGCTCCGACATGGACGGGTTTCACACTACTGTAAAAAAAAACTTATATCAGACGTCTATATTATATATAATCACATATATTTTTTTTTAAATCGTCAGACGATCAGTGATGTTAATAAGAGTTATCACTGACGGTTTTTAACTAGAATCGTCTGTAATATTAGATTATTACAGACGGTTTTTTAATAGAAACTTCTGTGATAACACTCCCTAAGTATATATATCGTTCTAGGTTTTGTGCTCGCCGCACTTCTCAGCCAAACGAAATTGAAAACCGTTCGCCTCCTTCCTCGCTTGTTCGGCTGTACCCCTTGGCGTCCTCCCCCATGACGACCTCCCCATCGGCGACCTCCCGTCGGCGTCCTCCCCATCGGCATCCTCCCCCGCAGCATCCTCCCCGTCGGTCGTTCGCCTCCTTCCTCGCCCGTTCGGCCACACCCCTTCGTGTCCTCCCTCGCGGCGACCTCCTCGTCAGCGTCCTCCCCCACAACGACCTCCCCGTCGGTGACCTCCTCCGCGGCGATCTCCCCATCAGTGAGCAAGAACCACTGAACCCTGAAACTACTGGACGCTACACTTATATAGGGGTTTTGTCAAGACATTATTGAAATCTTAGTATTCATTGATAGGATTGGGGTTGGATGCATGTTTCAATATCTTGATGGTGATTTGATCTTGATGAGGCTAGTGTGTGTATGTCTATGCATGAATTTTGAGGTCTGTTATTTCTGATGCACACAACTCATATAACCATTTGTTGTTGCATGTGAAGACTACTTCGACATGGTTGTTTTAATGCCTACACATGAAATTTTGTGGCCTGTTAATTCAAGAGCGTGCTGCACATAGAACCATCTGTTGTCGAATGTGATCATGTGGAGGCTATGTCAACATGTATTGTTGTGTAAGCAATTTGTAGTTGCTTAGCTAACATTATACTGGTCTCTCCTTTTTCCGTACAACCCATGGGTATACCACTTAAGAGGTCCAAATCTTTTGTATTACATACCATTACTTAAGTGCATGTAGTGTGAAGTAATCCCAAAGACAAGCAAAGCATAGATCATATACCACGTCTTGTTGATATAATAGTTTCCTGTTATATGGCGTATATCCCCTTATTGTCAGTTATGTTGAGAAACATATGCATGAAAGATGAACGCTAGTTAAAACATCCATATATAGTACTCTGCCTGATAGATGAACTGCTCCCCTCTTTTAGTATATGTTTGTTGCAGTTAGGTGCTCTCTTTATTCTTATATATTTCTGATCTAAATTAATTGAAATCTAATTTGGTAAAATAGACGATATAGAAAAGCTGTTGGATGCAAAACAAAAACTTGAGATAGAGATAGAACAACTGAAGGGAAAGTCTGAATTAACCGAAAAAATTTATGAGATGAAAGAAAAACTGAAAGACATAGATGACAAATTACAAGATATTCAATCTCGTAACACGGCACTCATCATTAAGGACCGCAGGGCGAATACAGAGCTAGAAGAAGCCAAAGCTAAGCTTATAGAGGTAATATAAAGGTTTCTAGTATTTAATTCGACATAGTTACTGATAATATATCAAGACATCATTTTCACAATAACATAATCGCTTTTGTAGGTATTAAGAGATGACTGGAAGTCAATCGGTTATTGGTGTCAAACAAATGGGTATTGTGCCGGAGTTACGGAACTTCAGGGAGAATCGAAAAGCCTCTGTTGCGGAAGCTATGGTACATATGATAGCATATATGGAAAAGACCTAAGGTCTTCTTGTGTTGATATATCGAATAATGTTGATTCTCAATATATGCTTGTTGATATTTATGGTATCATATATTGTTAATATATGTCACTTGATATTATCCTTAATACATGAATAATTAGTTTGTTATGATTATGATTGCTGGATACTCATACACTAGAAGAATACTTAGATACTATTTATAATCTGATTTTGATGGTGCATAATTTAGGAAGGTAACAGTTCAAGATCTTATTTGCTTGGTTAATTGTTTAGTTCAATTTTGATTACATAACCCTGGTACAGTGGAGGTATGTGATATGTTTTTCCCTATCTTTCTTGGCAGAACTTCCATGATTAGTATCTGTTGTCCAAAATTTTCTTCTTTTTAGATATTTTAGCAACGATATTTACAAGGTACAACTAGTTATAGATTTGCAATTGAATATCGAAACATCCTAGATGCATTGAGGCACCAGCTTGTCTGATGAGGATGATCTTAAAATTTGAACATTTGTAGCACTTTCATCACCTTTCTTATTCTAATTTTGATGGATTCCAAGGCAAAATCCAATTCCATCCATAGTTCGTTCAGAAAGTTGTTATGCTCTGATTTATTGCTTCCACTTCATCCTCATCCCCGAATAAGAATACCACATGTAGCCTATTTTCACTCTGGTCTTGTATAGGAATAGGACCAGAGTAACCCTGCTCTTGTACAAGACCAGAGTGAAAATAGATTGTCTATGATATTCTCATTCGGGGGTGATGATGAAGGGGAAGATAAATAACACTATGACAGCTTTCAAAACTGTGGATGGAATTGGATTTTGCCTTGGAATCTATCAATATTAGAATAAGAAAGGGGATGAAAGTGCTACAAATGTTCATATTTTAAAATCATCCTCATCAGATAAGCTGTGGCCTCTATGCATCTAGGATGTTTTGATATTCAATTGCAAAATCTATAACTGGTTGTGCCTTGTAAATATCGTTGTAGAAATATATAAGGAGAATAAAATTTCAAACAACATATACTAATCATGGAAGTTCTGCCAAGAGAGTTAGGGAAAAAACATATCATAGACGGTTCTATTTAAAAACTGTTTGTGATCAACACATATCACAGACGGTTCTAGTTAAAATCCGTCTGTGATATGTGTTTTCACAGTCGGTAGAGAAACCGTCTGTAATATGTGTTGTATTATCACTGACACATGTTTACGGACGGTTCAAAAAACCATTTGTGATGACATTTTCGAACCGTGTGTAATAGCCTTCTCTGTAGTAGTACAGCATACGTTCTTCTATTGTCTAGAAACTAAGTCCAACTTAGCTCTCTTTTGACTTTTTGCTGTAGTTAGATTCTTGCATGTAAGGTTATATCGTGATGCGAACACCGCTAGACATGTTTCTGAGTTCTAACAGATCATGCGCAAGAGAGAGAGAGGACAGATGTAACATCCCGAAAAATTTAAACACAGATAAAATAAAAAAATTAAATTTACATAAAATAATTTTTTTAATTGAAACTATGATTTTAATTTAAATTACTATCTTTTTCCTTGTTTTCTTGAATTTTTGGTCTTTGGGAAAAAATCTTTTATATTGATGTATTTCTTTTTTGTCAAAATACAAAAGCCAAAATCACATAAAAGAAAAATCTATAAAAATTTGGATAAAACCTAAATAATCTCGAGAGCATACTCAAAAAGGTTAAAAAGAGTTTGAATGCATTTAACACCTCAATAAAATCAAAAACACCATTTAAACTAAGAATGTAAAACTTGTTTGTTTGAAAAAATATATATGTGATTACTCTCTAAGATTTTTATGCACCTTGTACAGCCTCTAACAAACCAGTATAAAAAGTTTCAAATGATTCGAACACATTTATTGTAGATTTAAAATCAAAAACAGTGATAGGTGACTAAGAACAGTACCATCGTCGGAATTTATTAAAAATTTACAAATGAGATAAAACTTTTAAATTTTTATGAATTCACTAAAAGTACCTAGGTAACCATAATAAAAATTTCCAGAAAAATAAAATCAAATTTTATGCATTTGAAAAATGAAAATCCAAATAACTCAGCAGATCACTGTCGGAATTTTATAAAATTATCTATGATTGATCATCATATAAAATTTTTATGGAAGATCCTATGAACCATTAGTATCACACATAAAATTTTCATATAAAATAAAGCTCATTTTTTACCCTAGAAAATTTGGAAACAGAAAACTTAAAGTTTAAACAGCAAGTTTGTCAGAATTTTCAAAATTTATACAAATAATACTTTGGCCTAAAATTTTTACCAGGTGAGAAAAATTGCTTAAAGTTCAGGAGAAAAAATTCTAACAAATCTTACACAAGATTGGACATCCCAATTAAATGCCAAGACCTTGATATGTCGAGAAAATAGAAACCTAGTTCCTCTCTTGAGCTCACTTCTATGTGGGCCCATTCGTTCCTTGGCCCCACTTGGCAACACCTCAACTCCCATTGCTTTGTGCCTTTCCAGTTGAATTGCTACGGCAAGCCAAAGCCGCCAGGGACGCTGCAGTAGCATACCTCACGCAGGCCCTCGCCGTCGCGCCGCACGTGCCTCACAGCTCCATTACAACCCCACGCCCTGCCATGACTATCCCTTCACCACACCTTATCACAGGGTTGTGCGCTCGTGCCTATGCCAAGAACACCGCGTCGTGCCACCCAGTCCATCTTGTCGCATCGCCTAAGTACTGTTGAGGCCATACCCTACCTCGCCATGCCTTGCGTCGTCCTAGCTCCGGAAGACCCGTGCTGCTCCTGGCCGCAATTAAACTCACGCTCAAACCCCGTACCCACCGCCTTCAGTGCCTATTTAAGCAGCCAATGGCCATCATTAACATCCCACCATTTCCCCTCCATCTTCCTCCACACTAGACCACATCCAATTGTCACCCGATTCAACCATTGTCGTCAAGCACCAAGGAAACCCCCTTTTGGCCAATCAGGCTACCCGGTGAACCATCCATCAATTACTCCAATTTTGAGCTTCCTTATGGTCCTCTGAGCTCACACGACACCATGGTTGCAACACCCTTTGGCTGAAACGGCACAACGCCGCTGTACTTCTCCTTCACGGCCGGCGCATGTTGGTGGAGCTCTTCAACCATCCCTCATCGTGAACAATAGGTAAAATGGAGTGTCTGAGGTCCATGGATGCTTTTCCCCAGTCAATTCGAGCTTGCTCGCCTTCTCTTTCTCTCCCGGCCAACCCTCACCACAACCGCCACCTGCCACCGCCGCTGGCCCTGTTCCCGTAGTCACAGTCCACGACCAAACCCTCTCCTAGCCTCCCTAGGTCCTACACCTGTTCACCAAGTCACAAGCCGCCCGCCTTCGGCCTTGCCTTGCCAGCGGCAAGCTTCTCTCCGCCCAGCCCTGCTTCGGCTCACTGACCGGTGGGTCCAATCGGTTAGTCACACCCCTCTCACGAGCTCTCAGCCATTGGACTTCGAGCCCAACCTGTTAGCCGTAGTGCGGTTAATTCAAATAGCCAAAACAGTAAGTGCGCTTTCCCAGTTTGAAAACGCATTCTCCATTTTAGGTGATTTACAGAACCTACAACTTTTAAGCATGCATAACTTTTGCAATATAACGCCAAATCAAGTGAAATAAATTTCTAAATTCATATAAAATCATGTAGTTTCATAATATGCAAAAATATTTACTTTTTAACTCCAGTTTGTATTATTTGAATTAAAACTTATATAAACCCTAATATGGACAGTAATAGAAGTATGTAAATTATAATTCATAAAGTAATGAAATAATTTATACATGCTCCTGACATCACCATAACACATTGTTGTAAAAATATTTAAATTTTAACTTATTTTTGGTTGAATTTATAAATATATTGTTTTCCAATGCATAGAGAATTAAAATAGCAATAATTAGTGAAAAAATTCAAAATAAAGTAAAACTAGTTCCTAAGCCTTTCTAGAACCATAATATCCCTATTTATACAAAAATATTTTATATTTGAGTTAGTTTAAAATAAATTTATAAAAAAACTTTATGTCCTATGCTCATGTGAATAGTATTTATAGCTAAAATACACAAATAAACGATTATACATGTGGAAACAACTTCAAAACACTCTATAGGACCAGACTATCTAATCTTGCAAAAATATTTAATGTTTAACTTAGTTTAAACCAAATTTCTAATTAGCATAACCTTCCATGTACAAAAAAGCTAAAATATAGATTACTATTACAATTAGATGTTAATGCATGAAGAACCATTTCCTAAATGCCCTGTAGAACCAAACAACATAATACTACAAAAATAGTTATATATACATGCTTTGTATCTGAATCCTATTAAAAGTATAACCCTGCGTAATATAAACACTAAAATCCATAATACAAATAAATAAACTTAAATAATGAGAAACAAGTGTTTAAAATAATTTTATCATCAGAACCTTCAATTTTAATTTATCTTTGAATTTGGTCTTATTTGATTTCTTTTTGCCTCTTATTGGTATTGCTATACGTAATCATGTGTGTAGATACCGACGTAATTGAAGCTACCGCTGGCAACTTCAACCTCAAGTCTGTACCTGAACCAGCAAGGCAAGCACCTCCTTTGATTATATTGATCCCAATGTTTTAATTTTGTTTTTTTTGTCAAATCTATTTATTCATGCATGTATTTCTGTAAATTCGCTATATTGTGGTACTGTTAGACATAACCCTATCTCATGGAACTTTCATAATAAATATTGAACTGTGAACCTTGTTAACCCTATAATAAGGATAGACAATACATAATGTCAACATGGGTATACACGATTACTTAATGTTTATGCTTAGCCATGCTTTAGAAATAAAAAAAATTAAAAGAAATATTGTTCTTTATAATTTAAAAAGGTTGGATATGATATTAAATGTTCTTGATATTTTGGTAAAAATAAAAATAAAACTATGGTTTTGACGCAAGCGATTATTAGCAATAAGCGGATGTGCATATGACTTGCACATAGATAGGGGGAGTTATCGCTCGGGTTGGATTAAGGACCGAACATAGTGTTGTATGATTCAAGGGATATCCGTACAACCGCAAGTGCTGGTATGAGACGGCCTTAAACCAATTAAGTTATCTAGTTTAACTTTACACATTGGAAGGCTGGAGTAGTACGGGCTCTCCGGGTAGGTTTTCTCTTAGGGGTGTCCACACATAGATGTGGGTCAAACACATACCAATACAGCGGTGTACGCCTTGCTATGATGGGGAAGAGAGGACTCAATAGGAGTGAACTGTTGAGAGTATAACATTGTATAAATATCTTCTACCGCCATAGTTATGGGGAGAAGTGAGGACCCAACAGGAGAACTGTGGGAGTACAATGGGTGTACAAATATCTTCTGCTGTCATAGCAAGGGTTTATCGTCATCGGACTAGTGCAAAGTTAACCTAGGTAATGTAAAGGTTTTCATCATAAACATTCTGGCCACACGCAAAAGGAGCATGAAAATTGAGGCTAAACAAAAAAGTCATGACTTGTGGGTAAAGTTGTACACCTCTGCAGAATGTAAAATTTTCATATTAGTCAAACTTGCTCTTACAAAATTCCGTTTGTAAATTACTACTTGACTTACATGTTCAATTTCGTTTTACGCAAAGTAACCGTAGAAGCCTCCTTTGACATAGCCTGCATTTACTGCACTTTTGCGATACACCTTATGTCTTACTGAGTACGAAAATACTCAACCTTACTTAATTTGTTGGTTTAGATGCAGAAGAAAGCGAAGCCCAGAAGATACATATTTTGTCGTAGGATACGGGAAATTCGATGATGCGATTTTCTAGGATTTATACCTTGTTAGTTGACTAAGGGTTTGTATGGACATACCATAAGGCTTTTGAATTTTCGTTGCAACTTACTCTGAATTGTAAGAATATATTGTATAAATAGCTTCTACTTTAATAATATTGTGTATAGATGTACTACCAATGTTGTAAATGTGCGTATTAGCTACTGACCATAGAACTAGTATTGTATACACATAAATCATTCTTTTTTGTATTCCGTACAAAAAGGAGGATCGTTACAAACAGAGCAGGTTCGGCTCGGGACTCGGGAGCATGGAGCACCGTGCAAAGCAATGAATGTTTTTCTCCAAACGAGCAAATTTGCAGCCAAATGAACAACAAAGAACATCTTTTTCTCCGGTGATGCACTGTTTTGTATGCGGAGAAGTGGACGGTGTGCGTGCGCGAAAGCCGTCTACTTCTACGGTGTGTGTGCGCGGAATTGCTTCAGCGGTATCCGCACGTGGTATTTTGATCCTGTGCTATCAGACTATGTCAGGTGATATGTCTTATCTATTGAGTGTTCTAAGGTGAGGAAGTTGCTATTTTAAAAAAAAAAATTCAGAAAGAGGTTAGTTTTGAAAAAAAAAACACCAAGAGAGCTAGTACGGTGATCACTTCAGCAAACAGTAAGCAACGAGATGGCATATATCGGTTATACTAGCACACCAAACTACCAAAGTCCACTAGGAAATGCTCTCCTGCGTTGAAATATGAGATGGGTCAAAGGCGTACCCAGCCGACATGTGGGCCTACTGAAAAGGACGTCACTCCTTAGTTAGCCTTAGGGCATGTATACCATTTATAAGAGTACGTCGAATAGAATTTTGGATGATGGGAAGGAGAGACAATGAGGAGAGAGAAAGATATTGTCTACTATTTAACAGATAGATTTATATTGTGTATATCATTGTACAGACAGTCTATTAATTATATGAGTGATGAGTACAGACAGTTATATAGACAGTCTATTGTATGAATTGTCTTTAGTATTGTCTATAAATGACATGGAAGTGTGTTATAGACAGTCACTGTCTATACCACTGTACATACCCTTAATAATAATTTGTATGAATTTTTTTTCCTAACTGCAACCACATAAATGCTTTTTTTGAAAAATATTATTCCCTTCGGTCAGAAATATAATTTTATAGTTTGAATGATTTTATTTAGAAATATAACACTTATGTATAGATTTAACGAGGCTTATCCTACTATCCTCCTATTTATTATCTCTTAACCGTATGTATTTATTCATTACCACTCACACAAAGTATTATCTCTCATCTTTCAAGACAAATAAATAGGGTATTTAAATCACTTTCTCTCGTAACTTTCTCAGTTTCACTGTTAAATCAAAATAAATCTTATATTTTTCAACGGAGTGACTACTACGTAGGTTTGCCAGAGTTTGAGGTGGGTTTCTGAGTTTCTCCGCGTAGTCGAGTCGTACTGTATGCATGGAAAACTCGTACCTTTTTTCAAGGAAAAGGAGGGATTTTATTGATTAAACAGGGGCAGCATTATAATCTTAAGAGCACCAAGCGCTCAATACAGCTAGGCACACCAGCCAACCATAATAATACTGAACTATTCTCTCGTCTTAACATGTTAGCCTAATTAATGAGCTACCCTATTATGATCTCTCTTAACCTTACTAAACTTCACCAAAATCAGCAATAATATCTTTCACATCTTTAACCAAAGCAGCCAGATGTGAACGATTAGTCTCTGTAGACATCAAGACCGACACACAACTAGCGCAGTCCGACTCCAGGAGCCACCCTCCCTACATGCAGGGTGCAGCTAATTCAGCTCCCGTTGCAGATGAGCAATGGAACAGAATACGCCATGAGGAAACAACTACTGACCCTTGGTCATCTCGGATCACCACCCCCGCGTATGCTTGGCCTGATTGTTCAACAAATCCACCATCCACATTGATTTTGAGCCAGCCTTGTTTTGGAGCTTCCCAACTACCTGTGGCA
This sequence comes from Otatea glauca, assembly GCA_036346275.1. Lineage (NCBI taxonomy): Eukaryota > Viridiplantae > Streptophyta > Magnoliopsida > Poales > Poaceae > Otatea > Otatea glauca. The sequence continues at coordinate 25,765,551 of CM070718.1, forward strand.
ATCGATCGGAGCCTCCTCAATCTGCTTCTGTCTTCTCTTTTCTACCGCAGGGAGCTCCCCGGTTGGCCTCTTTCCCTTATCATCAGTAGCAGCTTGCTGTTGAACTTGGTACAGCGAGGAACACAATAATTCCAGGGAGCGAACAGATGTTTCAATGGAGAACTTGCCACCCTGAGTTAAAAGAATTAGTTACGATCACTCCAATTTCTCCGGAGTCTCAACAACAAATTGGTGCAGTCTTCCCTCCCCATCCTCTGCTGGAACAGCAACAACCAATTCAGCCTGGTAAATTTTAACTGTTCCTCGTCCAGCAAACTCCACACGCTGCGCAAATCAGTAAGCATAGCTCGCGAGTGCGGACAACGAACCACCGCGTGATGGGCATCCTCCGGCTCCACCCCAAAGATATATCACAAGGATCAATTCGAATGACATGCCTGGATTTCTTATTAACATTGGTAGGCAAAGCATTTCTTGCCAGCCTCCAGGCAAAAACGTTAACTTTCGGGGGAGCATCATTCGACCAAATCCTCTTCGACAGTAATCTTCTTTGTTCAGTACTTCAAGTAGGGTGCTCACTAGCCGTCGGCAGCACATACGTCAACCTGTACGCATTTTTCACCGAGAAGATTCTTGTCTTTTCATAATGCCAAGCTAATACATCTTCTCCCTGATTTGTGGGAATTTTAATCTTCTGAATTTCCCACATACAGTATAGGTGTCTTTAAGCTCCCGGTTACTCTTTGCGATGAATACATGCAATTAGTGAATCGTCTGAGCACAAAAAAAGTGGGTGGAGAGCGGCATTGGGGTTGACGAAGGCAGGAGATGGTGGATTTTCTTTGATCAGTCTTTAACGAAAATGGGAGGTGGGCTTTGACCCACGAAAGGTGATAGTGCGTAGAATAAACTATTCTATGGTCACGTACAAAATAGTATGTGTATATATATACTTTGATTTAACTTAGAAGTAAATTTAGCATCACTGCAGCTTTACTGTGCAAACAATCAATAAACTATAACTTTTAGGTTGAATTTCGAAGAAGACAAAAATTTCAAAAAATAGTCAATACGGCTCAAGCGTGGCAGAGTTGCAGTTTTCTAAAAAAATTCTCTCTTAAAGTTGGAGTTCTTTGAAATCCAACATATAAAAGTTGCAGTTTATTGGTAAGTTGGACAATAAAGTTGCAGTTATACAAAATTAACTCTTTAACTTAAATTTTGTCACAAACAAACTTAGCTTAGTCAACATACATTTTCTTAGGCATTGGATTAGCTTTGAAATATGTATGAATCCTAACATGCGATTGGTGGGACACACCCCTGTTGCACTATACAATGGTTCGCAGTGTCTGATTGTGACACAACGATTCAAAACAAATAGCTTGTACTTAGGAAGAAATCAATCACCTTATAAATAAAACGCCTCTTTCGAATATTTAGTCTACAAAAACTAAGTCAAGACACTAAAAGTTGAATTTAAAAGAAATGATTTTCTTGCTAAATGTATGATATCCTTACTCACATTAATTAATTGGTAGTAGGAGCCTATATGTTGAGAAACCGTTCCTTCGGAATTTGCTGAACATATAGGATTTTTTATTCATTAAGACACTCCCAATAGTCTTTTTGCATGTTCCTAAAACCATAATGTATCATTTTTTGGTGAGATGGAAGAGAGAGGGAGAAGAGAGAGAAGATGCTTAATATTTCCATAGTAACAATAAGGCATTATAGTAACAATAAGGCATTCAGACCAACAAAAAGGAAGAGAGGTTCTCTTTTAAAAGTAGTATAAATATTAAAGCATAAATAAATGGTATATGATGATTACTAACCATTTCATTTACTTTAAGATTTGTGCAACTTATATTGAGAAGGAATGCATGAAAGCACTACTCAGAAAAGAAAAAGGGACAATTCCTTATATACCACTGAAAGTTAACCTCGTCTCTTATATGTTAATCATTGTGTCATTGACACATGTCAGTGACACATTTATAGATTTTTCCCAAATTCCAGTGGCATATGAGGAATTAATCCAAAAGAAAAGAGCAGAGGATGATAGGCGGGTCTTATTATACAATAATTAGTAACGAGCTCTAATAGTGGAGTGCTTATATCTAAAGTTTCTCTCTCTCTTCTAGTAACAAGCTATAGTAATAAATTGTTGGGAATGCCCTTAAGCTATTCCACGGTCTCTCATCTGAACATGCAGCTTAAAGCAGTGGTGAATCCAGAATAAAAATAGAGAAAGGGCTCAAAGTATAAAACTAAATTGAGGTAAACATACTAAATATAGTGTTGTGTAGCTGAAAGTCTAAAATTAATATATAAATAAAAGAGAAACATAGCAAGAAAGTAGAAATGCAATGAAAGAAGGTACCTCGCTTGACCCTAATGGAAAGGCATTCAAAAACACATTAATATGCGTCCAAAGCGATCTATATATTCAAATTTACAAAATTAGTGATATAATAGTAAATTTATAAATTGACTATTGAGTATGGACATAAAAAAGTATTCAATAATCACTATTCCCTGATCAAGAATCAATAATAAATAATCACTAATCACTATAACTAATCAATTGTAACTACTCACTATAACTATTCACCATTCATCAGTCATCACCAATCACCATTCAACATTTTCATTTCACCATTACCGGCAACTATCAGTAGTAGAGAGCAACACATTATCGGGCTACCGGCAGCTATCGATCGGCGGTACAGTACTCACCAGTCACCATCAGCTCATCTCCTCACGCAGACTCAAGTCTCAAGTGGTCAAGCCACACACTCAGTTGGCCGTCAAGACTCAAGTCTCTCTCGTGTATCGCCCTCTCGTCTCTCGACCTCCTCACGGCAAATCACAGGGGCGGCGGCTCGGCCCTTAGCATTAGTGGCCGGCCCTCGGTGCTCGGTGTCGATGGCTCGTCGTCGCGCCTCCTCAAGATGACAAGACCTCATGCAAACTGCCCGGACCAGCCATCTTGGCCCCATGCTTCACGATCTCCACCGACCAGCTCACCCGCATGCCGCGTCCCGCCACACTACTACAGAATGGTACATCACTATCGCTTCATCTGTGTCGGTTCTTAAGTTTTTAGGAAGAAACGATTGTGATAGATGACTTAGGAGAGGCATTAATCACAATCACTATCGGTTCTCGTGTTAGAAGTGATAGTGATGTAGCATGGGAACATTACAATCGGTTCTTATGCGAGAAGTGATAGTGATGTGCATTATCATCACTATCGGTTTCACATAAGCGATAGTGATGAGAAAATACACATCACTATCGGTTCTTATTTAAGAAGCGATAGTGATGATAATGCACATCACTATCGCTTCTCACAAAAGACCCGATAGTGATAAAGCGTACACATCACTATCGGTTCTTATTTAAGAAGCGATAGTGATGATAATCGCATATCACTATCGCTTCTCACAAAAGAACCGATAGTGATCGGTTCTTTTGTGAGAAGCGATAGTGATGTGCATTATCATCACTATCGCTTCTTAAATAAGAACCGATAGTGATGTACTTTCTCATCACTATCGCTTCTTATGTGAAACCGATTGTGATGATCGTGATAATCACTATCGCTTGTCTTATAAGAACCGATCGTGATGTGAATGATCACATCACTATCGCTTTTATATGAGAACCGATAGTGATGTACCTCGTTAGGTTAATTATACCACTCGAAAGAACTCTTCTCTGTTATTGTTCCGGAGGAGGTTTCTCCGCCGCCACGAGAAAAAATAGCTTATATTACGTGGTTGGAAGCAATACTTGGGTGAGAAAATTTGAAATTCTCAAGGGTGGGTGTTAAGAGGGTAAATTTGAAGCCCTAACTTGAGGAGATTTCCCTCATTTTGCATAATTTGTGGTTTTCTTCAAAATGTGAGCATTCCTTCAAACCCCTTTAATTTTGCACTATGTATTTTTGATATGTCATGAAGAAAGTTTAGATTACCTTTGGTATTGTGTATGTCCTATCGATTTCACACCTTTTATTTCACAAGCATGTACACATGTAGTTAATTATCTTAATTTGTAGTGCTTTGGTGTTAATATGGAATTATTATTTTTGTCACCTAATGCATGCTAGAGTTTAGGGTGCGGAACCTCGTCTCCGTTCGAGGATGCTTGTTTATAAATATACCGAACGAAATGGCATATTTATAAGCGGCGATCTCGAATTGTCCACGTTCTTTGATAGTTCGAGGATATGTGCTTGGGCAAGTTCTCGATCGAGCAGTGTTGTACAATCAGAGTAGAGATTTCGTAGCGTCTCCTGGTATTCTCGGATACACACCCTCTTGACTGTTGTCGAGACGTGTATATGGAGAATAGCGAGAGATCGCCAAATTTTCTCTCTGAGTTGTACAACGGCTTAGGAACTTGTCGGAACCACATATCCTCGAATGGGATTAGGACCAAACCTATTTAGAGATTGGGAGTCATCGTTGGTACCCTTGTTTTGTTTCGTTGTAGTCAAAAGATCTGTAGGCTACTGCACTATATAATTAGATTGTTTGATATCATTGTTGATGTTAAAAATGTATGTCTCCTATCTAGGGAATTGGAAGCTCTAAACCAGGGAAGAATCTAGGTATCGATTAGGAGAACACATTTTATATATCTTGCAGGAACTTGCAGTCCTCTATTTTGCAAAGGTAATATTAAATGAAATGATGTCTCAATATTTCAAATAGCTAGCTAGCTTGTTGTCGCTCGATTCTTCCTTAATTTATTGTGTGAATTTTAATTGCGATGGACCGTAAGGAATGGATGTATGACAAAAGTCGTGTGAGTCTTTGAATTTGGAGGGTGTTAAGGAGTTCAAAAAATTGCGAACAGGACATGGTGAGGAGGGTGTAAACTTCATATATTGTCCTTGCATTGATTGCACCAATCGAGAAGATTTAACAACTCGGCTCAAATCGAGGACCACGATTCGACGTGGCTTCGTGAGGAATTACACGCCTTGGATCCATCACGGGAGACGGTAGTACCCTTCCCGGTATGCAACGAAGACACGGTGGAACCGGATGATGAGTTGCGACTGATATGTTTGAGGAGGAGAATTTGGAGCAAATGTTGCGGGATGTGGAGGGTAATTACACGGAAGAGAGTTTGAAAAGTTTAAAAGCTTGATGGAAGGCGATGCCAAACCGCTGTTCACAAAGTTGCAAAGTAGAATACACCAAGTTGGGTTCGGTCCTTGCATTGTTCGAATTGAAGGCAAAACACCGTTGGACGGATACAAGTTTTAATGCACTTCTAGTTCTTCTATCGGATCTACTTCGAGGGAAACGAGTTGCCAACAAGCATTTATGAAGCGAAGAAGCTACTATGTCCCATGGGAATGGAAATAGAAAGGATACATGCATGTCCGAATGATTGCATCTTGTACCGTAACGCACATCGAGGCTGCACGTGTGTCCGGTTTGCGGTGTGCCTCGGTACAAACAAAAGGAGAAGCGTAATGACAAGAAGCGTAAGTGCCGGGGCAACGAGGGTGAAGAGGTCACTAAAGGTGCACCGGCCAAGGTATTGTGGTATTTTCCCATCATTCCTCGTCTGGAGAGGTTGTTTGCAAATCCTAGAGAAGTAAAATTGTTGCGTTGGCATTATGAGTCTCGAAAGGAAGATGGCAAGCTGAGACACCCTGCCGATTCGGCTCAATGGAGAAACATCGATTGGAAACATGAGGAGTTTGGTGCGAAATGAGGAACATAAGATTTGGATTGAGTACCGATGGAATGAATCCGTTTGGTAACATGAGCGATCACAAAGACGTGGCGGTTCATTGTGTATCTACAACCTCCTCCTTGGTTGTGCATGAAGCGGAAGTATATCATGATGTCGTTGCTAATCTCGGGACCTAAACAGTAGGAAATGATATTGATGTGTACCTCGCTCCATTGATCGAGGATTTGGTAAAATTGTGGAATGACGGGTCATTGTGTGGGATGCGTCTGAAGAGAGCATTTCACCCTACGGCTATGGTATTTCGCACCATAAATGATTTCCGGCTCTTGGTAATTTGGCGGACTCTGATCGAAAGGAGCAAAAGCGTGTCCTATTTGTGAAGAGGAGACCGAGAGCTTATGGTCGCCGAATTCCAAGAAAGCGTGTATATGGGTCACCGTAGGTTTCTACCTCAAGTCATCGATACCGTAAGATGGATGACAAATTTGATGGGAAGAGGAAGTCCGTTCGCACCGCAACCTATGAGTGGAAGGCAAGTATATTCACGTGTAGAGGATATCGATGTTCGAGACGGAAAGAGCTCTAAATCTGTTCGTTCTAGGACCATTTGGAAGAAGAGGTCAATATTTTGGGACTTACCGTCATCGAAGGAGTTAGATGTTCGGCATTGTATTGATGTCATGCACGTTGAGAAGAATGTCTGCGATAATTTGGTTGGTATCTGCTGAACATACGGAAAGACAAAGGATGGTGTGAATGCTCGTCGCGACATGGCCTACATGGGAATCGGGCCCGGGCTTGCGGTGATAGAGGAGGATGGAAAAGGTCCGTATATCCCCGCCGCATGCTACACCTGTCCAAGAAGGAGAAAGAGGACTTTTGCAAATGTCTCCATGGTATTAAAGTTCCATCGGCTACTCATGAACATTAAGAAGCTTGTGTCCTTGGATGATTTGAAGTTGTTGGGCATGAAGTCCCACGATCGCCATGTCTTGATGACCCAAATGCTCCCGATTGCAATCCGAAATATTACGCCAGAGGATGTCAGTTTGCAATCACGGGTGTGTTACTTCTTCAATGCGATCTCTGCAAAATTATTGACCCCGACATGCTAGACAACTTACGAGAGGAGGTGGTGCGGACTTTATGTCGACTTGAGATGCATTTCCCACCGTCGTTCTTCGACGCCATGGTCCACCTTGTTGTTCACCTTGTTAGAGAGATTAAGATATGTGGACCCGCTTTCTTACGTTACATGTATCCGCTCGAGAGGTACATGGGTATATTAAAGTCCTATGTGAGGAATCGATCAAGCCCGAGGGTAGTATTGTGGAAGGTTATGGGACCAAGAGGTTATTGAGTTTTGTGTGGACTATCTCGGAAAAGACAAGCAATCGGTGTTCCTGTATCTCGCCACGAGGGCAGACTTGCTGGCAAAGGAACCGTGGGGTCGAAACTAACGAGGCCACGGTTTGATATGTATTGCAAAGCGCATTTGACAGTCTTGCAGCAGAGCACAGAAGTTGCAGGGTACATCAAGCAGCATAAGTTGATATTACGGGAAGAGAATCCACATATGGATGAGCTTTCCATCATGCGAGAACACAACGATAGATTTGTTACATGGTTCAAACAAACGGTAGAGTTCTCTGTTAGTGAGAATGTGAAATGGTTGGCTGATGGACCTAGATTTAATGTACTGCACACATGGTGGGTGCGATATTAATGGGTACACCTTTTACATCGAAAGTCAAGATGCGAAGAGTCTTGTTCAAAATAAATGGTGTAAGCATAGATGCTCTTCCGATGTACATCACTCGAAAGGAGGATCCTCAACGGCAATGTACTTGTATTATGGGATAATCAAGAAATTTGGGAGCTCGATTACGGAATATACCAAATTCCATTATTCGATGTAAGTGGGTGGGACTAACACATGGAGTGAAGGTCGATAAGAGAGGTTTTACTCTTGTGGATCTAAGCGGACTCGCCTACAAAGATGACCCGTTCGATTTGCGAAGCAAGCAAATCAAGTCTTCTATGTGCGTGATCCGCCAATCCGAGGTTGCACGTTGTCCTTCACAAGAAGCGGCGGATCGTTGGTGTCGAAAATGTCGTAGATGAAGAAGAATACAATCAATTCGATGAAATACCTCCATTTGCGATGGGGCCTATCTTAGCGGGGATGACGACACACATCAAGAAATTACGTGCGCGTAGATCATCAAGAAGGGTTGTCTTGTAACTAAAGGAAATATTGTATTGTTTGTTCATTTTATCATGTTGTTCATTTTCTTTAAGCCTTTAGTGTTTAAGACATATGTTTTATCGTGCCTTTTGTTTGGGTAAAGTTGTACGGTTATAATCTCTCATGGAACATTGTGACATATTTGAAATCTACTTACTAGTTGGTCATTCGCTTACATATCGTAAAATTTGTTTACGGATTTTTCTTTTGGGAAAGCTTCTAACTAGTCCAAAGTTTATTCTGGAAAATTTGGAAAAACTCGGACTTTAATTGCATAAGTTTTGACTTTTGCGTCTATAAGCTAGAATCATGCTTACAAAGTGAATTCTTGCATCTTTGTCGGTGCTAAATCTTTTTCGAAAATTCTTTTTGAATAGACACGTAATATCCCAAAGTATGTTTCGCAAAATTTGAAAGAATTCCAACTATATCTGTAAAAGTTGTGGCCTTTTACCCTTTCATCAATGAATTCTACTAAATCGACTTCATCTTGCTTTGTCCGGAAAATCAATAGTGATTGATATTTGTGTCGGGTTTTCCTTCAAAACCGATAGTATTGAACAAATATTTGTGTCGGTTTTTTATTGAAAACCGATAGTATTAGAGATCAACTTATTTGTGTCGGTTTTCTCTTAAAACCGATAGTACTAGTTTGTGCCAATTTTTCTTCAAAACTGTTATAGTACTATTAGTGTCGGTTTTTCTTCAAAACCGATAGTATTGAACCAATATTTGTGTCGGTTTTTTATTGAAAACCGATAGTATTAGAGATCTACATATTTGTGTCGGTTTTAAACGCAAACCGATAGTAATAGACTACTTGTTGTCTCGGTTTTCTCTTAAAACCGATAGTATTAGAGATCTACACATTTGTGTCGGTTTTCTCATAAAAACCGATAGTATTTTAAACATTCTTATTTGTATCGGTTTTTAATGAAACCGATAGTAATAGACTACTTGTTGTCTCGGTTTTTCTTGTAAACCGATAGTACTATTTTGTGCCAATTTTTCTTCAAAACATGTTATAGGACTATTTGTGTCGGGTTTTCCTTCAAAACCGATAGTATTGAACAAATATTTGTGTTCGTTTTTTATTGAAAACCGATAGTATTAGAGATCAACTTATTTGTGTCGGTTTCTCTTAAAACCGATAGTACTAGTTTGTGCCAATTTTTCTTCAAAACTGTTATAGTACTATTAGTGTCGGTTTTTTATTGAAAACCGATAGTATTAGAGATCTACACATTTGTGTCGGTTTTCAATGAAAACCGATAGTAATAGACTACTTGTTGTCTCGGTTTTTCTTGTAAACCGATAGTACTATTTTGTGCCAATTTTTCTTCAAAACATGTTATAGGACTATTTGTGTCGGGTTTTCCTTCAAAACCGATAGTATTGAACTAATATTTGTGTCGGGTTTTTATTGAAAACCGATAGTATTAAAGATCTACACATTTGTGTCGGTTTCTCCTAAAACCGATAGTATTTTAAACATTCATATTTGTATCGGTTTTTTAATGAAAACCGATAGTAATAGTCTACTTTTTTTCTCGGTTTTTTCTTGTAAACCGATAGTACTTTTTCGTGCCAATTTTTCTTCAAAACATGTTATAGGACTATTTGTGTCGGGTTTTCCTTCAAAACCGATAGTATTGAACAAATATTTGTGTCGGGTTTAATATTGAAAACCGATAGTATTAAAGTCTACACATTTGGGTCGGTTTTCTCATAAAAACCGATAGTATTTTAAACATTCATATTTGTATCGGTTTTTTAGTGAAAACCGATAGTAATAGACTACTTTTTGTCTCGGTTTTTTCTTGTAAACCGATAGTACTATTTTGTGCCAATTTTTCTTCAAAACCTGTTATAGTACTATTAGTGTCGGTTTCTCTGAAAAACCGATAGTATTTTAAACATTCATATTTGTGTCGCTTTTCTCGAAAAACCGATAGTATTGTGAAACATATTTCATCGGTTTTTGTGTAAAACCGATAGTATTGAACTAATATTTGTGTCGGTTTTTATTTAAAACCGATAGTATTGAGATCTACATATTGGTGTCGGTTTTGTCTTAAAACCGATAGTATTGTAAAATATATTTGTGTCGGTTTTTGTGTAAACCGATAGTAATGTGATACCCTTACTTAAGGCGATTTTTGAGAAGCTTTCACGCGTGCCTTGCCTTCGCTTGCCCTAGCCCCTTTCTCAAGCTCCTCGCCTCCACCTCCACCGCCACCCGGCGCCCGCCGCCGTCGACTCCACCGCCGACGCCCACGCCGCTCCGTCGCCCCACGGCCGGCGCGGCGCCGCCGACGCCCAACGCCCCATCGCCCACCCCGGCGCTCCACGTCGCTCCTGCCGCCACCGCCCGACGCCGCCGACGCCTAACGGCCCCATCGCCATCGCCGCCCACCGCCTAAGCGCCCACGCCGCCCTGTCGCTTCACCGCCGCCGCGCCGCCAAGCCCCAACGGCCCCATCGCCCAGCGCGCCACCGACTCCACGCGCCCGCGCTCCACTCCGCTCCCGTCGCCACCGCCTCGGGCCGCCCGACGCCTAACGGCCCTATCGCCCCGGTGCCCACCTCCTGGCGCTCCATCGTAAGTTGCGGGACAACCGCAGTAATTGTACATGCAATCTATATGATAACAACTTCTATGAACATATCCACCCCAATTGAAAACAATCACGGATATACATCCCATAATAACTATTAGAAATAGTAGAAATTTATCAAACAACTCAAAATAGAACGCAGCTTTGTTTGAAAATTGGAGAGCAGACATCCCATATTTAGATTAGAAGAAATGTTGACAATGCAAAGTGTGTTATGAAATTATTCTCGAGAGCGTAAATCATGTATTTGGATAACATGACATGTAGACAATGCAATGTGTTATGAAAGAATTTCATTGAAAAGAAATCCCATATGTAGATTACATCACATGTAGACAATGCAAGTGTGTTATGAAGCTGTATTTACTAAAGTTGTTAAAAACAAGCTTGGACAACAAATCCGGTTGCATCATGTCCCGAGCGGATGTTTGAGGATTAAGCCAGAAAAAAAAGATATGGTGGCGCGGTGCCCGTGGATATCTTCTTGCTAGTAATGTACCCAATGGAATAGCAGGGTATTAAGAGCTCGCAGGATGAACTCAAAAAGAAACTCATTAGCCTATTGTTATCGATGAAAACAAAGGAAGCAAGCACTTCAAAATTGAACATTAATAAGCATCTTTCTCAAGTCGCTAATTAGCTTTAACTCACATCTTGATGATGAATTGGACATTGTGTAGTCAACAGAGGAAGCCAAAGTAACGAAGATATTGTGCGCACATTATAAAATATCTTATTGAATAGGAAAAACGCTTATCTACTTCAACCTTGTTTAAAAGGCCAAACATCAAAGGTTACGCTTATGTGCAAGCCACAAGAAGACTACTAATTTCGAACCCTGTTGTGAAAGGCCATAATGAATTACCGATCTATAATCGAATAAGCCAAATCATGACCCATCACTACATGCAAGCAAAGAATGTCGAATGTAATAGCAGATTGAACATATTTATGCTTTGTTCCTGGCGACAAATCTAGGTGTTACTCTACTAGGACAATTGGATGTGCTTAACATATCATTTCAATTTTAAACTTCACAATATAGAAATGGGAAGTCCTTGCCAACAATCCACAAACGGGTATGTAATCCATCATAACCAGTATCAAGTACATCTCTTGCAAAGAAGTGTCTTCTTTCCATGTATGTTTTCATGCCTTTTCAATATTTTGTCATATGTGCTTCAGACTCGTCATACTATTATGCAACTTTAGACTCTCTTAATTGAGATAGCTATTTCAATTATAATTGCATATTATTTTCCTTTTCATCTCAAAGCATATGTTAGAGTTTAGGTTGCGTAACCTCGTCTCCCGCTCGAGAGTGCTTATTTATAAATATGTGAATGACATATTTATAAGCAAGCGATCTCGAATTGTCCACGATTTTTGATTCGAGGATATGTGGTTTGGGCAAGTTCTGGTGTTGTACAACTCACGAGTAGATTTGGTAGCGTCTCCCCGGTGTTCTCTGGATACACACCCTCTTGACCGTCGTCGAGACGTGTATCCGGAGAACAGCGGGGAGATTCGCCAAATTTTCTCCGAGTTGTACAACGGCTTAGAACTTGCCCAAACCACATATCCTCGAATGGGATTAGGACCAAACCTATTTAGAGATTAGGAGTTATCGTCCATACGTATTTAGTTGGTCTACATACGCACTTGTCTTGAAGATCATTCGCTCATCTGTTACTCTAATGCAATATGCTACAACAATGACATGCTATGAATTATCCATTGATTTGTTACTTTAGATGATTTATTGTGAAGTTCACATAATAGCTACGAATTGCTTTCTCTCATGTGAAATATATGTCCATGTTAGATAAGAAAACTCAAAATGTCGCAATTGAGAGCATCGGCTCATCGCCGTAAAGAGTAGAAGGTGCTCCCGGGGCCAAGCCAACTTCCAAGTGTCGAGCGGAGCCGGGTTCCAAATGTCGAGGGGCCGAGTAAGGTGAGGAAGGCCCGAGGACCGAGCAAAGGGCCACAGGAGAACGCCGCAAATTCTCCACTTCAATGCGACGGGCGTTTGCAGGTCCTCCCAAGTATAAGGGCGATACCGCTCATTCCTCGGGCAACGGTGAGGAGAGAGTTCCCATAACGGTTAAGGATTGGAGAAAGGAGGTCAGCGTCGAGCAGAAGAACCGGCTGTGGGACGAGGTTAAGGGGAAATGGATTATAGAAGAGGAGGATGAAAACAATGCCAGGCGGTACGCCTTGAAGAGGATGGGTGTGGCTCTGAGGCACTTTAGGGTCTACATGCACAGTGAGTACGTGCTGAAAGGCCGTGCACCATTCGAGAGGTATCCGTTCGTGCTTCCCGATGTTTGGGAGGAGTTCACGAGGATGAAGAGTACGCCCGAGGCGGAGGAGCTGAGACAGAGGAACGTTGCTACCCAGAGGCTGAACACGCACGCGCACCACCTCGGTTCAGGCGGCTACGAAGGGAAGAAAGCAGAATGGGCACGACTAGCCGAGGAGTGCGCCAACTCCGGACAAATGATGCCTTACTCGCATATATGTGAGGAGGGCACGTGGTCGGGTATTAGCGAGGACAAAGAAAACCGGGACGGCGGTGGTAGTACCAAACCCCACTACCGCGCAAGTTGTCTCCACCATCGTAAGATATCAAACTTGCTACATTGCGAGAGACCATTCTGTTGTATTTCAGATCTAATTGTACTCGCTTCTTGCGGAGGAGGTAAGCGGAGGAAAGAGCAGGGACTTTTCTTAGCCAAGGGTCAAATGACATCCTATTCTCTGCGATCGGAAAGCCCGACCATAAGGGCGGGTGCTGCTTGCGCAGGGCGGGCATCTGAAGAAGTCCTACTTCCAAGATCTTGCGAGTACCGGATCAAGAACATGGGAGGCACGTATGAGCGCTCAAGGACACGCTTAGGGAGCGGTGAGGAGGAGATCTCGGAGGAGATGAGGAGGAGATGAGGTGCGAGATGATGGCACGTGAGGAGGAGATGAGGTGGAGATGATGGCACGTGAGGAGCGCCTAAGGGCCGAGATGATGGCGATGATCTCCCGAGTTAGAGCCGATGCCCCGCCTCTTGAGAGAAACACGTGCCCCACCAAGTAGGCTGCGGTTCCAAAATGATAAGTCCGGTCCCAGTGAAGGTAATAATTAATTTTGCCTTACTTAATGGTGCGAGGGTAACTCTTCATATGTTTTCTCTCAAGTTGCGCACTTTTGCGGCGCCTACCAAGTGCCACCACCTCGACGGAAGACGGATTTCTGTTGAGGTGCTGCACGCGGGTTGCATTTCCATGCAAGGAGACCGACACGGTGCATGGTCACCTTTGGGGAAGGGCTACATGAGGTCGGTGGACTACGCCCACGAAGCCTTCTTATCACATGTGCTCGAGTTCCCCTAACGAAGACATCACCACTCTCGGGCTAAGCGCGGATGTCGCTCATCAAGTGGCCCACGACAGCGTCGTCTTGGTCAAGGTAAACATCCCTCACGTCTTCGTACCATTCAAAGAGTATTGCAACAAGTTACTTAATTATCGCGTGCTTTGTAGGTTCCTACCGTACTGCGCCGCTCCCACGATCGTGACGAGCCTCGCACAAAGTCTGAGCTGGTGCATAAAAGGACTAGCACGACAACCACGTAACCACTAGAGGCCTCTGCTAAAAGGCTAGGCTCACAAAGGCCACAGCGCCCCTCGTGTATATGAAAAGCCCATCGCCCGGCCTCGGAGACTCCTTCGCCCGAAAGGAGAGCCAAGACTGAGACCACAGTGAAGCCTTATGAATTTAAGGCCTACGACATGGAAAGCCCTTCGCCTCCCAAAGCAAATTGAGCGCTCTAGGCATATGGACTCGATACTCCATGGATGGTACATTGACAAAGCGAAAGATAGCGGCGTGTCGACTTCAATGTTAGATACTGAGAAGGGACATTTCCACCGCGAGGAGGATGGGACATTCGATTAGTTTTGAGGATCTGTTCCGTCTGTACCAACCGATAGCCATCGATATTTCTCTATCAGACGATCCGGACGCCGTGAGTATCGCACCACGTTGTACGACTTTATGACTTCCATAGAATTTTGCATTACACTTTTTAACATTCAATGCGAGTTGCGGGATGAGGAGGCGGGTCGTGACGAATCGACAACTAGTTGGGTTAAATCGACCACGAGCTTGTGTCCGCGACGATGGCTAGGCTTCAACCGGAATGGGTTGCGGCTACATCAAGAGGGCATTGCAAGTCGAGTCGAAGAAGGACTTCATTCTATTCCGTACCACGAGGAGTAAGTACTACTTCACTGTTCAATTACTTCTACACACTGAAACCGTATGTGAACTTATTTTCTTCGCTGCATACCATTTAATAAGCAACCATTGGGTTCTACTCGTGCTCCTTCCGAGAGACAACAAAGTGTACACTTTTAATTCGGTTGATAAGAGACCGATGGCCTACGCGATCAAGCCTCCTTTGGAGCAGTAAGTGCACCACTCTTATCTAACATTTTCTGTATTTAACTACAATCATTATTTTTTTTACTCAACGACATCTTTCCAATGTATATAGGGGTTTCAAGGAATACGTACTCCCTTTCAGCACGTACTCCCGTTCGAGAGTGCTTATTAGAATGTGATAGCACACCACACCCCTTCATCTCTGTCGGTTCTCACAAGAAAATGATAGAGATGTGACGGTCATCTCTATCGGTTCTTTGAAAGAAGCGATAGGGATAATGAACTCATCTCTATCGGTTCTTTATAAGAAGTGATAGAGATGAGGTTATTCATCTCTATCGGTTCTTTCAAAGAAGTGATAGAGATGAGTATATTATCTCTATCGGTTCTTTTTAAGAAGCGATAGAGATGATCGATCATCTCTATCGGTTCTTTATAAGAAGCGATAGAGATGATGGTATTATCTCTATCGGTTCTTTGAAAAAAGCGATATAGATGATATGGTCATCTCTATCGGTTCTTTATAAGAAGCGATAGAGATGATGGTATTATCTCTATCGGTTCTTTGTAAGAAGCGATAGAGATGAGCTATCATCTCTATCGCTTCTTACAAAGAACCGATAGAGATAATACCATCATCTCTATCGCTTCTTATAAAGAACCGATAGAGATAATACCATCATCTCTATCGGGTAAGAACCGACTGTAATAATGCCCGCCTCATCTCTGTCTCATGGCTTTGTGTCACCACCAGAACCGACTGTGATGACGAAAAAGAACCGATTGTGATGTATATTTGTGTAGTAGTGCCAGGTACTCTCCTCTGTTTAGATTTGTTCGAATTGATTTGAAGATTTGGGGAAGGAGATTGGATTGGATCTGTGGTATGGAGTGAATGTTACTTCTTAGCAGTTGTTGGGTTTGTTGGCTTCGGCAGGCGGCGGCAAAACCAACTTCTCTTCTTCCTCCCTTTGCTTCACCGCTGGCCCACTGCCACTGGAGGTCTAGAGACTGGAGGGCAGTGGCGAAGGAGAGATCGGGGTTCCTTGGCGTGAAAGGTAGACCCTAGCTTGATCTACTCTCCCGTTGGATTCGCCACTAGCTCCAAGCACAACTTACAGTTGAAATGGAACATATATATAATACTGTAGCAGGGAATTAACTGAAGCTTGAAAGTTCTAGGACAAGCTATAGGTAATATTGGAGTGCTTATACAATATTGAAGTTCTACCACAAGCTAAAGCAGGGAATTAATTGAAGCTTGAAATTAAGTTCTATGAGCAGCTAGCTAGCCGGTGCGCGAAATTTTCAAAGCCAACGAGAGGCGAGAGGACGAGAGAAGAGTTGACGGGAGGAACGGCCGGAATCATAAGAAAACCAGCAAAGTCAAAGCCGAAGAACGTTTCGTGGTCAGTCCGCGCGCGGTGCCGCCCCGGCCCGTCCGGTCCGTCCGGCAACCACGACACGATCGACCTCAGCTCAGCTCCCCTCACCTCCCCGCGACGAAACGGCGATCATCCCCTAATCAACTTCCCCCGCGCGCCCACCGTGCATTTCTTCTCCCCTCATGTTCCACACCAACTAACTTATTAGGTAGCGTTTCAAAAACACCAAACGAAGAATATCACCTCTCGCCGTGCTCTCTCTCTCTCTCTCTCTACTTCCCTAGCTATAAACGCTCCCTCCCGTCCCCTTTAGCTCCAGAAGTTTTCCCGTTTCGGCCAGAGACTTCTCCCCCCTCTTGCTTGTTTCTTCTAGCTTTCATATGTACATAAATACAGACATAATCGGATACACACGCGGTGTGATACGTGCAGTTGTAGGATCAAGAATCCATGGAGGGGTCGCCGACGCCGGTGGAGGTGCCGAAGTACTTCGTGTGCCCGATCTCGCTGGAGATCATGCGGGACCCGGTGACGCTCTTGTCGGGGATCACCTACGACCGGGACAGCATCGAACGGTGGGTGTTCACCGACGGCCATGGCGAGTGCCCGGTGACCAAGCAGCAGCTGGGCGCCGCCGACTGGGAGCCCACACCGAACCACACTCTCCGCAGGCTCATCCAGGGTTGGTGCGCCGCGCACGCCGTTGAGCGGTTCCCCACCCCGCGCCCGCCGGTCGACGAAGCGCGCGTGGCAGCGATCGTCGATGCCGCGAAGCAGAGTGGCGATCAGCAGGATCAGCTGATGGCTTCCCTGAGGGAGCTCGCGGACATCGTCGCCGAGACCGACCGCAACCGGCGCTGCGTCGAGGGCGCGCCCGGCTCTGTGGAGTTTCTCGTGTCCGTTGTGAAGAAGCACGCCGCATCGGACATGTCAAAGCCTTTGGTATCCCAAGAAGAGATGTGCGGCGTGCTGGCTTTGCCAAAGCCGAGCTCGCCGGATGAGGCAGCTTTGAGCATTCTGCATTCGCTTAAGCTCTCTGAGGGGAGCTTGAAGAGTGTCTTGGAAGGCGGCGATGACATCTTAGACATCTTGGCGTCCGTGCTGTGGCGACCAAGTTACCTCTCGCGGACGTACGGCATCCGCCTGCTGAAAGATGTGGTGTCGGCGATGCCTCCCGCGCGGCTGACCTCGGCGAGCGTCCAGCTGGTCGAGGGTGTCGTGAGGGTGGTGGCGGACAGGTTGTCAGCGAAGGCGGTCAAGGTGGCACTGCAGGTGCTCTGCCGGCTCTGCCCGTGGGGCCGGAACCGCGTCAGGGCCGTCGAGGCCGGCGCCGTGGCGATGCTCGTGGAACTGCTCCTCGACGAGGGCTGCCGAAGCGGCAAGCGCGCGTGCGAGCTCGCGGTGGTGGCGATGGACCATCTGTGCGGTTGCGCAGAAGGTCGTTTGGAGCTGGTGGCGCACCCGGCAGGGCTGGCGGTGGTGGCGAGAGCGGCGACACGGCTGTCCACCGCGGGAATTGAGAGCGCTGTACGCGCGCTGCACGCGGTGGCGAAGCACTCGGCGACGCCGGCCGTTTTGCAGGAGATGCTGGCGGTCGGGATAGTGGCAAGGCTGTTGTTCCTGGTGCAGGCCGGGGCCGCCGGCGACCGGCCAAGGGAGAGGGCGAGGGAGATGCTCAAGATGCACGCCAGGTTTTGGAGGGGCTCGCCGTGCTTGACGTCGCACCTGAATGCATCCTACCCTTCTTGATATCACATGCAAGTAGGGAAGAGCATTTGATCAATTTTCTTCTAGTTTTCTTCATCTGATCAAATGATTAATGGTAAACTTTTTCTTTAGGTTTTTAATGCTATTTTTGGATGTAAAGATTGTAATAATTGTTTTTTTAAAAAAATTGGCAAGGAGCTCCGGCATTCATTTATAGAAGAAAGAACAACAAACAAGCTACATACGTACGCACGCACGTCCGGACATGCACTCGCCTCTATGAGAGATGTTGGGTTCGAGGATTGAACCAGACCGGTGAGGCGAGCAATGTCGGCCTCCACCACTGAGCTTTCACTCAGTCCTCAATTGTAATAATTGTTACACCGGGAGGTTTGATGTATAACTAGCTCTCTGAATTTGGGGAGAAGAATTACAAAATCAAGATACGGCCGGGTTACAAGTGCACATTTGGAATGTAACATTTGGCTGATGATTCTGCAAAGAATTTTTTTTTTGTCATTGGTGTGATGCTCTGTTTACGTAGGTTTACGTGTTGAATTAAGGTTGCCTCACAGCTTGTGGCCGAATAGAGCTGGAATAAGGATTTTGTTAGTGATCAGTCGCTAAATAATCAACTGAGATATGATCTCGCTATTGAAATCAATATATATTAAGCCAGCAAGTTCAACGGAACAAGGATATTGAGCTTTGACGATTCTATTCGTTATGGTATATAACGTGCTACATGCATGTGCGCGCGTTCATTTTTGCCACTTATTCAGAGGTCCGTCGAGTATGTCCCTCATAGACTTGCGGCAGATAGCATGACAAGTTGACAACTTCCATGAATCAGGAAAAAAAAAAGCGAGGGAGAAAAAAAAAAGCTGTACTATTGGTTTCATGGATCTAACCCGTACGTTGAAATTAATTTAACCACATGCATGGTGAAGAATCAAGATGGGGATCAAACAATTAAAGCCAAATCGATCATACCGAAGCCCACTAACCTTGCAACTGAGCTTTGGCTCAGATGAGCGACGCGCTCGGCTTGGGCGCGTGAGAGTCGGCTACAGTGCATAAGGGAGTGTGTGTGGGTGAGTGCGTGTGTGTACACATTTATAGCTCAACGGTGGTTGTTTCTTCTTCTTTAGTAAATGTCAGAGCTCTTATCCAATTTTTTTTTTAAATAACCCGCTAACCGGTCAAATTTCCTAGAAATAAACCTATTTTACTCCCTAAACTTTGGGAGGTGTCTAATATACCTCTTAAACTATAAAACCGTGTGAAAGCCTCCCGAACTAAGCAAAACCGTTCGAATATCCTTCTAAACTATGCAAAACAGTCTAAATACCCCAGAGACAGTTTTAAAGGATGTTTTGTCACCATGGCAAATGACATGGTTGACAATGTGACAATGCCACGTGGTTTTGCCATCATGGCGAATGAATTAATTATTATCAGCTAAGTCATTCGCCAGGGTGACAAAACTACCACCAAAGTGGCAAAACCACCGTTGAAACGCCTCAAGGGGGTAACGTAAATAATTTTGCAAAGTTCAGAGATCTATTAGACGGTTTTGTAGTTGAAAGATAGATTAGACGCACCTCTAATATTCCGAGGGGATAAATTAGACTTATTCTAATTTGAAATTGCCCGGTTTGCTAGTGACCGGCCGTCATCAAGAAAGCCGGTTACCGGTAACGAGCCGGGATTTGAATCACTGGTTGTCAGTGATCGACTCATTGTGCAACACAAGCACGCTTGCGTGGTTCACATTGCACATATAGATCGAACACCGTGGGCGACACACACATGGTCCTTCAAATTGTTCATCAGCTTCGACGTGGCAGTCGATCCACAATAACTAGCTATAGGTTATATATACAAGGGCAACGCAATCACATGCGCGCGCATCATGCATGCAGCTAGGCATACTGACATACGCACGCCTTACTAGAGTTTTGCTAGTTTTAGCGACTCAAACGGGACCTAGCTAGCGACCTGAGCTAGCTGCTGAAATAAACCCGGCGCATAAAATAGTACGGAAGCAGGGTTGGTTGGAGACTTGGAGGAGGAAGTCGTCAGACGCATCCGCTGCTCCAATTCTCGAGTCTGCAGCGCCGCCGCAGGCGCGAAAGCAGCATGCATAAATTATCCAATCGACCGGTTCAATTTCAGGCCCCAGATGCAGGCAGGCATTGGTAATGCATGTGTGAATTTGGCAGGTACAGATTAGGTGGCGGCGAACAAGTGGGGAGCGGCGATCTCGTGTAAACGCCGAGCGCGCGTGGACCCAGGCCAGTGCAGTGGAAGGGCTGGCCAATGTGGGGGGTGCGTGCAGGATCTCAGTATACAGAGTATGAACCAGGAAGTATCCTAGGCAGCTCCTGAACCATTAGAAAATGGTCACTATATAAGTCTTAACAAATTCGTTAATTAGGCGATGACAGATGAACGTGTAGATGCTCGATCCCAATTGAAGCTCGCTCCCGCGGTTTGTTACGTCACATGAGTGTAAAACCATACGGAGTATACACATGCATGCTCTGCCGGTCGATCGACCGGCGTGTTGTTGCTAGGAAATTGTAGCGCTCGGCGCCCCGTTTGGTTTGATGACGGTTTTCCACGCTTTCAAACTTTCGGAGCCGCAAAGTGGAAGGAGAATCGTGGCATCTTTCAATCTTTGAGATCCACTGTCGACGACGTGCCCCAGATCTAAGCCAAGAGAAACAAAACTTGCATTTGGTTTCTTAGTTCCCGCCACCATGTGCCCAAGGGCACGACATTGGAGACCAAATCGTGTGTTGGCGACAGAAAAGCCTCTTCTAGTTGGGTAGTGTGCAGTAGAATTTTTTTAAAAACAATTTTAAAAAATAATATTGTAAAAAATTTATAAAATATACATCTGAAACTAAGGTCTTTTGTGTTGCAGATTGAATTAACCGATGGATTATTTTGTCGTGGATTTATTTGGTCGACAAGCCTGAATTGACGACAAAATTCATTTAGCGACAGACCTTCAACAACCAATTGAAACGGCGACAGAGGTATATTTTTGTAAAAAAAAAATCGAGATATTATTTTTTGTAAAATTATTTTTAAAATATATATTTTTTAAAAAATCGTGTGTAGTACAAGTCGACCCAACTTGGAAGGTGACGATGCAGGGGGTGAAGTGATTCTTAAAAAGAAGTGAAATAATATAGCCTAATTAACGGGTTGGCCTGCCTAATGGGCTATCTTGCAAAGTAATCTGTTGGGGTACACGCGATCTGGCCTATGCCAAGAGGCCCAAAGGAAACTGGGTTCACCATTGGCCGGGACCGAACCAAGATAAGTAGTTCTTGTTTTATACGTACTTTTATATTTTGCTCATGCCTAGAGTGTATATCGGCCGGCTGGACGGCAAGGCAAAGGAAAGAAAAGGACAAAAAGAGTAGTAGGCCGCGCGGCTGGATGGGTAGCCCCACCAGGAGGCAGCGCACAGGCCTAGGCGAGGGCCGTTCGGCCGTTGCAGGTTGCACGCGTTGTTCCGCGCTGCTCGGTGCACGGGTCTGGTGCCACTGCCAGCCATGTGGTATGCCGCGCGGCCTGTAGATATATCCGGTAGGAGGAAGCGGAGGCGTGACGGCCCACCTAGAAACGAGGAAAACGCCCGCGCGGCGCGGGTTCGCGGTTCGTCGCGTGGAGCGCAATGGAGGCCGCAGACCCGCTCCTTCACTCCGTCGGGCCTTATTTGTTTCGGTTTTTTTTTACTGATTTAAAAACAGAAAAATTAAAACCGAAACAAACGACTGACTTTTAAGTCAGGTTTAAAAAAAGCCAAAAGCCTCCATATAATTCTAAGCCAAAAATTAGGTGAAAGGTGCTTTTTTGAACTTCTTTTTATAAAATAACTCTGTCACTAGAAGTATCCAAAATTACCCACAAAATACCATCATATATAAACTCAAGAATCCTTCTCCCATCTCCTCGTCTTCTCTCGCTCCCTTGTGCGGCATGCCTTCTCCCTCCGCCGCTCCGGTCTCTTCCGTCCCTGACCTCCTCCCTCCCCAGCCTCCTTCCTCCTCCACCGACCCGGATCCGACACGGCGTGGTTGACGGGGCCGAACCCGAGTTTAGAGCAGTGGGAGGCTACAGGGTTTGGGTGTGACACAAGTGGAGCTGAATTGATCCGGCCATAGCACGGTGGGGGACAGTCGGATCTGGCATGGCGTAGGTGGAGGGGGGGCGGACCCGAGGGTGGAACGGCGGGAGGCAGGCGGAGGTGGCTGGATCTGGCACGGCAAAAGGCGACCGGATCCACCTCATCGAGCCCCTCAGTATATGTTTTTATTTAGTTTGATGAGAGTTCAGAATTGTTATGCTATTTTCAGTCTGAGAAGAGTTCAAACTTGACATGTAGAAGAGTTTCAAGTTGATAAATAATTATGCTCATAATGAAGTTTGATCTCAAGATTAATCTATGTTTTTCAATACGACATTCAGTGAAAAAAGTATGAAAGATTTGTATTAGATAAATCAGTACATAAGAAAAATCCTTAAAACCTTAAAGGGTATTTCAAACTTTCTAGCAATAAGCTACACCATCCAACCCATCAAAAAGCCAGGATATCAAACAACATGTCTTGGCTTAAAAGCAGACGGCTTAAAAGCTCGTCAAGCCAAAAAGCTAGCTTTAAGTCAAAAGCCAAAAAAACTAAGCCGAAATAAACAGGACCATAGGCGGTCAGCGTGGATCCTGTTCGGGGTGAAAACGGGTCGGGTATTTCCCATCCGATCTAGAGTCGGATTCGATCGGTACCGAATTCGGGGTGAAATTTGGATATCCGGTCGGATCCGGGACAGGATCATGATAGTTAAATTCGGATACTGGATCGGATTCGGAGCAAACAATATCAGGATAATTTGGGACGGGATCCGGATATCGGGTAAATAGTCTATCCGAATATCTAGACTACACTGGCCTTCGGCCTGGCCGCCCAGCCCATCGCCTGGCCTCCTAGAACTCTCGAAGCCTCGGTTCCTCGGCTTCCTCCAGCCTCTTAGTTCCTCCAAGGTTCCAAGCTGCCCGTCCCTTTGTAAGGACGAGGATACCGACTAGAGGGGGTGAATAGGCGGCTTTTTAAAATTCCCTTGCTAATTTCTACAAAGCAATTCACTCCTAATTATCCTAATGCCAAAACCTTAACAAATATTAATGCGAAAGCGATAAACTAAGGTTTTGACAATTAAAGCCTAAATCAACTAGGCTCACTATGTGCACTAACTAATTATGTCTCTAACAATAATTGCAATTCTAAAGACAAGCAATTAATCAATTTAATTTTATGAATATAAATTGCTTGAATATAAATAACAAACACAATGCAAGCACAAGAGACACGATACTTTTTACCGTGGTGTTTGGAGATTTGCCGGTCTCCCCTAGTCCACGTTGAGGTTAGCCCAAACACATTGGACCGGCTCCACGAATTGAGCACCCACCTCGAATCCACTAGTGGTAGCTCCTTTTCCCTCCCTGGTAGGCGAGCTCCAACCTTCACAAACTTTGCCGGGACTTCTCACAACCTCCGTTGAGAAGCTCACCGCGCACGACGCTCTACGCCGTTTGGGAGGCGGCAACCTCCAAGAGTAACAAGTCAAGCCTTCCGCTTGAACCTCACCAAGTACAACACATGCACAATGGTGATCTCCTAAGTACAACACATGCATTAGGATCCTCCTCAAGTGCAACACATGCACAAGAGGACATCAATCCACTTCCTAATTGCAACACATGCAATTAGGGCTCACTCTTAGCTCAAATACCAAATTGGAGAGTGCAACACATGCAACGAACTCCCACAAACTCTCCCAAAAATCAGCAAACCCATATGCCAGCTCTTGGCATCCTTTTATAGCCCCCCACACAAAATCTAACCGTTGGGGGGTAAGATGGGCATTTTTCAGTATTTCCGGTACTACAGCCTTCTAGGGCCGGTAGTATCGGCCTCCAGCCAACGGCTAGGAAAACTAGCCGTTGCGCAGGAAATCTGGTACTACTGCAGGCAAAAGCCTGGTAGTACCGCTCTAGCGGTAGTACCGGTCACACAGGCGGTACCACTGACTTCAGTGCAAACTCCAGACACACGCTTCTCTGGAAAATAGCTACTGGTGTCTTGGGCCCGGTACTATCGCACCTCCGGTAGTACCGCCAATCTACCGCGGTAGCTCCGGCCTTCAACCGAACACAAAATCCGCTCTTCTGGAAAAAGACTACCGGTCATCACTCGGTAGTATCGGACCTCGATATATCGTCCGACAATGGCGGTAGTAATGCCGACCGAGCGGCAAAGACGGGTTCCCATAAGCGTATATCGCGGCCAGTGGTACTACCGCCTTAACATGTCGGTAGTGCCGGATTTTCAGACAGGACTAGATTTTTCACAGAAATCTTTTCTCTTCAAATCAAACATCAATAATGATTGATTCTTTGAGCCATGTGATGATCAACACATGATCAAGTCAATTTGCAAAACACATTTGCAAACCCTATTCACATGCTCCAAAGAATCGCATTAAACTCAACTTATTTGCAAAACACATTCGCAAATAAACCAAGAACTTATGAGATCAATCATCTTAGCCATGTGATGATCAACACATGATCAAGTCAATTTGCAAAACACATTTGCAAACCCTATTCACATGCTCTAGGATCGAAACTCATAACCTTAAGTTCATTTGCAAAACACATTTGCAAATAACAACTCCAACTTATTTGCAAAACATATTCGCAAATAAACCACGAATTTATGAGATCAATCCTCTTAACCATGTAAGGATCAACACATGATCCCGACACTTTGCAAAACACATTTGCAAATGGCAACACATGCTCTAGGATCGAAATCCATAACTTCCAGCTTATTTGCAAAACACATTTGCAAATAACAAATCCATTCAATATTTTGTAAAAACACATTTTGCAAACTCAAGGTATAAACCAAGCTTAGCCTTGTGATGATTAACACATGATCCAATCACAAGCTAAAACACCAAGGCATGAGCTCTCTATTTGCAACACATGCAAATCTCTAGCTCCATGCAAACAATATTTCTAACTCAAGTGCATGAGCTCTCTATTTGCAACACATGCAAATCTCTAGCTCCATGCAACTACTTTAAACCAAATTGCTTGAGCTCTCTCCTTTTGCAACACATGCAAAATTTAGCTCAAAGCAATAACCACATAAACAATATTGCATAAGCTATCTCCCATTTTGCAACACATGCAAATCCATAGCTTCATGCAAAAACCAAATCAAATAAGATTCAATTAAGAAGCAAGCATGAGCTCCCTTATTTGCAACACATGCAAATACTTAGCTCATACAAAAATCCAATGCACAAGCTTCACCCATTTGCAACACATGCCAAATGGTTAGCTCCATGTAAAATCCAAACCAAGAGAGTGAGCTAGAGTGAACCGGATTGAGTTCATCAACACATGATGAAGCTCAAGCTAAAAGACTCAAACCCTCTTAATAGTACGGCGATCTAAACTAGACACTCTAGACTATCTAGTTATACCTTTGCCGCATACGATCCACTTAGAGCTTCTATGATTTCCAATCATCTTCTCTCCAGGATCACCTCTTCTTCTTCTTGGTCATCAACACATGATGAACCTTCTAGCTCTTCTCTTTACTTCGGGATCACCTCTTGAAGCTCATCAACACATGATGAATTCTTCTTCTTCCCGATTCTTCATTATCTTGGACTCAACCTACTTAGGTTTTCTATTTTCCATCAAAATATGAGACTAATAAGAATATAGCTTAATAAAATATGTTAGTCTTATAATGATTAGATTTGTCATTAAACAATGATTAAACATTAATATTAAACCAATCACCAAAACTAATGGAGCTTGAACTTACACCCTCGAAGCCGCCAAAGCTAACGCTCGTCGTTGCAGCTCGGTGCCTCGCACTCGCAGCCTGCAGCGCGCGCTCCTTCGGCCAGATCTCCGCCCAACGCCACCCAGGTCCCCCCTCCCCCGGTCGATTCTCCGCCCAGATCCACCACCGATCGTGTCTCTACCCAACACCCCCAGTCCCCCCAGCCGGTTCTCTGGGAAGAAGCACATGAGTGATGACACCGATCGCCTCTGAACCCTCCCCTCCCGACCGGCACCCTCAGAGCCCAGATCCAGCGCCTGCCGCCTAAGTTGCACCGCCTCCGAGCCCCCTCCAACGCCAGCAGAGGTAAAAACTAAAGAGGTCAACCGAACTTGTGGTTGTAGCCAAAGGCATGATGAAAATTTGATTTCTAGATTAATAGGTTGAAATTGTAGTGATAAGAATTCTTCATTTGTATTTTCCCCCTAATCTGTATTACATCTGTACGCTGACATCACTTTTCCCTAAATTGTTCAAGCATACTTGAATACCTTTGGAAAATAGAGAAACATAAATTTCTTCTATTTGTCTTCATCATGGTTCCCAGTTTTGTGGTTAGTCTGCAATTTGATATTGATAGGACTTGAAACATAAATTAAGTTTTGGAAATTGGAGCAGATAGTCTCTTTTTCCTCACTAATATGAGCTAAAGCATTGCAAAATTTAGCACAATGATATCTGGAAAATATTCATATGTGTGGTATGGAGTTGGCAAGTGTGTATTTTGGCACAGATTGACCTTATCTCATTAGTGTTACAAATAAGGGGTGCAATGACTTGTAGTGTTGCTGACTGCAAAGTTTGTTTCTTTTACAATGATTTTGCTTGCAGGTTCCTTATTTTACTTCTTCACTGAGTATCATGCTATCATCTATGTGCTGTTCAAACCAGCTGTAAGGGATTTGTACTGCAAATCCACCTTTAACCTGATATATTGTCCTACTTTAGTTATTAATTATTTTATTATTTTGGAATGTGTTTTAGTTGATATATAACTTACTATTATAGTCATGTATTCGTGTGGTTCGATTCAACATTATTATATTATGTATGCGTGTATTATCTGTATATCTTTATCTATTCCCAACCCGAATCCGTCATATATCCATCCCATATCCGTATCTCGAATAAGCTACATTTATATCCTATTCGGCTAGCCCGTATCCAGGAAAAAAATCTGGGTTAGAATACGAAAAGAGTAATATCCACCGTATCTGACCCGTTTTCACCCCTAGTTGACGCTGTTGTATTGTGACCATTTGGGCTCTCGGCCTTTTACCATTGACACGGCAACATGTGGAAAGTCCAAAATTTGGGAAAACCAAGATAAATTTAATTTGGTGAAATTAAAATTTTGGTGAGTAATATCCTTGCCCTCGGATTGCCCAAGTATGATGTTACATTTCGTTGGCCTTATCAAATTTTCGTGGACACTACTCTCCCTCCTAAACTCTTTCTTCTCTCTCGTACACTTCCGCTCTATGACAAAGCTAGCCCGCATGTCATGTAGTAGCTAACAAACTTGGCCCACATATTCCTCCTCCTCCATTCTTCCTTCTAGTGGCCGTGGAAGTCATCGACTGTCTCTCGTTGGGGCTCGCTGGCGCGGACAAGGTCTCCAAGGTCTTGCCCAAGATCCTCACTGACCAGCTTGGATCGTTTGATAACCTCCAACACTGAGCTCGCCATCGGAAAGCACCATCACTCCACGCTCCTTACCCCTCTCTCTCCCCCTCTTGTCACACCCAATGTGGCAAAGGGTGTCGGCTACTCCGAGGTGAGTTAAATCCGCCTAGGTCTTGGCTCTGGCGAGACGAATCTGGCCAGATCCTGCCAGATCTGGAAATAGTGCAGCGGCAACAAAGAGAGAGAGGGAGAGGAAAGACTGGCATAGGGATAAGGGAGGGGGAGCTGAATGGTGGTGATGGGTTGGTGGTTAAGTGATGAGAGGGAGAAGATTGAGATGAAGAAGACAAAAAGAGGATGTTGACAAGAAGCCTATGAGATAGAATATATGGAAGTGAAGAGGAGGGAGGAGAGAGAGGGAGAAGAAGGATATTGTTGTCTTTTTCAACCTACTTAACACCACACTAATTGGAGATGGACTTCAATTACATGAAAATGTAGCAAGTTCAATATCAATGGCACTAAAGGAAAAACATTTTTTTAAGTGGCAAATCAAGGAACAGGGTAACTTTCAATGATATGGAAGGAATTTTCTCTCTTTTTTCCTTTTGAGAATTTATGCTTATATATAGAGAAATCTCCTTCTATACTACTGATAAACATGCCAATCCCCGATTTGTCATCCACAACACCATATTCCATGTATGATATCAATTCATGAAAGTGATCCCTTCCATGCCATCGTTGCAACTTGCTCGTCAGTTAAAGGTGTGCAAAGACTATTTTGCCCTCTTCTCCCCCATCCTTCCTCCTTTGTTCCCTATTCCTGCCATAAACAGTTGATCCATGGCAGGAAATATGATTGGCTGTAAGACCATGCGAGAAGGTGTCATGGTAATTGTGATGAACAATTGGCATGATTTGTCAAGTTGGAATTTCGATTTGAGAAATTTCAGCAAGTTTCATTGTTTGCGGACCATCTACCATTAGTTGATGGACTGTTTATGATTTAGTTGAGTTGAAGACCTTTTGCTACTGTATGATGGACTATTTATGATTATTGAGTGGAAGACCATCCGCAATTGGGAAGGCTAACTATCTGTCATTACTAAAACATATACCTGAGAGTAAAATTTGTGAATCTCATTGTTGTTTGGTCCAAGAGGTTTTGGTTCAGTGCATTTGGTTGCATGATGAATGCTTGAACTAGCGTGGGTCAAATTGTGAAGAACTTGTGCTCGGACACAGTTTCTTGGTCTTTGAATGTGTAAGAAGCATGGAGGCAGTTATGGTCATTGGTGAGGAGGACTGGGACTTGGTTGGGAACAAAGCTCCAAAACCGTCATGAATGTCGGGTGAGATGGTTGGGCTCAAGTAAGGTGCATGATGGACAAGAATTTGGAAGGTAAGGTTCAAGCAATGAGTTGCATCAAGTGGCTTGGTTAGTGCAAGTGATGTGGTGGTCCAATGGGAATCAGAATGGGAGAGACTTGTTGATACGAGTCAAGCCATTGACGAACCTACACGTGTCAAGCATGGACATCTCTTTCTAGTGAAACATGTGACCAGGTCAAGACAAGGGTATTTTGGTAATTTACAAAATAATAGAAAAGGTGAAGAGGATAAACCACATCACTTGAGAAAGGCGGTTTAGGTCATGGAGAGCTGAAGAGATCAAGACATCAAGACTTAATGGATTCGGCCTTATGTGCTTTGAAAAGCATGTATATATGTATTGAGTGAGCGAAACCCATTTGTGTTGGCTTAATCGGTGCCATTTTTGGATTAGGGTCCATATTGAGTGGATGAATCTGAGCCATGTGTGGCAGGAAGGATGAATGGTGGGGAGGTGATTGCCTCCTCTATATAAGGGAATAATAGAGAGGGATGCCTCCCATCTCTTTAAATATTGAGCAAGCAATTTGTAGTAGGGTGATGAATCTATGTATGAGTTGTTTGTAGTTTGCCCTTGTGGCTCTTGTTCTCCTAGGAGTGGCTGGAAAAACCTTCATCTTCAAGTAGCAATAAATCCAAGTTTTCTCCTAAGAAGTTGTGTTCTTGTTCTTGCCATGTTGCTTCCTAATTTGTTTGGTTTTTGCTCTCCCTTCTCATTTTGTTGTTTTGACAAGTTTTTTTACAGGCCTACAGACAGTCTTTAGTAAAAAGATGAAGACCGTTTGCACTATTTGAACTTCGAATTAAGTGCGAAGAGCTTCAAACCATAAACCTTCTTCAGTACAAAGAGGCTGACCATTTGCACTGTCTGAACTCCAACTTAGGTGCATAGAGCTTCAAACCTATAGACCATCTACCTTTGGACAAAGTCATGACTTGTCTTGCTTGTTTTTTCATGGTGTTTTCCACTAAGGGTGTTAGACTCTAATATTCATAGCTTCTCATAGCTATTGGAGTGAAAAATCTTGGAATACCAAGTGAAAAAGTTTTAGGATCTCGTTCACCCCCTCTGATCGTAGCGTCGATCCTACATTGGCACTCATCTCTGCCTCCTCAACACGCCCTCACTCTCGCAGCAGGTGGTCAAGATCATCTTCCTCTCGTCGTGGTTTCTAGCCATTTTGACCTTAACAGCGAGCTACAGAGGATTTCATGTTGCTTGTGTGTATCTCACCTTCATTGCAAGCTTAGGTGCGCATGGCAGTGTGGTGGTCCACAACGCACTGGGTTGTGGATGCACACCCGCGAACTCATAGTTGGTGGTGGTGGATGTGGCTGACGAAGGAAGAGACGCTGGAGCAACAGGACGATGGTGGCCAGAGTCGACGAGGATGGAGGTAGCGGTGGAGCCACTATGGTGGTGGAATGGCTGAATTGAGGTGGGAAGTAGAGAGAGTATGTGAGGGTGTTACTATTGGCAAGAGGAATTGGAAGGATGCTCATTGGAGATGATAAATTCAACAATGGTAGTGGCGGCGGTTGGAGATGAGGAAGAAGCTCAATTCTGGCAACTAATTGCCCTGAGGCACATATTGATATAGGGGAAAAGTTAAAGATGCTAGGCAACACGATGGGACACCGACAAAATGCAAGAAGCTTACTGGAGTGACGGGACAGTGTGGTGAAGGAGTGTCTGGACATGAGGAAGATGATGACACGTAGTGTGATAGAGCCGTGCGAAGCACCGCTGATGGCAACAAGATGATGCGCTTCTCCTCGGCCTCGCTCTATGTCTGCTCTATCGATGACTTAGATGTAGAAAACGTCGTGCACATTCGAACATTCAACGACAACGGCCAACGTCCGGTGGGTGGACCCACGTCCATCAAGGACTATGACTGTGCACGTCGGCAAGGGCAAGCTGGTAGTGTTCAACCGACAAGCCATGCTCCTCTATTTCGTAATCATCTACTAGTGTTGATATCTATTGAGAGAGAAGGGTAGAAACTAGATCACATGAAGAGATGAATGGATATGGGTAATTTGGACAACACCACAAAACACTAACCTCTAACTTCTATCACTACTACAGAATGATACACACTACCTCTTCATCTGAGTCGGTTCCCAACTTTCCAGAAAAAACTGATAGTGATATATGATTCGGCGTGGGTGAGAAATATGGCACAAAACATCACTGTTGGTCTGGCATCAGAATCGATTGTGATAAGCTGATAGTGATGACAATCGTTATCACTATCGGTTTCAAGGTCAGAACCGATAGTGATATTATAGGTATCACTATCCGTTCTCAGGTCCGAACCGATAGTGATATTTTACTATCTGTTCTGATATCAGAACCGATAGTGATGATTTGGTCATCATGATCGGTTTCTGAGATTAGAACCGATCGTGATAGTATTTGACCTCTCGGCTTCTCCTCCTGTGCTTGATCTCTTGGCTTCTCTCAATCCATTCAAATACAGAAAGCTGAGGCATCCACCTCGCACTTGACCTCTCGACTTCCCCTCTGTTCTATAAAAAAGGAGTTTACTCCTCTCTGCCCGCATCGCCCATCTGCATCCCCTCCCCCGCGTCGCCCATCTGCCTCTCCGAGCACGTCGTCGTCGTCTCCTCACTTGAGCTCGTCGTCGCCTTCTCCCCGAGCATGTCGCCGCCTCCTCCTCCCCCGAGCACGTTGTCGCCGTCTCCCCAAGCATGTCGCCATCTCCCCAAGCATGTCACCATCGTCTCCTCCCTCGAGCATGTTGTTGCCTCCTTCCAGAGCAGTGTTAGCTACACTGACTTTTCAGTTGGTGCTTTGTGAGTATAATCATCTTCCTGTGAATAATTTATTTACTGTTATTGCAAATGGGCTAGACAATTTACTTGTCTTTGGGACATTACATGTGGGAAGGCATTGTTAGATGAGGAGTTGGGCTGGTTAGACTATTTGTGACAATATTGATTAATCCTTTACATCTTGCAATACTTGATTAGTTCAATTGGTATCATCTGTTAAGTGCTACTAGATATATGTTAATGCTCATTGTGCTTACTGTTCTATTTGTGCTTGGCTGTTATTGTTTTGTTTATGATATTGTTGGCTGTTTTTAGCACCCGAACTATTACTGGCAGCCTCTGTTTACATGCTTTTGCAGCCTATATTGTTGTAGTTTTAGTAAGCATTCTTGAGTATTGATTCTCTTAAATATATCTTGGTCCAATTGATTAGGTTTTATAAACTGTCAACTATTAAATCTATTTTTAAAGGTAAGGTTGTCACAAATCAATCTAATATCTTATCCCTAGTGGTGAGGAGGCCTTCCTAAGGCAGTTCGACATCTAAGAACACCTTAAAATCAACTTGAGCTTGATTCTAGTTGTATGCCCCTATTAATGTTAATTGTCATGCATATGCTTAATTACTTGATTATGAGTATATTTACGTTGCTATTGTCAAGTATCATATATAAAATAGAGCCTACAAACAAGACAGACTACATGGAAAAGCTGTTCGATGCTAAACGAAAATTTGAGGTGGAGATAGAATAATTGAAGGGAAAGTCTGAGTTAACAAAAAGATTTATCAGATGAAACAAAAACTGAAAGACATAGATGACAAATCGTAAGATATTGAATCTGTTAACCATGTACTCATCATTAAAGAGCACAGGGAGAACGCAGAGTTGGAAGAAGCCAAAGCTGACCTTATAGATGTTGTAGTGTTTAATTTGACGAGGTAACTGATAATATACCAAGATAGCCTATTTTCACAACAAAATAATCGCTTTTGTAGGGATTAAGAGATATGACCAAAAGTCAATTAGTTATTGGTGTCAAACAAATGGACACTGTGCCAGAGCTGTGGAACTACAAGAAGAATCAGAAAGCCTCTGTTGCGAAAGCTATGACACACATGATGGCAGACATGAAAAGCCCTAAGGTCTCCTTGTCTTGATATATCAAATAATGTTGTTTATCAATGTATTCTTGTTAATATTTTAACTAGTTTATGGTATCCTTATAACACATCAAGAA
Source organism: Otatea glauca (assembly GCA_036346275.1). Lineage (NCBI taxonomy): Eukaryota > Viridiplantae > Streptophyta > Magnoliopsida > Poales > Poaceae > Otatea > Otatea glauca. The sequence continues at coordinate 25,798,685 of CM070718.1, forward strand.
ATACTTCAGACAAAAATTGGCTATAAAAATGATATGAAAGACTGCTCTTGTGCTAAGAAGTTATACAAGGAAAAGACCGGTAGAGGATTGTGCCACTGATTTCTGCATTGAATATGTTCAGTGGACAATCTTTATGGTCCTCTAAATCCAATTTTTTTGGGACAAAGAGCCTTCTACTGGGACGTCGGGGCTGCCTGATGAGAGTTACGTTAGAGGATTGTGCTACTGATTTTTGCATTAAGTATGTATACTGTCAACAATACAGTGAATGTGAATATACTGTGAATTTATCAATATGTGAGTATACTGTGAATATGAATATATTGTGAATTTGTTAATTATGCATATACTATCAATATGTGAATATACTGTGAATTTGTCAATCTGTGAGTATGAATATACTGTGAAGATACCTAGGATTTATCTCTATCGGTTCCACGGTTAGAACCAATAGAGATGTGTAATCTCTATTGGTTTCAAGCGTGAAACCGATAGAGACCATTCACCAATCCCTATCGGTTCCACGCCAAAAACTGATAGAGATCATAAGCACTTCTCTATCAGTTCTGATCGTGGAACCGATATAGATTCTTAATTATCTCTATCGGTTTCTTGCTTGAAACTGATAGAGATAATAGATCTTCAGGGTTGTTTCCGACCTTGGAACCGACACAAATAACGTTATATCTCTATTGGGCAAAAATCGACCGTGATACCCGCTCGTCATCACTATCTAAAGACTTTGTATCGTCACTAAAACCGACCAAGATGACCATTTCTGTAGTAGTGTATTTAACAGATGTTTGACTAAGGACAATGGCATGAAAGGGATAATATTCACAACCCGATGGTATCTATACAACTATCTACTGTTAGAGAGGTACGGGAACCATGCCTGTGCGGCACCACGCGGCCAAAAAAGACTATTTTTTCTACAGTGACTACCTGCATTACTTTCTACAATGAATATCTACATTACTTTTATTTTTAAAAAATAGGAAAGATTATTTTTAATTTTATTAAATCCTCCTCTCTACATTAATGTTGAATTACAATATTTTTTATTTTTCCTATTTTTTTAGTAAATTTTCCTCTATCTTTGTTAAATTTTAGGGATTGCTCGCGGCAACGTGCGGAATTTTATCTAGTATAGAAAATATGGTGTTTGCTAGTGGTAAATTGATAATTATAGCATTTGTCAATAGTATGGAAGGATTTTTTTTCTTATATATGGCTAGGTGACTACAACAAGAGTAGGGATGACAGTTTTACCCATGGGTTTGAGTATCCGCAGGTACCCGATCCGATAAGGGTGGGCACAGATAGTACTTTAGACCCATGAATTTTCGGGTTTGGGTATCCGATAAGGACACAGAATGGGCGTGTGTGTCAATTTGTACCTTTGGGTATCCTATGACATGCAGACCCAACTTTTTATAAGATATATATTAAAAAATTGAAACCCGAATTCACTAACTTAGTCTACTCCGGGCCTCCTCTGCTGCAATCTTCTCGCATCCTCTGGAATCCCCTGAGCCCCCGCCGCAATCCCTCGCGTGCCCCTCCCTCTCGGCTCTCCCTCCCGTCGCTCTCTGCCTCCCCCTTTGGCCCTATCCGCCTCCGCGCTAGGCTCTGCGTGGACGCGCTACGTGTCGGGCTGCCCGACACGCTCAAGTGCTATGTCGATATGGCCAGGTTCAAGATGGACGCCATCTTCGAGGTGTTTCTTGTGGACAATTGAGTGGTGAGGTCGCCCACCGACCTGGCGTGGGCGTGCGTTCTGATACTGGAGGCGGTGGTGTCGACGCTTGTTGATCTGGACCCAGAGATTGGGGCAGCGCGCCTGATGGTGCCGCAGACGGTGCGTGGAAGGGCGCTCCCGATGGCGGTGGAGTGGAAGGAGGCAGCCGAGCGGAAGGGTGGGGTGGAGAGCGCCAAACCACCAGATGCGCAGGCATTTCTGTAGCATATTGTGACCTTCGCGGTGGCAGAGAAGGAGGACAGGAAGCTGTACAAGATGATTGTTGTGAGATTCTCTTAGCGCAGGCAGATGCCACGCCTCACTCTCACGCTTGGCCTCGAGGATGAGATGAACGGTAATGTCTTAATTTATGCTCACTTCTCTCTGATTGTTATTACATGTTATCTAAATCAAGAAAGTGCTGAAACGATGAACCGAGCTAGCTGTTGGTAGATGCAAAACATACAATCGTTGGAGTTAGCTCAGATCTAGCGTCCAGTAGTCACTACGAAGCTATCGTTTGTACATGGAATTGCTGATAAGGGCGGTAGCACACTATTTTTCCTCACTTCTGCAACCCAACAATTAGTCTCTGGTTTATCCTGTAATTTGTTTGCTCTACTGCTATGAGATTATGATCTTATTGGGTTCAGTTGATAGTTTTGGTCGGCCTAATTAAGTTTTGGACAGCCTGCTACCTATGGGTACCCATCGGGTTCGGGTATAAGCACAGATTTGTGCCCAAAAAATCCAGTGGGTTCAGATGAATGACACAGTTTTAAGTTTCAAATTTAGATGAATGTCAGTTGTACCCGAAAATACCTATCCGACTGTCATCCCTGAAGGCATGCGGACCGGAGGACTGGATCCGTTGTACCTGCTCATGAGTTATTGAGTCTACAGTATCCAATGTACTCATAAGTCATACCACTTCTATCCAATAATACATAGGTACCGTCCGTCACGTGTACGAAACGCGTGGCCATGGGATACGCCGCCACCGGCAAACTTTCGGACACGTGTGGTACGGTGACGAAGCGCACAGCAGTCGTCATTGTCGTGGAAGCAACCGCCAGCTAAACATCTCGGAGCAAGGTCGCCGGCGCCGCTATCCTGCCAATGCCATCCATAACACCTCGTATATACGTACGTAGGCTCGTACCACATGAGAATAGGAGATAGAGTAGTAGTGTGGTATAGGCCGTACGTATATAGAACCATAGCACGTCCAGATGGATGGTTTGAGCCGATTGCATGGTCCTATTTACCTGACCTCATGGATTTTTTTAAATAATATATTTTATAATTCGAATTGCAGAAATATACCACGAAGAAAAATTTTTACAGAAATATACCCTTGTCGTCCTATGGTAGGGCGACATGTTGATTCACAAAAAATATCGCCTAATCGTAGGGCGACACGTCACTAGTCGCCCAATAGAACGGCGACACGTCACTAGTCGCTCAATGGTAGGGTGACATGAATAAATTGCCCAATGGTAGGGCGACTTGGCCAAAAAATTTACAAATTTTGGAAAAAAAATCTGAGAGACTTAAAAAAAGATTAAAATATTTGGATAAACAGATTTAAGATTGAAGTAAAATACTTTTAGCCTCTAGAGAAATTTGAAATAATTTTCAAAATTCCCTTGAACAAGTAGAGTGCATGGTTTTTAGTCTTTTCGGCGGCCCGTACAATGTCATGTCTAAACGGTATTTTTATGAACAGTGGACCACATTTGATCTTTAATACATTCACTTCCATATTATGGAAAAATACGTAATTTAAAGCTTGCTTTGCATCTAATTTCCACTAGTGCAACAACCCTAAGTAATATAGTCGGCAACAACTCATATCATGTTTTTCAGCCTTTTCGGTGGCCCGTAAAATGTCATGTCTAAACGGTATTTTTATGAACAGTGGACCACATTTGATCTTTGATACATGCCCTTAAATCGCGTTATTAAACTTTGATTTGTAATCATGTGTTAAACTATTTGTTGAACATACACGAGGGCAGATGCACCGAAAGTTCAGATGGTAAAATAAGCAATAGACTAGATTATATTACAAGAGCATTACAACGATGTGAAATTGCTTGACGAACTAACTAACTAACGAAAGCAGTGTTTGTCATGGTGGAACAGATGATCGTTCCGCCTATCTGGGTACAGCCAGAATGATGTCCCATATTTTCTGCATATTACCTGACCCGTGTAAATTTTGCGAGTTGTCCTCGGATACCGCTCAATCCCCACTATGAAAGAACTCCACGGGGATCCGCAGTGCTCCCAGGTGTCGCCTAATGGGTGGTCTATGCCGTACGTCTTGGGTGTGTAAGACAGAATTTTTTTGTCATACCGATTCCCGGCGTCCCCTATGTTTATACCACCCGGGTTCCCGGATGGTCTGCGTAACGCGACAAGGACTTGTTGCATGGTGCGGACCTCGGCCGACTGCTTCCCCTTGTCCCTTCCTCTTCGAGAGGAGGTACCCTCTTGCGCCTCTATTGCGTTGGCCGTTGGCGGAGACTTGCCGAGACGCCTGCTCCGTTTCGGCTCGCACTCCACTATATGGTGCAGGAGGTGTGTGTTGGGCTTGTCCTTGTACAACCGGAAGCGTGCCCTGCAGTCAACACAGTATGCCCGCTGTGGTCGTTGAATAACACCGTAGGCGTACTTGGGGTCTGGCTTTTCTGGGCGGTAGTAGCACCACGGAGAGGGTTGCTCCCCCCAGTTATCCCGTACGGGAAGTTTGAGATGTGGGTGGTACGTCTTCGGGTCCACCCAGTTGAAGTAGCTGCACTATTCATCCTCGGCCAAGGGGCACCGATAGAATATCCGGTCCGCTAGGTCATCGTGGCAGGTATCAACCATTGCCTGAAGGCCGTGTTCGCAAAAGTCGGGGCTTTCGGGTGGCCCCTGAGGAGGTTTCTCCTTTGACTCAAGCAATTTCGCGATTTTCTTTTTGAACTCATGTATGCGACGAACTGGTTTAGAATTACTACTTTGTGAGTGAAGCATGAGTTCGTTGCATGAAACTCACTGATTGGTTGGCCTCTTGCCCACCGGCCCTGAACTCTGGTCGCTCTAGAACGGGGACGTACCCTGGCGGCCTCTCTCACCGGTTGAAGTTCTCGGGAGAAGCGGGTTCGGCGTCGTGGCAATTTTGAACAAATTCGTAGTCACGTCGTTCCGGCCCGTCGATCCATTGGAAGAAGCAACACCGGTCGTTGTGCTGAGAAAAGAAAGAACGATGCATGAAATGGTAATGTTACTCGTATTGTATGGACACCGGCAGTCTACCCGTGAAGCGGGCTGCATGATGAGTGAGCGCGGTATTTGTCTCTCCGTGGGTAGATTGCATCATCTTCGCCAAAGGTTGCGATCGCAATTGGGTCGGGCAACTCGTGAATCGGGCGTCAACGCTACTAGTATCCAGTACTCGGGCGGATGAATTTCGCTTCAAGAGGCGACGGTAGAACGACATCGTGCCCTAATTTGTGAAGATTCAGCTGGCGTGTATTGCTTGTTTGGCGGTGTTAGATGTCTACCTCTCGACCGCTTTTATAGTGGTGCTGAGGGGTTGCTCCACACAACTAAAGCACTGATGGGCCGGTATCCTCTGTGAAAAGCTGCACGATGTGTCACCCATCAGCAAAGCTGCATGACAAGGCTGACAAAGCTGATGTATGCGACTTGTCTAATCGGCCTGACAAGGCGGCTGACAAAGCTGATGCATGTGACCTGTCCTATCGGCCCGACAAGGCTACCAAAGCTGATGCATGTGACATGTCCCATCGCCCGACAAGGCTGACAAAGCTGATGCATGTGACCTGTCCCATCGGCCCGACAAGGATGCACGCCCGTGAGTATGCTATTCGCTCTGAAAAGCTGCTGCACGACAGTACTTCGCCATGCTTGAAAGCAGGGCTACTGTAACAAAGAATAACAATAGTTCATAACCAAAAGTAAGCGGCACGCCGCGAGGGCCGTCAGCCACATCGCGAGGCGTGCGGCAACCTGCCAACTCGAGGGTACGTCTGACGCTCTCCCTGAACCTCGCGAAGAAGGAGGTCACGTCCTCCCTGGTCACGTCTATCCCACGAGACAGACGCGACAGGAAGCTCCCGGACTCCTCGTAGTACCGGGCTAGCACATCAGTCTGAAAAATACATTACGAATTAACCTAACACATTCATCTGGAAAATGCAATACGAAAATACGTCGTACATTAGACAAAAATTACCGCACCGTGCAGAACCGAGTCCGTATGGCAGGGATACGTGTCCCTCACCCTGGGGATGTGTCTAGGAGGATCCGGGTCGACACGTACCAAACGCACACGGGTACGGGAAGTGTACCACTGTCGGTACCCCTGGTACGTCTGCGGGTCGTACGGCGCATCCTTGGCATGGATGTCGTCCAAGGCTCCTCCCCACTCCTCGACCCATGGCGCCATACGTACGTGCTATGGGGTGCCCCCATGCCCGCCCCTCCTCGTCTGCCTGCGGATAACCTTCTGGTTTGTTCCCCGCCGTCCTTTATCCCTGCATATCACCTCGAAGCGCAATGTTCATGAACCTACTTTGATAGCTCTATGCTTGCCCGCCTTCTTACTCTTCTCATCCATGTATTTAGTTATCATGCTTGAGTACAAGGCATTCTCATCTCTCATTACTACTTTGACTTTATGCCTATCCACAAAATACTTGGTTGTACCCGCAAAGACTCCTCGACAATTCGTACCAACGGAGACACCTCATCCCTCTCATTACCCAGTTGTACACCTCCGCCAAGTTGGCCGTCATGACACCGTATCTAGCACCATGTGTGTCATGTAACAATGACCACTTCTCTTTGGGCTCGTGCTTTATCCAGTCCGAGAAACATTTGATCGGCCTTTACTGCGATTTACGACTCGTCGCCTCATCTTCTGTTGCTAGAGGGAATAAAGGCTCTGCTGCTCTCGTGTTACATCGCTAGTAGTCTCTTTGTGTTTTTGTTAGCTCATCAAGATTCTTCCAAGAGTACTGAAACTTGCTATCTTGGTTACGCTTACATAGCCTCTTGAACATGTTCATCGGTTCCTTGTTCTTGAACTACTTATAGAAGTTCGCGCCCAAATGCCTCATGCACCATCGGCTCGCAAGTCACCCAGGAAATGGCTCCTTTTCCCTGTTTGCAATCGTCTCGATGGCACTAAGCGAACCGGCATATACATCATGCAAGATGCACACATGTTGACGAGTCTTCACCACCCCGATCTTCAAGTTTCGCGAAACCACACCAACTCTCATAGTTCTCGCTTTCGCAAAGGCAACAGCGAATCGGTTGTTCGCGTCGACGCCACAAATTGTCATTATTTGTCCTTTGTATTTCCGGTCGAGAATGTGCCGTCCACACACAACAATGGACGGCGGTGATAGAACGCCTAATGCAAGCTCGAATGCGAAGAAAACTCTCTTGAGATGCCTCTTGTTGGCCACTTCCTTGACGGACACGATCGATAATCATAAAAGTAACAGGATTTCTTCCCCGAATGCAAGCGAGCGGTCGGGCGGGCAGATTATGGTACGAGTCTTCAAATTTCCCAAATCTCATTTCAAGGCCTTCGCTTCGCCCGCCATGCCTTCCGTAGGTAATTGTGTCTTGAAATCATTCTCAATTGCTCGGATAATAGCACGGGGCTCAAAATTCAGGTTCTCAACTATCTCCGGGTACATGACACTCGCGATATACCCGAAAGACAGGTTCCTGTGAGCCACCAGGGTTTCCTCAGTCATACAACTATGTTGTTCAACCTTCGAACATAGCCAGTGGGTGCCCCATTTGGGCTTGTACGCGTGCACTCTCCAGGGGCACCCCTGCATCTCGCACACCACGTCGTAGCAGGTTGGGGTGGACTTCTTAACCATGAAAGTTTTTCTTAGTGATAAGGCCCAATCTTTGATAGCATCCTGCACTGCCTCTTTTGTGGGGTACATGCTGTTAGGTCTCACCTCATTGTCGCTATACTGCTAAGGTGTATCACTGCCTTCATTCACAACCAGGTTATTAAATTGATGTGTGCTCCAATCTGCTGGCACAAGTGGCTCAACATCTTCATCTTCATCTTCCTCATCCGAGTTACCGTCGTCTTCCACTTCTACTTGTTCATATTCAAGGTCTTTCTCTTCCATATGTGCTATTACTTCCTCAATTTCCTCACCTTCGTCTACTTGCCCTCGCGCATCTTGCCCAATGTTTCCATCATCATCCCCAATCTCAACTTGCTCACCAGTCTGGTAGCCAATATCCTCATTGCAACCTTGAATATGCGGCTCCCGGCTAGACTCTCCAATTTCAGTGTCGCCATAAGTGAACTCATTTTGAGGTTCACTACACTCACGGTGTCGGTGGTGTCATGGGCAACAACCCTTTCATACGCTTGCACTAAAAGCACCGACACCATCCACGTTGCTCGCCTCACATATGACCTCCAAGCTGCAGTTCCCTTCAGCTCAACTAACTCCCAATAAACAGGATCATCTCGCATGGTGCAAAGGCAAGATAACTTTAGCTGGCACTTCTCTTGTTCTATCCGAAATGTATAATACAACCAATTCAACACAGCAGTAAATGTACGCTCTTCGACCCTACTTAAACTTCTATCCACATACTGAAAGTTACTCAGATCCGCACCCTCCGAACCATACATGACAACCCCTTCTCCATAAAAGATTCTAAAAGGAACCCGTTCTGACATAGCTGCGAACCTATTCATTAACACACGAATTAATTACTCTTCGTAAAAAGTACTATATCTATTTGCTACAAAAAATTATACGTATGTATATCTACAATCGGAGAAATATATGTCTATCTACATTCAAAATAATATACATCTCGTATATTGCTCCTAAAAACATATACATTCCTACAAATATCATTACATGGAAACCAAGTGTGCCTATTTCAGATGCAAAAAACTATGCGAAAAATATGTACATTACTAAAAATATTCATCTCTGTACTTGTATTCCTCAAAAACATCTACAACCCTAACAATATATACATGTGCACTTCTACATGTAAAAAAAATATATATCTAAATCTTTCTCTAAAAAGCATAACAACATATTATTATTCGTAAAAACAACCCTATAACTAGATCTAACCCTAAACCATAATTAAACTGCAAAAATAACTACATGTAACCCTAAACCACAAACAAATTAAACATGAAAATAACTACATCTAATCCTAACCATAAACCCTAAACAAAACATACATGCAGTAAATAACTACATCTAACCCTAAACCCTAATTACTCATGAAATAATTAAACATCTAACCCTAACCCTAAACCCTAAACAAATTAAACCGCCGAAATAACTACATCTAATCCGAACCGTAAACCCTACACAAAACATAACGCGGAAATAACTACATCTAACACTAAACCTAATTTATCATGAAATAACTACATCTAACTCTAAACCCTAATTTATTCGCGAAATAACTACATCTAACACTAAACCTAATTTATCCATGAAACCCTAATTTATCATGGAAATAACTACATCTAACCCTAAACCCTAATTTATCATGAAAATAACTACATCAAACCCTAATTTATTCACTACATCTAACCTAAACCTAAACAAATTAAACCGCGAAAATAACTAAATAAAACCTTAACCCTAAACACTAAATAAATTAAAACACGAAAATAACCGTCAAAAATTACCTGCGTGCAGCCGCGGCGCTTCCTCCCTTTCTTCTCTTCTTCTCCTCCTCTCTTTTCTTTCTTCATCCTCCCCTTTCCTCTCTTTTTCCCTCGGTTTCTCTTTTTCCTTCGGTTTCTTGCTTCGGCAGGCCGTGTGGGCTATAAACGGGATAGGTCGCCCTCTGGTTGGGCGACAACCGACCGGGCGCAGGCATGTCGCCCAACCAAAGGTAGATTTCATTGATGTCGCACTACCATGTGGCGACATGAGACGTGTCGTCCTCCCATTTGGCGACATCGCCGAGCCAGCAATGTGTCGCCCAGACGTAGGGCGACGGGAGTACATTTTTGCAAAAAAATTTCTTCGTGGTATATTTATGCAATTTGAATTATAAAATATATTATTTAAAAAAAAATTCGACCTCATGAGGCATCGTGACTCCTGATGAGCAGGATAATGTCTCTACTATTTGTTTTTATGTCTCGTATGCATATACGAATATGTATAGCTCGGATATAAATACGAATAATATCAAATACATATATAGAGCGAATACGAATCAAAACAAATATAATCACGAATATTTATCGGCACATGAAGTAACCAGTTTATTTGATGCAAACATTCACGAAGAACATGTAATAACCCAAGATTTGTATTTTTTTGTTGAATTATGTTAAAAATAACAAATTATGTATGTATGAGTTTTTATGCATTTTGAGCTACTCATTTAAAATATTTTCTTACTAAGGGCAGCGATGTTTAAATTTTTGAGGAAATTTAAAAGCGAATAAAATCTTGAAAATAATTTTGTTAAATGATAGGTTATGTTAGAAACTTTCCCAAAAAATCAATCATTTTTTGAGCTGGTTTGCCAATTTTAATAATTAAAACTTGATTTGTGTATTAATTAAATTAGAAAACAATTTTGAAATTAAGAAACCTTTTTGGGCCAAAAGAGTAGCCTTGGTCCAACCCGTGTGCATATTCGAATAATCTAGTCCATGAATATCTGGATTATCCGTATTCGACAAATAGTGGACTACTGAATCCTTATCTCACTACTACAGAAAATCTCATCAGAGACGGTTTTATAAACCGTCAATAACAAAGTGTCAGTGATATAAGGGCACATCACAGATGATTTAAAAATCGTTTGTGAAAAGGGACATCACAGACGGTTCTAAACAAGAATTGTATGTGACAGTAGACCGTCTGTGATTTAACATACATCACAAACGGTTATAAATAAGAACCGTCTGTGATGTCATGTCATCACAGAATTGGTTAGTTTCAGATGTATTATTACAGAGCGTGATATATGATTATTGCGAACTAGCGGATATCGGAAACTTATGAACGTGCTTCAGTTGCAACAAGTCCTTGTGTGGCCCTCCACGAGCTCTGTAGACATTGAACGATGTCTCGAGTAATTTTGCGACAGGCATCAAGTCGTGGGTGCCGCTCTTTTTGGAATCAACGTAAAATGTCCGGTTCTGTCTTGGTATAATTACAAGTAGAACCTAGTGAAACCTATACATGTATGTCTCTATGGTCATTCAACCTAATTTTGAGTTGCGTATAAAGTACAAATCAACAAGAATAGCAACTAGTGAATCACTTACCCTGAGTTGTGGGGTAAAAGTATGTGTTTTATTTCGCGTTGAGCTAGCAATGCGTTTTCCACGTACTTCTGAACGACTTGTAAATTTTCGTCCACGGTTTGCTTGGACACCACGTGTGGGTCGAGGAAACCCACCTGTTGTTTCTATTTTTTTACTTTAATGATCATGTATCTATATATACAAAAGCAAGGATCATATATGTATATGATATTTATCGGTATGACACGATTAATATAGACAGTGGTTGCACACACTTACAATGTCCAGCATCTCATGAGCGAGGCGTCGAGGTTGTAGAGATCGAATAAATCATTGAAGCCGACCACGAAGAAGCCCCCTGATGACTGGTGCAAGAAATGCTCCTCCTTATAGCTAATCGAGATACTCGATACCCGTTGTACCACCGGCTTGTTAGCTTGTTCCATGCACCAATTTTGCAGTCTAACGCAAGCTATTAAAAGCATCCGCTGGGGCTATTTCGGTACAAACTGATATCTTAGCTTGAATTTCTGGGCCAACAAAAAGTCAGGGACCTCCGTTGTCTGCTTCGATTTGCCCTTATCGCCACCTCGCCATCTATCATAGGTCATCTTCATGGGAGACGACTAGGCCAGAAGTGAAGTACCGGCTTGTGCCGTACAGGGCACGGTAGCCGATTTGGTGGCCTGCTTCGGTATAGCACGTGGCTCTGGTAGTGCTGGTAGCTCCAGCGTAGCAGGTGGCTCATGTTGTGCGTGTAGTCCGGTGATGCAGGATGATCGTCGAAGGAGATGTCCCTCTTAGACCATTGGATGAATGTGCCAATAGCATTCCCTAATGTCACGATCTTGCCGTTTGGGAGCATCTCCAGCGTGACAGCCTTGCAAATTTCATGCACACTGTTGACATTCACCTTCATGTAACCCAGTGCTATCGTGCGACCGTGCACAATCGCCCCTGGACTGGACGGATATGTGCGCCCCCAAGCAGCCTATAAGGTAACAGAGCTATTGGCAAGCCTTATTTGGAGATTGCATGGCGTGGCCATCTAAATAAGGGTACACAATTAACTAAGACGTCCAACAAGTCTATCTATGGAGCATTCCAGACATATATATTACCTGGATGTCATCGACGGGAAACTTGGCATCCTCCACGTCCGTCTCAAGGGCGGATGCGTAGTTGCTCCGACAGTTAGTTGGGCTGAATTGCGTCGGTGCTTCTGGGGGCTTGCGCGGTTCGTACATGCCTCACCTCAGCCACCCTTTACTTTATCCTTTCCTCAAAGCTTCTTAGCTAATCATATAATTGCGCTCTCAGCCTTTCCTCAACCCTTTCCTCGATGATTGCTACTAGCCGTTCCTCATGCTCGGTTTTGGTTCTCTTCCTATTCTGGTACATGTGGGAGTCTTGTGGGAATCCCGTTTTTCATGGAACGAAAACACCTTTGCCTCGCATGCGATCCGGGTACTGCTTGTTTTCTAAGGTCGTGTAGAGTATATCTTTCTCTCTGTCTGCCTCGAAAGAGCCCCGGGAAGATTATATACTCAACGCTATCTGCATCCAAGATCCCAACATGTTATTTCACTTATGAAGTTATATATAGACTAATTACAAACTATGTAATTCGATATCTTACCAAGAGTTGGGACACTTCCTCGTCTGCAGGGTTTGCAAAGGACACTTCAGTGATGTGAAGATAGTCATCATTGACGGTTTTGGCTAAAACCGTCAGTGATGTGTGTCTTATCACTAAAACCGTCAGTGATGTGTGTTTCATCACTAACGATTTTTAGAAAAAAACCATCAGTGATGTCAATGATAGTCATCACTGATGATGTGGGGTCTAATATAAGTCTTTTTGTAGTAGTGTCTGTATCCGACTAAAAAAATCCATATTTGTTTCCAATCCAATACTATCCAACAAATATCCAAGCTGATAAAATTCGTATCCAAAAATTATCCGGATTGATAGAAAACTATATGATCCATTTTCATCCATACGGAACACACTGGATAGGGCAATAGTCCATTCCATGCAAAATCAAATCTCGAGTTGTTTCGATTCGGACATGGTTCTCAGCCGGGGCAGATAGCTCCAAAACATCTGTTTTTAGTTCTTTTACGGTACACTAAATTTAATGTATATTTTTCATTCTTTTCGATCTAATAGATCAGCTTAACTAATATTTATATATACTTTCTTGATAGTACTCCCTTCGGTCACAAATAGTTGTCGTTTAGGATATAGGTGCAATCAAACTTGCAAACCTTTGACTGTCAATATCTTTTTTAATATTTAAATTGGATACATGAAAATCATACATGTAGATTTGTCTTGAAAAGTATTTTCATAATATTATAATTTTATTGGGTTTTATAAATATATTATAATAGAAATTAGTGGTCAAAACTATGTTTTGGAGACCATGTCAATATTCAAAACGATAACTATTTGTGACCTAAGGGAGTAAAATAGTAGAAATAGCCTTAACAAATTAATAACTAGATCTGATTTATACTACCCACTACACTTCTTTTTTTTATAGTGGCAGATAGCTCTAAAAACGTCTTCGTTTTCGTAGTGGCCACTAATTAACTTCCTACAGGAGAGAGAACTTGATCCCTTCACTTGATCTCCAAAACTTACCTAATTTAGCGCTGCCTCGAGTCGACCACTTTATTGCCAACGAGTGCTCACGAGTCAGGAGCCGCAGCGAAGAGGCCGTTCTATTCTCTGCATGAGCTATTTCTGGCCGACGTCCTCGATGGCTAGTTGCATACTTGCATCAGCCGCAAGCACGTACTGCATAAGAGCGCGATTCAGACGTACTCCAAGATGCGACGTCTGTGGCACCAGAGGCTGCGTTTTTTTCGTACAACTGATCTTGCGTTAGCCGGTGTACTTTGTACAGTTCGGCTCGATCCTGAAAGGAACAATGCTCGAGGTACAAAATCCAAGATAGCTTTTGTTGGAAAGAAGAGGGCGTTGAAAGGTGAACTCTGTCTGAATTTGAGATAAAATTCGAATGCCCTGTCACGGGGCTCCGATCCGACCGTGTTGATGGCGATGAGGGATCTAGTGGAGATCTTGGTCGAGTTCACCGTACCGTGACCACAAGTTTTGTCCGAAACCTTTTAGTTTTTTTCCGGTCAAGTTGTGGGTTTTCCGTACCACGCATGGTTCCGATTGCTAGTGCGGTTTCAAGGACAGCTGAAGTTGCGCGATTCTTGGTGTGGAAAAATAATCACAAATTCGACCGCGGTTGGCTGCTGTTTAAGAAAAGAAAATTAAGGGAGGAGAATGGTCGTAGTGGCATCTAGTTCCTAGCTAGTTCCTCTAGATCGTTTTTTCCAGAGTGCATTGCATGATGTACAAACCACAGGTAGCCTCGCTGACCTAACAAGTGCATGCAGCCGTCAAAACCGAGCACGGCCGTTCTTTTTTTCCCAGAGCATGCACAGCCCAAGTCCTTGGCAGAATGTTTTGCTCCTTGCAGGAAGCAGAAACTCTTCTAACAGATGGAGAGGGAATGGCAGGTAGAAAGGTGAGCTTCAAGAGCAGAATTCCACCTCCAAAAAACGATGGCCCTAGAAGTACGGCCAAGTTCATAGGACAGAGATGTACGGTGAGTGCATACAAGCACACAGACCATGACAGCATGATCCTCCAAGATTAAGTCAGAGAACAGCACTATCAATGTCGAAAGGCTCCTTTTCCGTCCATAAAGGCAAATCCACTAAGCCCATTTTCCTCAGCTTCGCGGCGCCTTCCATAATTCCATTCTCTCATATTGCGCCTACGAATTAAGGTCACTAGCTGCTTGCAATTGCACATGCAAGGCAGAAACGCTGCTTTTCAGATGCCAATATACATATACCAGAGCCATCTTTTACTTTCGCGGCAAATTTTACTTCGAACAAATGGAAAAGGAAAAGAAGTGAATGGTCAGTAGGTAATGCAGTCATGATTTTGCTTTAGACATAGCCCACTAGCTAGTGAGATTTCTGGGATACTCAGAGACCACAGGTAGGCGCACTTGGAACCTTTGGGAGCATATCACATATTCCCTGGTTACCGATGAAACAGTCATTCACATGTGTCCCTCTTGTTCTCTGATTATGTTATCCAACGCATCTCTCGTATAGCGAGATTGCGTGTATGTGGGCCTGAATTGAAGTTGCATCAACGAGGATAAGGAGAATATTACCGAGGAGAAAGGCGAAACAAACGGCGGAGCGTTGCTGTCTCGTGTATCGTCAGCAAGAGCTTCAGACTCCGTGTTTGTGTGTGTCAGCTGTTTCGTGCATATCGTGTCGACCGTAAAGTTTGAGCTTCTGATCGATAGGAGAATTATGCTTCGGTTCACTTGGAATGGTTCTAGCTAGCTGCACCAAGAAGCTGGCATGAACTAAGCGAAAGAACCGCTGTATTGCAATCAAGTATGTATATTATTGCTTTATGAGCTGTGCATGCAGTGACAGACTACAAGCCTGAACCATTGCACTAGTCTGAATCTGTGGATCAGGTTGCACCTGAGACTGTGACTGGTTTTTCTCGATCACAAAATGCAGTGCAAGAGGTGAAAGGGAAATTACGTACACAAATAAGCAAACAGTAGTGGTCAGCCCAACCGTGGAGAAAATAGTTTGACGAAGGATGAAAAGACGATAAATCTGTCCACATGCATTGAACAAGTTCATAAATTTCGGAGTGTCAGAAAATAGAAGTGCGTGCTTGGACTAGAGAGTTTATGGAATTCAATGTGATAAGCTATGGTTGAGATCTACCTAAAATTTCAGAAAAGTTTATTGATATGTCAGGCCACATCTTGATAGCTAGAAATGGGGTACACAGCAAGTCACCAAATCCCTTTTTGGTTGTTTAGATGATGCAATAGTTTCTTTACATATCACAAATGCAAAAGAAGATTTTTTTTTAAGAAAGAAAATACTTTGGCACTGTTCAGTTTTGTCGGTTCATCAAAAGTCAGAGAGTGGAGGACGTAGCATCATTAACAGATCATGAGTCAGCATAGGTAAGTCGTGCCTACCTTAGAAAAGGCAAGAACAAGTTGCATTTTACCTCATCCGACGATTTTTCACATGAATATGCAAGTCAAAAGCAGATAAATCGGTAATTAGTTCTAATTACCTCCACAAGCGATGTGTTACGAGCTACAGAACTAGCGAATCTTACTCAACAACACAAGCATATACATGAGCCACAAAAGATGGTTGTAGAAAAGTATTCAAATTAATGACAGAAGATCGATCAAAATCTTCTAGGACACCTGCAACACACACACAAAGAGAAGAAGAAAGAATCCAACCCCTCTTGAAACTATCCAAACACGAACACTAGTAAAAGTTCTGCATGTTTCAACGCATGACGCACAGCTGAAACCCAGTCGACTTCACATTTCCTCAGATCACTGACCCTTGCAGCTAGTCCACTCTGACTCTTCTACGTGTGGAGCAGAGCAAATTAAACCGAGTAGTAGCAACAACGAGAACGAGACGAAACAAAACACAACAACAAAAACAATATCCCGAGTCATATTCTCCGAAAAAGTCGCCATGCTATGCTTTTGTTCCACTGTCCCTGTCTGTCTCATTACAATACTCCAAATTAAAGCTAGCAGCGCCGCACGCAGCTGGCATTCTCCCCGGCTTATATAAGCCCTCCGGCGCCAGCCATCTGCCCCCATGCTTCCATAGCTTGCCTAACTTCACAAACAAGACGCGTACTAGATAGACTACTTATCTATCTATATCTCTAAGCTTGCATCGCCATCTCGATCGTTCTGCCATGGAGGTTGATCACCAGACAGAGATGAGCAACGACGGCGAGATGACCGGCAATGGCGTCTTCGCGAGGTGCTGGCTGCGGGCGCGCTCTCTGCTCGACAGGCTCGGGTGTTGGGTGGCCGGGTTCGCCGGGAAGGTGGCCAGGATCGCCAGGGACGACCCCAGGCGCGTGGCGCACTCGCTCAAGGTCGGCCTGGCGCTCACGCTGGTGTCCATCCTCTACTACGTCACGCCGCTGTTCAAAGGCTTCGGGGTCTCCACCTTGTGGGCCGTGCTCACCGTCGTCGTCGTCATGGAGTACACTGTCGGTACGTACGTGCGTGTGATAAAGTCGTAGATGAAGATATATATGTGTTTATATACGCACACGTACGTATGTATAGATGTATATGATGCCATTGATCAGTACGCACGCATGTCTGATGTATATGTATGTGACAGGTGGCACGCTAAGCAAAGGCTTGAATAGGGCTTTCGCGACGCTGGTGGCTGGGTTCATCGCCGTCGGAGCTCATC
This sequence comes from Otatea glauca, assembly GCA_036346275.1. NCBI lineage: Eukaryota > Viridiplantae > Streptophyta > Magnoliopsida > Poales > Poaceae > Otatea > Otatea glauca. The sequence continues at coordinate 25,816,069 of CM070718.1, forward strand.
AGGTAGCTAACCGCTGTGGTGCGCAGGGAGAGCCCATACTACTCGCCTTGTTCGTCTTCTTGCTAGGTACGCATGCATGCATGTTTACCATCCTTTTCGTGGCCTCTGTAGTCTATATATATCTTTTTATATACTAATTAGAGCCCTCGTATAAGCCTCCACGTCAATAAAAAAATGCTAAAAATTTTCATGTTAATCAAAAAAGAAAAATAGCTAGAAAATCTCACATTATTCTAAATAAGATAAAATCTTGATCGTCCCATCTCTGCAGGCGCACAGATCGACGACTAATATATATAATTAAAGGTTCTAGAGCCCTTCTATATATTTATTTTTAAAAATTACATAAATAATAAAATATAAATAAAAGATAGATAATAGCTACTTACCTCTTCATTCGATTTAAAATTTGTACCACTTATAGAAAAGAGGATATAGATAAACCACCTCCCAAGGTTCGTATGGTATGGGAACAAAAGTCCATCATAGAGTACAACGTAGTGCGTGCCATATGCCAGATGTTGCCATGCAAAAGCAGGAGCTAGCCTACATGCATGCACCTAGTTTTTGAAACGAGAAGAGAACTAGTATATATATACCTAGCTAATTACGACGGCGCTTGCTTACCGCTGGTTATATATTCGTGGCACTGCAGCGTCGGCGGCGACGTTCTCGCGCTTCATCCCGGAGATCAAGGCGCGGTACGACTACGGCGTGACCATCTTCATACTGACCTTCAGCCTGGTGGCCGTGTCCAGCTACCGCGTCGAGGAGCTCATCCAGCTCGCGCACCAGCGTTTCTCCACCATTGTCGTCGGTGTCTTCACCTGCCTCTGCACCACCATCTTCGTCTTTCCCGTCTGGGCCGGCGAGGACCTCCACAAGCTCGCCGCCGGCAACCTCGACAAGCTGGCACAGTTCCTTGAAGGTACAGAGCAGAAAATCGATTGTTTTAGGGCCTCACGTCAGTATGTGCATGCTGCCATGCATGCGTTCCAACATATATTCCATGACAAAGATGCGCGCACATTTATGTCATTCTGGTTGAACTAATATAATTCGCGCACACACTTGTGTCATTTGGTTAATCTCAAATAGAAGGCTTGACTCCAAAGGAACAATAAACTCTCTGACTCGAAAAACAACAGTGGGTTCTACCTTTTTCACTCTTCCTAGTGTCCGGACAAATTATAAATCTCCCTGGTCATACATGGCAGTAGCACTTGTTGCCATACGTGCACCCTGTAGTCTGTACAGAAGAATTTGGACAGAATTACTGACAACCAACCAACTGACCAAATTTGCTGATGAAACCTGGGGCCAACCGACTGCCATAGAATGGCGCATCGATCTATACCAGCAAAATTCATTCTGGAAAAAGAACTTATGGAATGGAAAAGTAGTAAACTGTATCATATAATATACGCACATATATAGACTTAAAACAGATTCCAGAGTGGAGATTGAAAACTTTGTACATGTATGCAGGAATGGAATTTGAATGCTTTGGAGAAAACGCTACGAGTGAAAACTTGGAGGGAAAAGGCTTCCTCCAAGTGTACAAAAGCGTTCTCAATTCGAAGGCCACTGAGGACTCTCTGGTAAGCTTATTTTCAGACAATATGCTTAGTGCCAAAGCACCTACAAACACCTTCAAAAAAGATAGCTCGTACAAGCATTGCAGTTTGTGTAATATTATCCCCAAAAATGCAGTGCACTTTTGCCAAATGGGAGCCTGGTCATGGCAAATTCAGCTTCCGACATCCATGGAGCCAATACCAGAAGCTTGGAGCTCTTTCCCGCCAGTGCGCTTCTTCCATGGAGGCTCTGGCTTCCTATGTCATCACACTCACAAAGTCTCAGGTAATTACAAATTCTCTCCATTTCTTCATCAAAAAGACAGTGGAACCAAGTAAGTGACCAACAGCATTTTCCTTATCACAGCTGTATCCTGAAGCCAATCCAGAGCTGTCTTTTAAGGTTCGAACAGCATGCGGTGAAATGATCTCGCACTCTGCTAAGACGCTCAGAGAGCTCGCAACAGCAATTCGAACGATGACCGCACCATCTCCAGCCAACAATGCCATGGCTGCAGCCATCAAAGCTGCAAAAGGCCTCAGAAGCGAATTATCAGAGGATGCCGCTCTGTTGCAAGTGATGCATGTGACCGTTACTGCATCACTTCTCTCAGACTTGGTTACACAAATAAAGAAAATTGCAGAATCCGTTGATAACCTAGCGCGACTTGCTCACTTCAAAAACCCTGACAAAACTCAGAAAGATGTGGTTATCAACATTGCGAGTTGACAAAGAGGCAAACTTCTGTCAGACATGTTGTTATTCTATACGGAGCATAACCACATCGAGAACATCAGTATTAAATGGGATAAACTAGTATGGTGTACAATACTATATTGTGTATACAGCAAGTGATTAATTCTTCGATGCTATGGAAGTAATTATGATGCTGAATTGTGATAATAAAGCATTGCAGTCTTCCAGACACATGTACAATAAAAGCTATTATCCACATATTAACATAAATGAACAGTTTTCTACTAAATCTTTTGGGGGGAAGAATGTACCTCTCAATGTGTTGCCGCACCAAAGAAAACATTAAGTCAACAATCATGGTTCCACAGTATCCCTTTGGAAGATCATTTTAGAAGCAGTGAAGGCAACAACAGATTCTCCTTAAGTTCTCGAAGCAAAATAAACATGAAGGTCGTAACAAACCGGATTTCTATGGCAATACCTATCTACTAGAAAATGATCAGCACAACTCACCAAAGTTTGCCAATATTGTCCTATTCTTTTACTCATTTTTCTAATTATACATTCTTCGCAAAATTAGATAAGTGGCTGATTGGAAGACGATATGCTGATATGTGGTAGTGTCTCTATAGTTGCCGGTGCGTTTCATCATCTCCTATCAGTTTTTGGACAACAGTGATGAGTTTGCAAAATTGTTGAGATTAATCTTGTGCATGAAGTCCAGTCGGTTTTGTTTTTTCTTTTGTTCTGTTTGGAGTTATCTGCTAGCAGAGTTTGTGTCGGTTTGAGCTCTGTTGTCGGACAAGCACAGGAGTCTCGGTTGGAATTCTGAAGTTTGAGTTAGAGTCCAAATTAGTTATAGCAATCCGGATTGAATTATGTAACCGATTCAGTTTATGTCTTGTAATCTCTAGCTATATAAGCAATAGAAGAAAATCCAGAAAAGCTGCAGGAGATTTTTGCAGCACCAAATACTCTGAATTTTGTTTTCTGTCTTCTTGCCGTGTGCTAGTTTTCTGCGTTGCGTTTCTCTGTGTCAAGGCGATCAGAGAAAAGTATCGCAAGGAACTAGTGCGACAAAAGCTTGTTCTGTATTGTGGCAATACAGAATACAAGAACTTCTATTCACGCGATTGTTCAGGTTGTTCCGGAGAGGAAATCTGACAATTTGGCGTGAAGGTTTTCAACATTTGGTATTAGAGCCGTAGGCGATCGGCACTGACGTCGCGATGTCCGGGGGGAATTCCTCGCAGTCACCACCACCGCCATTGAGGAGCCACGGAGGAGCCGATGGCAATGGCAACGGAGGAGCCGATGGCAATGGCAACGGAGGCCACGACAGCGTGGTCCAACGGGTGGTGAGGGAAGCCGGGGGTAGCATTGTCTATTCCATGTTGTCGCGAACGAATTATAGCGACTGGGCTCTTCTCATGAGGGTAAATCTTCAGGCGCAAGGTTTGTGGGAAGCTATCGAACCTGAAGTCACCGAGTTTCGTGACGATCGGATGGCCTTAGCTGCTATACTCCGGTCTGTCCCGTAAGAGATGCTGGCAACATTGGCGGTGAAAGACGCGGCGCAGCAAGCGTGGGAGGCCATCAAGACGATGCGGATGGGCACAGAACATGTCCGCGAAGCAAATGCACAAAGATTGCGCACGGAGTTTGAATCAATCACATTCAAGGATGGGGAATCAATTGATGATTTCTCGATGAGGATCACGGGTCTCGCCGACAATCTTCGTGTTCTTGGTGATTCACTGGATGAAGAGCAAGTAGTAAAAAAGTTTCTTCGCGTCGTGCCAGCGAAGTTTACTCAAGTGGCGATTTCGATTGAGATGCTACTTAATACAAAGAGCATGTCAATTGAGGAACTCACCGGGCGTCTGAGATCGGTTGAGGAGCGCTATAGGCTTGGAGATGCTGCTGGCGCAAGCTCTGGGAGCAGACTGCTACTTTCTGAAGAACAATGGCTAGCACGTTCAAAGAAGAAAGAGCAGTCTGCTGTTTTCTCTGGTGGCGAGAGAATCAGCAGCGCTGACAACCGACGTTGCGGCGGCCTGCAGTATAGCCGAGGGCGTGGGGATCGCGGCCACAACGTGAAGAGGGATACTGGACCATCTAACAGGACTTATGACAAATCAAAAATAAAATGCTTCAATTGCAACACTTACGGCCACTACGCAAAAGAGTGTCGCAAGCCTCGGCGAGAGCGCCGGCGAGAGCGGCAAGAAGTGAACTTGGTGCGAACTCAAGAGGAGCATCCTGCTCTTCTCTTGGCCGTGACGCAGCTGGACGTGAAGCAGCAGGATGTGACGCTTCAGGCCAGAACGCAGCAGGCTGAGACAAAGCAAAAGGTGCTGGAGCAAGTGGTGTACTTAAACGAAGAAAAAGTGTTTCCAGTAGAAGCTGATGAAGGCATCTGGTATATCGACACTGGCGCGAGCAACCACATGACCGCTGCAGAGCTGCGTTTACATCCCTTGATGAATCAGTGACTGGAACAGTAAAGTTCGGAGATGGTTCTGTCATTAATATTTGCGGCAAGGGAGGTTGTGTTGATTAATTGCAAGAATCAAGAACATATAGTGCTTTCGGAAGTATATTTTATACCACGCCTCCACAGTAATATAATTAGTCTTGGGCAACTAGAGGAGAGTGGTTGCAAGATTGTGATTGAGGATGGGGCTCTGTCTGTGTTTGACCGTGAGAGAGCACTACTGGCACGAGTGCTGCGGTCAAGCAATAGGCTGTATTCATTGAGCTTGAACATGGCTACTCCAGTATGTTTATTAGCAAAGGCAAAAGATACCGCATGGTTGTGGCATGAGCGCTACGGACATTTGAATTTCCGAGCTCTTCGCAATCTTGGTCTCAAGAAGATTGTGGATAGTGTCCCTCTGATTGAGCATGTTGAACAGTTTTGTGAAGGGTGTGCGATCAGCAAGCAACACCGGACTCCGTTTCCAAAAGCGTCAACATATCGTGCTGAAAGTGGATTGCAGTTGGTTCATGGCGACCTTTGTGGACCAATCCCTCCACCAACGCCGGCGGGAAACCGGTATTTTTTGCTAATCGTTGATGATTTCAGTAGGTTCATGTGGATTGAATTGATAAAGTCTAAAGATGAGGCTTTCAAATTCTTTAAGAAGATCAAGGCGTTGGCTGAAAATGAGCAACATGTTAGGCTCAAGGCCTTCAGGACAGACCGGGGAGGCGAGTTTAATTCTCTTGAGTTCAAGAGCTATGTGATGAACTTGGGATTAAGCGGTTCACAACCGCGCCCTATTCGCCACAGCAAAATGGCGTTGTTGAGCGACGCAACCAAACAATTGTCAAGATGGCTCGTAGTTTGTTGAAGAACAGAAAAGTCCCAAATGAATTTTGGGGCGAAGCGGTGAAGGCGGCTGTGCACATCCTAAATCGTGCGCCAACTCGGAGCCTCGACAGCATAACACCCTATGAAGCTTGGTACAAGAGAAGACCAAGAGTGCATTATTTTCGTACGTTCGGATGCATTGCACATATGAAGATTATAAGTCCAGGAACAACAAAGTTGTCGGATAGATCAAAGCCGACTGTTTTTCTTGGCTATGAAGAAGGTACCAAGGCTTATAGAGTTTATGATCCAAAAGAAGAAAGCGCACATCACACGTGATGTGATATTTGAGAAACAAAGCACTTGGAATTGGGAGACGCGTTTACTACAGAGTGCAGTTTCGAGGTATTAATACCTTCATTGTTGATTATTCTAATGATTCAAAGGCAGGTGTTGTTTGGTGAAAATGAGACCCATCGCCTACTGATTGACGAGGAGAAGGAGTGGGCGCCCCCGTAGGGTGTCATCCTCTGCATCACACACGCCGCAACACTCGCCAATGACTTCCTCGCCAAATCGCCGGCGCGCTTCAGCGTTGCTTCCTGATCGCAGCGCAATGGGCATCACCGCCGGCTGGGAATCACATGATTCGAGGGTGCGCCTCGAGGTATCGGCATATATCGGATATTTACAACACGACTCAACAGTAAATTTTGAAGATTCACCGTCATCGGATGAAGATGCGTAACTAAATAACTTGATGGCGTATGTTTAATTGCCGCCAAGAACCATCCAGTGTTGAGCATGCGCTAGGAGATGCGCCTTGGAGGATTGCAATGGATGCTGAGTTGCAGTCAATACGTGACAATGAAACATGGAGTTTTGTAGAACTTCCAACAGGTCACAAAGCCATTGGGCTAAAGTGGGTTTTCAAGGTAAAGAAAGCTCCTGATGGCAGCATCATGAAGCATAAAGCACGTCTTGTCGCGAAGGGCTATGCGCAGCGACAAGGGTTAGACTTTGATGAAGTGTTTGCACCGGTGGCTCGCATGGAAACCGTGCGGTTGTTGGTTGCGATGGCATCGCATGGTGGCTGAGAATTACATCATATGGATGTGAAATCAGCGTTTTTAAATGGAGATCTCGCCGAAGAAGTGTATGTTGAACAACCGCCGGGTTTTGTCGAGGAAAAACGCAAGCACATGGTGTTAAAGCTTCGCAAGGCTTTATATGGTTTACGGCAAGCGCCACGGGCGTGGAATGCAAAATTGGATGCTACTTTGATTTCGCTTGGCTTTGAGCGAAGTCCTTTGGAACATGCCGTGTACAAAAGGGTGAAGGACGACTCAATTCTTTTAGTAGGTGTTTATGTCGATGACTTGATTGTTACAGGATCTAGCATCGATGATATTGCCGATTTTAAACTTCAAATGGGGAGGATGTTTAGCATGAGCGATCTTGGTCTCCTCAGCTATTATCTTGGAATTGAAGTCAAGCAAACTGCTGGTAAGATTACCTTGTGCCAAAGTAGCTATGCAAACAAGATTCTAGAGGTTTCTGGAATGAGGGGGTGTAATTCGTGTTTAACACCCATGGAGAATCGATTGAAGCTCACAAAGAAAGGAGAAGGAGCTGTTGTAGATGCCACCAAATATCGGAGTATTGTTGGAAGCCTTCGTTATTTGGTAAATACAAGGCCGGATATTGCTTATGTCGTGGGCATTGTTAGCCGATACATGGAAGCTCCAACGACTCAACACATGGCAGCCGTAAAGCATATACTCAGGTATGTTAGTGGAACGATTGGCTACGGTTGTTGTTACCGGAAGCATGATATGGTAGAGCCAAAGTTGATTGGGTTTAGCGACAGCGACCTTGCCGGCGACGTTGATGATCGCAAGAGTACCTCGGGTATGACCTTTTTCTTTGGTGGAAATCTTATTAGTTGGGCTTCACAGAAGCAAAAGATAGTCGCTCTTTCGTCATGTGAGGCGGAGTATATCGCAGCAGCTTCCGCAACTTGTCAAGGTGTATGGTTAAGTCGTTTGATTGGAGATTTGCAAGGCCGAGAGCCTCAGAAGTTCAAGCTGTTTGTGGACAACAAATCGGCTATTGCGTTGGGCAAGAATCCGGTTTATCATAATCGCAGCAAACATATTGACTGCGTTATCACTTTATTCTAAGTGTGTCGAAGATGGAGAAGTTGATTTGGAGCATGTTAGCATCAAGAGCGGTTAGCGATATGTTAACAAAGTCTTTGGGACGCATAAGATTCTTGGAGTTAAGGGAGAAGTGGGCGTCAGAGCGTCAAACAAGCAGACTTGACATGAGGTGGCTCAAGAGAGTTCTATTGGATGCACAAGATTAGGGGTGATTTGTTGAGATTAATCTTGTGCATGAAGTCCGATCGGTTTTGTTTTTCTTTTGTTCTGTTTGGAGTTATCTGCTAGCGTAGTTTGTGTCGGTTTGAGCTCGTTGTCGGACAAGCACAGGAGTCTCGGTTGGAATTCAAGTTTGAGTTAGAGTCCAAATTAGTTATAGCAATCCGGATTGAATTATGTAACCGATTCGCTTTATGTCTTGTAATCTCTAGCTATATAAGCAATAGAAGAAAATCCGAGAAAAGTCTGCAGGAGATTTTTGCAAAGACCAAATACTCGAATTTTGTTTGTTGTCTTCTTGCCGTGTGCTAGTTTTCTGCGTTGCGTTTCTCTGTGTCAAGGCGATCAGAGAAAAGTATCGCAAGGAACTAGTGCGACAAAAGCTTGTTCTGTATTGCGGCAATACAGAATACAAGAACTTCTATTCACGCGATTGTTCAGGTTGTTCCGGAGAGGAAATCTGACAATTTGGCGTGAAGGTTTTCAACAAAAATTGGCGATAGATGAAGTAATTAGTTAATTGAATTCTACAGTTTGCACTATCAACCAGTACTAGGAACAAAGTTGTTAAGGAAAAAGTACTATAGACTGCCTTTTGAGGACAAAACTTTTTTTTAACTAAGGGTAGAAACTCTGCCATTCATTTCAGAAGAAGAGAATACGACAATTGCCCCCCAAAGGGCTACAGAAGTACCGACCACTAGCCCCGAAAAGGGGAGACACCAAACTCGGCGAACGAGTTCCCACTTTGAACTCCCACCAAGAGACAGACACCATGGTTGTCAACGACAAAACCCGACCCTCACCTCACATACAAAGGATCATAGCCTGAAGCTACGAAGGGAAGCAGACGGCAACCGCTCCACCTCCTGACCTCCCATGGGTTCACCGACGGTGACTTGCCTACGCAAAAGGCCTTGACCAACTGCAACATGGGGCCTCCACCACAGTCAAGTGACCTGCATCTCAGGACCACGACCTAACAATGACCGGCCTGCACACCTCAGGGCAACGGTCCTCGACAAATACCCCAGACGACTCAGCAAAGCCAATCCTTTGCCGCAGGCAAGCAGGCCGATGGACCAACATGGGCGAACCGGAGGGGACGACGAGGCCCACATTCCGACCTCATAGAGACAAACTTCATCCACTCTCATACAAAAACTGGTGAGCTGCGCCGCCGCACCAGCGTCACCAACCTATAGATGCGACACTCAAGCCACCACGTCGCGCTCGCATGGCCCAACAACCACAACTACTCGTTGCAACGCACCATCGCCGTGCTGCCACGACACACCACCAGGCCGCATCACCACCCACTTCGAAGCTCCCTGGTGCCCGAGACCTCCCCGCTGCCGTCGACGACCTCCACAGGCAGCGCTAGGATGAAAACAAAGGGGTCCATCCACCGTGACATCTAGCTGCGTCCAGCTGGTCTCTCCACCGCGACGTCCAGTTGCATCCACAACGTCGAAGCCCTCTGAGAAAAGGTCGGTCTCCACGCAGACGCTCACCGCGGCATGTGGCGACGACGTGCATGCCTAGCCGTGGAGCTCAGCGTTGCCGACGCCAGATTCGGCACGGGGGCATGACAGCGTTGGGTGGTGGGCTCTCCTAACGCTGCCAACACGGGCTCCTCCTGTTCTACAAGCATCAATTCGCATCGCCTTGTTCTACAAGCAGCAGCTCGCATCGCTGCAGGGTGCCACCGCGAACCACTTCCGCAGCCAATGCCCTGGCCAAAGAAAGTGCGCCTGCCACCAACGGCCCTCCAAGGCATTGCTGCCTCGACGCTTACCGTCGACTCCCCGGACCACCCAGATCTGCCGAGGAGGAGGCTAGATCTAGGTGGTTCAACGAGGAAGCCGAGCTGTAGCTGGACGGCGACTCCTAAACTCGGAAGCTGAGGGATGCTTGCGATAGCTCGGCCCAACGGTGCTCCACACGGAGCAGATCTGGAAGAAAACGACCTCAGAGTGGAAGGAGGAAGGGGGAGAATACCAGGGGGAAGTGGAGAGGATGCTACGGAAAAAGTCCCGCCGCCGCCACGAGGTAGGTGATGAATTGCAGGGACGCTCGGCTGGGGGCTTGGAGTCGCCTCCTGAGTCGCCCACAGACGGCTCAGGAGGCTCTGGTAATTGATGTGCTCACTATAGGACAAAACTTTTGAAAAGGAGATAATATATCATAACCATAGCAATTTCCCTCAGAAGTACATTAGTTGCTTTCTATGAAATAATATGTCCCAAACTATGTGCTATGTGTTGGCTTTGTTCAAACTTCAAAGATGAAGGAGAAGGATAATATAATAAGCAAGGTTTGTTCTCCTCTATGTCATCATTTTCTGCCATAGGTATAGCAAAGTTGTCACAATTTTAACAAGATGGCCATTTTAGACTAGCATATATTAATCACGGCCAGGCCAACTACACTGAAACACAGCCTAAAATTTTTCCTTTATGTAAATTACCTTGCCTACATTATCCTGATACATCTAGTAATGTATATCTTTACTTATAGCGGAGAGATTTCAAGCGCTCAGGGAGCTCGCCGTACAAAATCGGTCAGCCTCCGTGCTGCCTCCGTTGGTTGGTTCGTTGCCGTTTTCCGCTGCCGTCTGTCTGTTTCCGTTTGCTCTGAGCGTATCGCTCCGTTGTTTGCTTTCCACTGCGCGGGCGAAGGTTGATAGCGCGCCGTGGTTTCCCGGTCTTTTGGTTCGACGTGGTTACGGTCTCCGTCCGTTAGTCTCGGTTTCGCTGGCCACGCCGCATCGTTTCTTGTGCCTTTGCGTCGTGGCGAGGTCCTGTTGGCTGCAGTCTGCCTCGTTTGCTCCGTCCTTCGTTCTTGCCCCGAGACGGCTTTTCCCTGAGCGCATCGCCCTCTCCATTGTCGCGCGTATCGCGGGTCCTCGCTGGTTTGTCTCGCAGCCGGGCCGCTTATGAAGTCGTCGCGCCTTCTGATCTCGATTATCGGCTTGCTCTTGCGTGATCGATCGGTGCTTTGTGATTTCGGTGCCTCGCCTGCTCGCCGTCCTGTCGTTCGGGTTCTGCTTGGGTGTTCCTCGGCCGTTTAGTTGTGCCTTTGCGCGTTCGCTTGCTCCCCATCCGGGATTACGATCGATTTGGTATTTCTTTTCGTTGTTGTGCTGTGGTTCGTGCGTCCGGCTGGTCTTGCCGCTCGGGCCTCGCCCGCTCGCTGCCCTTGCGCTCCATCGGCCAGCTTTGCCCGCCTGCCGATTTGGTCTCGCTTGCTCTCCGCTCTCCTGGTGCATTGACCGCCTTTGCCCGCTCTCCAGGTGCATTGACCGCCTTTGCCTGCTACCTGTAATCGTCTTGGGTTTCCTTCGGTTGTCCCAAACTGGGTTGTTATTTTTCCTTTTTCCTTCGTTCTTGGTTTTTTCCCCTTCCTATTATTTCGTCGTCGTTATGTTTGTGCTTTCGGTTTGTTCTGTGTGGTTTGTGCGTCCTGCTGGTCTTGCCGCGCGGGCCTCGCTCGCTCACTGCCCTTGTGCTGCGTCCATCATCTTTGCTTGCCTGTCGGTTGGGTCTCACCTGCTCTCTGCTCTCCTGGTGCATTGGCCGGCTTCGCATGCTCCCTGTAGTCGTCTTGGGTTTCCTTCGGTTGTCCCGGACTAGGTTGCTATTTTCCCTTCGTTCTTTGTTTTTCCCCTTCCTCCTATTTCGTCGTCGTTATGTTTGTGGTTTCAATTTTTGTGTGTAGGCCCCGTTCTGGTATTTGGTCTTCATGTTCTTCTGTACCGTGCACTTGTTACTGCAGTTCGTTGCCCTTCATCGCCCATCACTTGCTCTCGTGCCGCGTCATGTTGAACTGCTTCTGCGCCGATTCTTCTGCGTTTCATCCTCGATTGTTTCATCGCTCCTTTATTTCTACTGTGTGTTGAGAAGTTTTGTATTAAATGAATCGTTCTATTATTTCGATCTGAGTTCTGTTGATCGTTTGGGCTGACTCTGTCGTGTGCCTCGTGTTGCTCTCCATCGTTGCTACTCGGAGGTCATGTTTCCTCGCTCCTTTATTTCTGTTGTGTGTTGGCAAGTTTTTGCATTTGTAACTGATTTTATTGTTTCGGTGCAGGTTCCTGTTGGTCATTCAGCCTGGCTCTGTCGTGTGGCCGGTGCTCTGTCGTGTGCCCGGTGTTGCTCTCCATCGTTGCTGCCCGGAGGTGATGTTTCATTGCCCTTGTGTTGCCTTCACTGTGTTAGATTGGGTAGTTAGTGCTCATTTCGTTGTATATATGATCTATCTTTATTTGTGTATATCTGTTTTACGCTATGTTGTCCATCGTCCTATGCAATAGAATCGTTTTTGTGTGGCCTCTCCGTGTCTATGGCTGTGTAATGTGCATTGCATTTGTTCCCTGCTGTGTATTAGCCTCTCCCTGTCTATGGCTGTGTAATGTGCATTGCATTTGTTCCCTGCTGTGTATTATGGCGTGTACAGAGAGATGCCTGTCAGAGCTATGTCAGCATCCTTGGCTGCTGCGTACACCGTAGTCGGTTTATATGGGGGACGCATATCGTTCATGCCATCGCCGGCGTCGCTTGATTGATGGTATGTGCGTTTGATCTTTTTGGGTTTGCTTTGTTTGTCGTTGCCGTGGCTAGGCTCTGCTTGTTATTTTTGGTCATCCCGTTTACGTCGTAGAGGAACAACGTTTGCCGACGCCGGTGCCTCGGCTTCTCCATGCTCCATCTCAGACACCGCCCCTTCCTGTTCCTGTGTCGTTTGTAGGTGTGCCTTATACGTTACCAACACCGCCTGTTTTCTGTCTGAACAATGCTCTTCGGCCTTTGCAGTTTATGAACCATATTTGTACGATACTCGACGCCTTGCTGAATCTCAGTCCCTGCTAAACATGTGCTAGCTCCTTTCCCTATGCTGTCAACGCGTCTGCAGTTATATTTATGTAGCTTCTGCCCCTTTTGAACTTTCCCTATTCTATGCGCATGCTGCCCTATTCTTGCTTAGTACATTTCCTTTGTTGTTTGATCTATTTGTAGCAAGTCCGCTTCTTCGCTGTGAAGCTGGTCTGTCCTTCGATCGCCAACCATCTGGTTCTGTTCCTGTGTCTCAACGCACAGCTTTGTTAAGTTAGTTATGCTCTCGTGCCTGGTTCAATTGTGTGGTTGCTTAAGGATCCGTCTTATCGTGCTTTTGTTGTGCTGTTGTTATTCTTGTTTCTAGGAGACCATTTCTGCCCAATCGTGTCTCCGCCTGTTGCTCGCGAGAACAGAGCTAAGAGGTGTGGGGTTAATGTGTCCAGGGAGCTTGTGAAACAAGGTTTCTCTTTCTGCTTTTCCTGTTCACCTATTTTTCATCTTTACCATTCCGTCCTATCTAAGATGCTTTTGCGCATTCCTGGTTTCTTTTCCTGATGCATTTGATAGGTTATATCCCACGTGATCTAACCTCTTCCACCAGATGTGCTCTACCTGTAGAATATGTTGATCTATTAAAAGGTAGCCTCTCTCTTTTCTGTGATTATTCTGTCTCTTTTGTCTTTTTCTATGTTACTTGACTCAATTTGTGTTGGCTTTGCTAATACGTAAGTTATTCTTACTACGATGTCCATATAGCTACCTATAGGGACCGATCGTATTATGGTGGTCCTGATTATACATGCGGTAAATGTACTGCGGTATTTTGGTACCAAGAAAGATTGCAGAGCAAGAGTTCGTATACGCAAAGACGTATTGTCTATAATTTGTGTTGCCGTGGAGGGAAAGTTTCTTTGCCTGCGCATAAGCCATACCCTCCTCTATTACGAAGCCTTATCTCTTTTACTGGAGGCCCCAAATGTGCCAGTTTTATGCGCATGATAAGGCAATACAATTCTCTGTTTGCTTTTGCTTCCCTGGGTGTCAATATCGATAAAAGCCTTAATACTGGCGATGGCCCTTATGTGTTTCGGATAAACGGTGTGGTACATCATCGTATTGGTTCTCTCTTGCCTGCCGTTGGTCACCGTCCTGAGTTTGCCCAGTTATATGTTTATGATACGCCGAATGAATTGCAAAATCGTATAGGTATCTTTGATTCGTATGGGCTTGGCAACGAGCAACCTGACCCAGCTATTGTATCTTCGCTCATTTCGATGCTTGACTGTTGTAACCCTATTGTTCAGAAGTTCAGGCTTGCCCGTGATAGATTGCTATCACCGAATACCCCTGACATTGCCATTAGGCTTATCGCCCGCGCTGACCGATGGCCATCGTTATAGCCTTCCAGGTAGCCTCCGAATTGGCCGCTTTGGTGGTCGGTGATTTCTCTGTTCAAGCTTGCAGATTTGATGTAATAGTTCAAGCGCAATCTGGTCAGTTCTCCCATATCTCGCCGATCCATCCTGCTCTTATGTCTTTACAGTATCCGTTGCTTTTTCCTTATGGTCAGAAGGGATTCCATCTGGGTATCAAATTGAAAGAGGTTGATGGCCAAAGCCCAGGAGTTCGTGAAGATGTTTCCATGTTGGAATACTATTGCTATGAATGCCATTACCGTATCGGTGAACCAAATCCATACACTTGCTGCGGGAGGCTTTCGGATCAGCTTGATGTTAATGCGTATTCATTCATCGAAGCAAGTCGCTTATCCTTTCTTTTTTTCAATCAGGATAGACTCAGATCTGAAACATATCAAGGTATATCGGATGCTGTTTGTAGAGGAAATAGTGTCGGCAAGGATGTTGGTATAAAAAATGTATTGCCAGCCAGTTTTACTGGTGGGAAAAGATATATGATTCAGAATTATCATGATTCAATGGCGATCTGCCGAACTTATGGATCGCCTCAGTTATTTGTTACTTTTACATGTAATGCTAAATGGTCAGAGATAGCTGAGGCGATACGCTTTGAACCAGGCCAAAAGCCACATGATCGCCCTGATATGGTTACACGGGTGTATCACATGAAGCTAAGTGAATTCATAGCTGATATTAAAGATGAGTCTACGTTTGGCCCTATACGTGCAGGTCGGCCTTCTTTAGTGTTTCCTTATTTTGTTTACGTTATTCGTGTTTTTTACATTCCTTGAATTCGGATTTCCTCG
Organism: Otatea glauca; assembly: GCA_036346275.1. Lineage (NCBI taxonomy): Eukaryota > Viridiplantae > Streptophyta > Magnoliopsida > Poales > Poaceae > Otatea > Otatea glauca. The sequence continues at coordinate 25,831,102 of CM070718.1, forward strand.
CTCTGCCCCTTGCAGTTGTGTATACTGTCGAATTCCAAAAGAGGGGCCTCCCTCATGCCCATATACTTGTGTGGTTATCTACCCAAGATAGAGATCCTTCGCCTTCCTTCGTCGATGCCTTTATTTCTGCTGAGCTGCCTGATATAGCGGCTAATCCATTGGGTTTTGCTCTTGTAGAAGAATTCATGATACACGGCCCATGCGGAGATCTTAATCCTAAATGCCCATGTATGAAGAATGGCCGTTGCTCAAAAAGATATCCCAAATCATTTCAGTCTGAAACATCAATTGACCGTGACGGGTTCCCTATTTATCGTCGCCGTGATGATGGTCGATTTGTTGTTAAGCACGGGGTGAGACTTGATAACAGATGGGTTGTCCCTCATAATCTTCATTGCCTAATGAAGTATCAAGCTCATATAAATGTTGAATAGTGCAATAGGACCTACCTTGTGAAATATCTTTTTAAATACATCACAAAAGGTCATGATTGTGTTACTATGGCTTTACGTGCTTCTGGTAAAAACGGTGGTGCCACGTCAGCTGGTCAGAGTAGAGACCAGGGGCAGATGACTCGACCAGCACACACCGATGGAGTCGCTGAGAACCTCAGCCTTACGATTTCACGTGATGGTGTGCCCGCTTCGGGTGCGCTCTCCCAGTCTGAGAATTCTGCTGCGGGTGATGCAGATCCCGACGTTGATGAAATTGGTGAATATATTAGGTCCCGATATTTATCATCATGCGAAGCAAACTGGAGGATATTCGGGTTTGAGATACATGGTAGGGTGCCATCTGTTGAGCGATTGTTTGTCCATATGCCGGGCATGCACGTGCTTACATACCATGAGGAAGCTGATCTAGACGCTATAATTGAGGACCCTGATTCAAGTAGGACTATGCTAACTGAATGGTTTGTTACCAACCAAAGATCGGTTGCTGCTAGAGAGTTAACATACTGTGAATTCCCTACAAAGTGGACATGGGACGCTAGCAAAAAAATATGGTCTAGAAGGAAAAGAGGAACCAAAATAGGTAGACTACGTCATATCCATCCCAGTTCCGGTGAGCCTTTTTACTTGAGAATGCTGCTTATGGTTGTTCGCGGTGCCTTGTGTTATGAAGATGTAAGAACATATCAAGGTATTGTGCATAGCACGTACCGCAAAGCATGTCAGGCGCGAGGGTTAGTTGGCGATGATGCGGAATGGGCTGCTATGTTTGAAGAAGGGATTATATGGGCAACAGCTTATCAATTGAGAAATCTATTTATGACAGTCTTGGTCTATTGTCATGTTGGCGACCCTCTTTTCTTATTTGAGAAATACTGGAAATACATGTGTGATGATATAGCATATAAAATACGGAGCGGCCTTCCAAATAGAAATTATATTATTCCTGATGCTGTGCTTCGTGATAGATTGTTGAGAGAATTAGAGGCTCTCTTTTCCAGTAACGGCCTCTCCATGTCATTGTATAACCTACCGATCCCAACGGATGCCGTAGGTGACGGCCTTGGTAACAGATTAATTCTTGAAGAATTGTCTTACAATAGAGAAGAACTATCTGTGCAAGCTGATTCCATGCATAGCAAGCTAAATAGTGAACAATGTGCTATATACGACATCGTAATGTTCAGGTTATTACACAATCAGAAATGTCTGTGCTTTATTTCTGGCCATGGAGGGACAGGTAAAACTTTTCTATGGAACACTATCATTGCAAGGCTTCGATCTCAAGGGAAGATAGTTCTAGCTGTAGCATCGTCCGGGGTAGCCGCTTTGCTATTGCCTGGGGGCCGAACTGCTCATTCTAGATTCCGTATTCCATTGGATATCCATGATCGAAGCATATGTAATATACGAAGAGGGACTGTTCTTGGGGAGTTGATAAGAAAAGCTGCTTTAATCCTATGGGACGAAGTTCCCATGACACATAGGCTGTGTTTTGAGGCTCTTGATCGTAGCCTTCGTGATATCCTGTCTCTTGATGATCCGATTAACGCTGATAGACCATTTGGTGGCAAACCGCTATTGTTAGGTGGTGATTTCCGACAGGTTCTACCTGTTGTTGAAGGCGGGACACGGGCGGATATTGTAGCAGCCTCTATCCTAAAATCTCCCCTCTGGAAATTAATCGATGTCATGTGCCTAACGGTGAACATGCGGTTACTAAATCCTGGTTTATCTCTACAGGAGAGGAGAGACATGCGTGAATTCGCTCAGTGGGTCCTTGATGTGGGAGAGGGGCGTGTGCCAACCTACAGCCGGCTAGGTAGTACAGATCAATCATGGATAACCATTCCGGATGATCTACTACTGAGACCTGAAGGAGAGAAAGTTGAAGCAATCAGTCACTTTGTCTATGACGACTTTCTTTGTAGCTATCATGATCCTATATACTTAGCGCAGCGAGCTATTGTATGCCCTGTGAACTCTGTTGTTGATGAACTGAATGCAGTATGCTTGCCAAATTGCCTGGGAATGTTAAGGATTATCTAAGTTGTGACACAGTTGCGAATGCGCGTGAACAATCTGCTGATATCGACATTTTGTATCCGCCTGAATTCCTTAATTCGATTACCATCAGTAATTTTACGCAACATAAATTATCTTTGAAGATTGGTGCTCCTGTCGTCCTTCTTAGAAATATCAATCAAGCTCTTGGCCTTTGTAATGGTACACGTCTTATATTAACAAGGCTTGGCGATCGAATCTTAGAAGGTAAAATCATTACTGGGACTCACGTCGGGGAGGTGGTATGTATACCACGTGTTATACTCAGTGGAACAAGCCCGAAATGGCCATTCACTCTGCTGCGCCGCCAGTTCCCGGTTAGGCTTTGCTATGCAATGACAATCAATAAGTGTCAAGGACAAACACTGAGCAGGGTAGGCGTCTATTTGAGAAATCCTGTGTTCACGCATGGCCAGCTTTATGTCGCTATTTCCAGAGCAACTTCAAAAAAGGGGTTAGCGATGCTGATAGAAGACGAAGACGGTGCAGCTACTTCGTCTACAAAAAATATAGTCTACCATGAAATACTTTCCTTTCTTTAGTCCTACTTACACATCTTATTCCTGTAACAAAGTGTACAGCGCCTCTCTGCACTAATATTTTTGGGTTACGCTCGCTGTTTCTTCCTATGGTATTTGTATGCATATCAATAATAACTTCTCTCATTTTCGTACAGTTCCTTACAGGCTTATATTTCGTTACTATTGGTCGCTTTCTGCATGCTATTCTTTATCTGTGTTGTACAGTAACCTTACTTATGTAGATGTGCCTGCATGTGCAGTTTATGATGCCCAGCGATACTCTTTGGTTGTGTTATCTGATTACATGCTTTCCTATTCCTCTAACAAACTGTAGATCACCTCTCTGTACTGCTGTTTTTGGATTACTTTCCTTTCTTTAGTGCTACTTAAACATCTTATTCCTGTAACAAAATGTCCATCGTCTCTTTGTACTACTGTTTTTGGGTTACGCTCTCTGTTTCTTCTTGTGGTATTTGTATACATGTCGATAGTAACTTCTCTCATTTCCAGATGGTTCGTTACAGACTTATAGTTCGTTGCTTTTAGACAATTTCTGCATCCTATTCTTTATCTGTACTGTATAGCTTGCTTACTTATGTAGATGTGCCTGCATCTACAGTTTATGATGCCCAGCGATACTCTTTGCTCACGTTATCTGGTTACATGCTTTCCCATTTCCAAAGATCTTATTTTATTCTAGAATACTCATCTCCCTTTTTGTTCTATGCAGATGGACTACACGTTATTGAAGGATGTCACTCAAGAATCGCATCGCTGGCGGATTCGTGTGAGAGCCACTCGTTTCTCGCAGTATACCGATGAGACCAAGCCTAACAGAATCCTACGACTGGACCTGGTTTTGCTTGATGAACAGGTTCTCATCGCACTATTCTTTTCTTTCAATATTTCCCCAGCCAATACCCATGACTGGTCTCATAATCAATCACTTATTTTCTGAAGTCTAATACCATGGATGCGCAAATCCCGGAACGTCATATATCACGCTTTACTCCAATATTGAGAGAGGGCTCTGTATACTATGTGGAATATTTTGAAGTCGCTGATGCACGCCCGAGTTATCGACCTGTTGATTGTTCTCTTATGGCGAAGTTCACTGCTCACACTAAAATAAGAGAGATATCACCTGTCCCGGAAACGTTCCCGATCTATGCGTGTGCTCCTGTTCCATTTACTGTACTAAAAAATAGAACAAATGATAGGGTGCTCTTATCAGGTATTGTGCACTTCCATTTTTGGTTATAGATTTGTGCCTATATTACATGACAGCATACTCCCTACTCTAACGGCAGAAATTATGATACACTGATCATCGGTGCACAGATACTGTTGGCGTTGTTACAGCTGTCTCGCACATTAAGACAGTTCCTGTGAAAGGTATTCCAAAGCCAATTCGAAACGTTCAGCTCACGGATGGCAGGTAACACTGCATAAAGCTATACTTGCTGAGCTATTCTAAGAGCAATAGTATTTTTACGGTCGATGGCAAATACAGATATCGTCACTTTACTGTTTCTATAGGAACTACTTCTATGCTAGATTCTGTCACTATGGTCACTGCATATTCAGAGATCGCTCTTTTCTTGTGACAGCCAAAACGCAGAGGTCACGCTATGGGGCCCACATGCGGAACAGTTTGACGCTGATGCTATCCAAGTTGAATCGCACCGAGGTCCAGTTGTCTTACTGCTGGTTGGGCTAATAGTTAAGTTGCACAATGGTACGTACTCCTCAATCCTCATGTCCCTTCCTTTTACCCTTTATTCCGTTATATGTATCTGTATCGTAGCCCTTGGTTACTGCTTCCATTTAGTTCTGGCTCCGTATTCCTTTCCCAGCCTGAGAAAAAGGAGTTATCCCCTCCTATTTGATCTTTATTCGGTTATATCTGCCTGTGCAATAACCCTTGGTTACTACTTTCATTTAGTGTAGCTTCCGTATTCCATTCCTTGATAAAAATCAGTGTTTAAAATTTGCAGACCAATTGTCTCTCCAGGGGAGTACCATTTGTAAATGGTATACAAATATCCCGATCCCGGAAGTTACTTCCCTACAGAACAGGTCTGGTATTCACCCAACCTAAAGATCTATATATAACGTATCCAAATCTCCCCTCGTGTTATGTTAGCTAATATTCGATGTCGGTGCTTTCTTCCAGTGAATCCTGATTGTCTTCGTACTGTTTATGCATTGCAGCTGCTGTAGCATTTGGTTTTTAAGCTGCACAACTTATGTGATCTGCACATTTTACATTGCTTGACTAGACACCGCTTCTATGTCCGTTAATGTCACTACTTTGTTCCACTGAATCCTAATTGTCTTCATAGTGTTTATGTACCACAGCTGGTGTAACATTTAGTTTTTAGCCTGCCCAGTTTCTATGATCTGCATATTTTATATTACCTAACTAAATACTGCTTCTATGTTCGTTAGCCTTATTGGTTCTTCTGTCCATGGTCGTGCTATAGTATGACCACTCAGAGAAAATGTGATTCACTTTGCGATATCCGTGACATAGTTTCGCAGCTGTGCCACATATTATCCGATGGACTGGCCAACCCCCAGCTCAAGGTCAACCTATTCCCGCTACAGTCTCTGAAATCAGTGATCTTAACCCACACGATGTGCTGGTGTGTATTCTTTCTCTGGTTTCATTGACATGAGGCCACTATACATACATATTACATATATTATCTCCCTTGTTTATTAAGATATAACTTAATAGCCGTACATGCTTTAGTGTATATTCTTTCTCTTATTTGATCCCTATAAGGGCGCTGTACATAGATATTTGATATATTGCCTGTCTTTATTAATAGATATGTGATATATTGGCTGTCTTCTTTATTAAGAGATATGAGCTAACTATTGTAGGGTAACAGTTATACCCTCGCCGTTGCTATTAAGAACCTTGCTCCAGAGCAACCATGGTGGTATCTAGCATGCTCTCCTTGCAAGAGAGCTGTAGCTCGTGAGGGAGACATTTATAGATGTTCTAGATGCGGCACCACAACAGCCGAAGCACGGTACACTTATTCTCGCTTTGACTTAGCTCATTGTTCTATGATCTCCTAATTGCATATTTAAGATCAACCCTATTGCTTTTCCCATTAGAATACTGATTGAATATCAAATATTAACCCTACTATTTCTTATGCTAGGTATCGGGTCACGGTGCATGGTGTTGACCCGGTTGACATTGCCAACCCAAATGCAAGAGCAGCGGAATTCATATTCTTTGCTGACATTGCACAGGAGCTTATTGGTTGTTCAGTCGCACCTCTTGTTACAGCTGCTGAAGGCATCCAGGGCTTTATCCCACCTCAAATAGAAAGCATTTATGGAAAATCGTATATACTCAAAGTGTCCGTGCCACGCCGAGCCCTGCAACGCATTAAAATATCGTATCAGGTTGATTCCATACTGTCTTTCTTATCTTCGTCGGCGTCCACCTCTGGTAGCACACACGGAAAGGGCAAAAGTGTTGCAATGCTTAGTGATGCTGCTGCTATGGAAGAGATGGTTCCCTATAGTGAAGCCACGGAAAACGTATTAGCACCGACAGTTATTTCAACCGAATGCATTGCTGAACAGCCAACCGTTTATCAGCCTATCTCTATAGAGCATCAACCCTCGGTTCCCTCTCAGGAAGAGATGCGTCTGCTGACACCCAAGGAACATGTCCATTCACGCCTCGTGGCGACGCCAGCCCACTACCTTAATTAACGAATCTCCGAGAGTACCCATGTTTGCCCAGGTCAGTTCTCAGAACCTTATCATTACTAATATAATAACCTGCCTGTGCATATTATTGTTAAAGAAAATTTTAATACTTAATATGTCTTATTACCAACAATATTTCTGCCATATCTATACTAGCCTTGTGCCACACAGTCCTACCCGTGCACGGTAGCAAATAACCCATTTATTCCCTCCATGGTCGTGTGTGCACTGTACCTGTTGTTTTATAACGTGCACACGTAATCTGTTCCAATTTCCTATACATCGACTACTCACTACGTATGCTATATATCCGTTTTCATGTTTCCATAGGTACAAAAACTGACAACTGTAAACCTATATTTGTTTTCTTACATCACACCTATCCTTTGTCTCATTATAACAGAAGGAAAACGAACCGGTCCGCGCTGTTATTACCAAAAGCACACCACCCTTGGCAGAGGTTATCCTTCTTGATCAATACATCATTCCCTTTTCAAAATGTACATGCTCAAGACATATAATATATGATATTCTTTTACTTCATTAACAGCATCTCTCAGAGCCATCCTCTAAGCTTAAACGACCATTGCAGAATGTCACCGATGACTTGCCTATTCCTGACAACGACACAAGGTTATGTTTTTACATACATTTCTACCTGCATTGTGAGAACAATCATCCGCGGTACAAAACTAATGCACTATTTTCGTTGCCCACAGCGCTACTGATGATGTTAAAGAAAGGCCAGCGGTGAAGAGAAGGTTGTTTCTACAGGAAAGAAGTGATTAAAGACGAAAAAGGTATTCCGCATGAATTGGCGACTTCACAGCTAACTATATCCTGCCCTGTTCATTTCGACAACAGCTAATCCGAAAGAACTTTGCTTTGCAGGCGATGAACCCTCATGGTGGTGCCCCAGCGTAGCTCCTTTCTTCGTTAACTAGCTCTGTCCTCAGCGCTCTTCGTTATTGCGCCATGTTTAGTCCTTATCCTAACAATATTTTACTGTGTTCTAGACTTAAATACGCCTCTCTATACCTTTGGGCCTCTTTTGGTCCTTGTTTCGTGGTATCCCTGTGTATCGCAGCAAGCGCCTCAACAGCCCATGGCCCTTCTTTCCAGCTCCTTATATATTACTATGTCCTTTATACTACAACTGGATATCTATATACTGTTAACCTGCTTGGTGCATTGCTTTGACAACTTCCTTAAATGCACCTGTAGCAATGTTAAATCATAATACTATTCTACCTTCCGTATTCGATCTGTGCATCATAGATATTAGCCTTTTGTTATGTATATCATGAATGTTTTTTTTGATTGTTTCGCGAATGAATGAAAACGTCTCCATCGCTATAGACAATGCACAGCAAAAATTAACTCGGCGCTAAATCGTATACGCAACGGCGCGGCGTAGCGCGCTGTATTGGCTAGTGTTTTGAAGAGTGAAGGAGCACGATAAGCTTTACCACTGCTACGTAGGGAACCTAGCACTTATTTTAATTGTGCTTGGTGGCTTATTTTTAATCCCATTATAGTTTTACTTTTAGGTCTACTGTCTACCAATCTTTTGTGGTGTCAACATTAAGCTTTTCTCTTCCTTTTGAACTTTCATGTCCTTGGTTGCTATGTGCAAAATGAAGTATATATATAATAGCAGAATCGCCACCTAAAGCCTAACGTGCCTTTGTATTCATCCATAGCAATGGAAAGTTTCGGTACCAAAAATACCACTGGTTGCAGCAATGACAAATGGGCACAAGCGCATACATCTATTTTCTTAATATATGACTGGAAAATCTTTAGGATTAAGAACCAAAATTAGATAGAAGTATAACGAGTAAACAACTTGAAAGTTTGAGCCAACTTCCCTGAGCGAGAGAATTCCCAAATTTCCATTCTTTATTGCATTATAGGTTAGTAAAAAAACAAAAAGGCACTCAGAAGAAATATTCAAATTCATGTTCCAATAATTTTCTATTTTTCCTCTCTTTAACGAATCTTAATTTTCAGTACAAACAATATTACTTCAGCCAGTAGCAGCAAGCTAAAATTTCCTTATTTACCTATTCACATCTACAATTACGCAATAGCACATAGGCTTAGTGGTGACTTTTTTTCTTCTACTGAATACCTTAAGTTTTTATATTCTGTTCACAACAATTAGTAAAGTGCTATTGGCAGACAATTTTTGTAAATCATAGTGAAAGACCATGTGGAGGTCTATCCCTGATGGTGATGAGTAATTGACTGTGGTTTAGCCTGTTGTGCTTGAATTTGAGTTTGATCCGAGTGGTCAGGTCTTTGGTTGGTCGGAGACCGTTGTCTGACCCAGAGTGGTCAGGTCTTTGGTTGGTCGGAGACCAGTTGTCTGACCCAGAGTGGTCAGGTCTTTGGTTGGTCGGAGACCAGTTGTCTGACCCAGAGTGGTCAGGTCTTTGGTTGGTCGGAGACCAGTTGTCTGACCCCGAGTGGTCTGAGCTTTGGCTGGTTGGAGACCACCATCCGACCCGAGTGGTTCGAGCTGTGGCTGGTTGAAACGACCGTCCGACCTCGAGTGGTCGGGAAGAAGACCAGTGGTCAGACCCCGAGTGGTCAGGACGAAGACCAGTGGTCAGACCCCGAGTGGTCGGGACGAAGACCAGTGGTCAGACCTTGAGTGGTCGGAAGAAGACCGGTGGTCGGACTCGAGTGGTCGGGACGAAGACCGGTGGTCGACTCGAGTGGTCGGGATGGAGACCGGTGGTCGTCGTCGTGGTCGGGATGGAGACCGCTGGTCGCACCATGTGGTCGTGGTTTTGCCGCCGCTGAAGTGTATATCTTTCTGCTGAGATGGATATGTGTTGTTGGACATTGCTATGTGATGTGGTTTCCTTGTCTATGATGGTTGCGGGACTTTGGAGCTAGGTCATGGTGAGGCGAAGGGATCGGGACTAGGTGGGAGAGCCGAGGTCCAGATGATCAAGGTGTCGCCAAAGATGACCGAGGCGTGGAGTAGCCGCAAGCCGAGAAGACAAAGGAATGGATGAGATACTAACTTGAGCCGCTCGATCTAGGAGGACCGTTGGATCGCGGTCGGGAAGATAGAGAAGGGTCAAGTTAGTGTGAGTTGAAAAGCGTGCAAAACCCGTTGTGTTGTTGGGTTTGGGTGAGCCCATGCATAGCTTTGTGAGTGGGTAAAATCTCACCCTTGATGGAGTGCTCTAGGGTTTAAAGGCTCATCCAAGGGTGGTAGGTGTTCCAAGCCTGCTATGAATAGACAGGAGAGGGGTGTCTCCTTGGGGGTGAGCAGTGAGGAAAGTCTACGTGAGTAGTTGAGAGTTGTTGAGAGGATGATGTAAGGATCAAATCCTGGCTCTTGGATGTTAGCTTAGGATTGAAGCAGACATCCAAAGGTGGGAATTGATCCTGTGTCACTATAAATAGAGGGTAGGGCAGCCTCCCTCTTTGAAGGTTCCGAGGTTTTTGTCGCTCATTTGAGCTTTGCCCACTTTGTTGTGAGGCTTTGTAAACCTCCCTTCCGTAAATGAAATGTTCTTCACTTATATTCTTGTTTCATTTCTCTTATGTATTTACATTACGCACTTAAATTCATTATCTAAATTCGCATTTACTTACTTGCAATTTTCTTTACGTAATTTGGATTTGCCTCATCTCCTTCTACATGCTTCGAGTCTTTGTTGAAATTCATGATTGATGAACTCTTCTCTAGATTCGGTGCTTTCAATCATCTAGGCAATCCTTGCGTTCTTGTTGCAAGTTTGTAAACTGTGTGTTCTTGAAGTGCGAACGCGTGTGACTTGCGTTCTTTAGTCCCGATTGGCTTCGTTCTTGTTGCCAAGGATGAAAGATTCTTTGGATGAATCTTCTATAGATCATATCCCAATCATCTAGGCAATCTACAACCTCTTCTATTCAGCTTTGCAAGAAACCAATTTTCGTGACTAGTTTTCGATAGTGTTTCTATTTGTTTGAAGGGTTGTTTCTTCGTGTACTTACTTGCTGTGATTTGTGTAGAGTCATCCAAGGATATTCGATCATCAACTCTCACCAACAAGTTAGGGTGAAGTCGTGTTCGTGACTCGCTTTTGGTGTTGCATTTGTTTAATCAAAAGGACGGAACCTTGGTATCAATTCCTTCGATTGATGATTGAAATAGGTTCTGACATCCTTAGGAGGTGCACACCAATTTTCACGCTTTTGGATCACCGATCAAAAGTTATATCGATTGTTTTTAAGATCGTGCTGATTTTATCTGCTCATCCGACCCGATCGCTCATCCGACCTCGTAGGTCGGGCGATCGCTCATTGGTCGGGAGCACTATCCATCCAACACTGTTCACCCGAGTACTGTTTAACCGACCTCCGTAGTCGGGAGTACTGTTCATCTGGTCGGGGTACTGTTCACCCGAACACTGTTCATCCGACCACTTCCGGTCGGGAGTTCTGTTCACCCGACCACTTCCGGTCGGGGGATTACTGTTCATCCGACCACTTCAGGCCGGAGTCTTGTTCATCCGACCATACTAACGACCGATTCGCAAAGATCGTTCATCCGACCAGAGCTACTCGACCAGTGCAGTTTTTACTGTTCACCCTATCTTAACTGGTGGGAGCCTCTGTTTTGAAATTGCCTGATCGATGGTTCAGTTCTTTCTTTCTGGTCTTTTGGTGGATTGAATTCTAGGGGGAGAATTTATTCGAAAATTTTATTTGGCTCCTATTCACCCCCCTCTAGTCGCCTTTTCGATCTTTCAATTGGTATCGAGCCGGTTCTCGCTCTTTCTAGATCTTGACCGGTCTCAAGAGCCATGGCGATGGACAAGTATTCCACCAAGCCTCCTATTTTCTCTGGAGTTGATTTTCCTTTTGGAAATCTCTGATGGAGTCGTACATCATCGCCTGTGGCTTCGATATGGCGGAAGGTGAAGCTCCGTATGAGGTTCCCGCCGATGAGAACGCCACGGTGGCAATATGGTCGACGTTGAGGCAAATGCTAAGGCAAGGAACATCCTCATACAGGCCTTAGTCGCGATGAGTACGATAGGATTTCTCACCTTCGTTTCGCTCATGAGATTTGGGTGACCCTTGATGCTTACCATGAGGGCACTACCCAAATCAAGACGGTTCGACAGATTAATTCAAGCGTGAGTTCAACAAGTTTGAACAACACACCGGTGAGAGTCTTGACGAGTGCTTTGGTCGGTTTACAAAGATTACGAGCGACCTCCGAGCGATCGGTTGCATATACCCCGACTCGGACAATGCTCGGCATTTCTTGACCGCGCTCGACCTTCGGTCCGGGAGATGAAGGTGACCACCATCAAGGACACCACCGACTTATCGACTTTGACTCTTGACGGGCTTTATTCCGCCTCAAGACTCATGAGATCGACGTCGTCTCGCGGAAGACGAAGTCTCGCCGATGGCTTTGGTCACCGATCCCATTGGATCCTCTCTTTCGATTCTTCATTGGTTTCTCTCTCCGCCTTTGTGAGCTAGCGATGACCAACTGGAAAAATTTCCGAAAATGAGCTTGCTCTTCTTGCTCGCAAATTTTCATATGCTTACAAGAGAGTGAGAGAGAGGAAGAGAGGTGGGATGATCACTGCTTTGAGTGTGGTGGCCCCAACCACATTCGAGCAAACCGTCCCAAGCCGGAGAAGGGCAAAACGAACAAGGCGGTTCGGGCAAGAACGACTACACCGACAAGAACCGCAACAAGAAGGCCCGGCTCGTGAGCCGTGCAAGAAGAAGTACCGCAACTTTGCTAAGAACAAGAAGTCTTTCACCGGGTCCTCGCCAGACTGGACGACATCGAGCTCTCGACACGGAGGGCGGAGCGATGCAAGCGAGGACGATCCGCAAGAGAAGGTGAAGGGCAACGATGACTTCTCGGATGTGCTTCATGGCAGCGCCATTGAAGTAAGCGACTCCAGTCAGACAAATGACACGGATGAGGTACCCACCTACGACGAGCTAAATGCTGCCTTCTGTAAATTAGGCAAGTTTCATGCTAAGGCTAAGTCGAGGTGTTCTGAGTTAGAGAAGGAAGTAGGTACCTTGACTCGGGAGTTAGCTTCGCTTAGATCTTCTCCTCCCGAGTCACCGATGATCGTGTTCTCTCGTGATGTCGTTCTTGTGGAGTTGGAGAACCTAAGGACCATACATGATAGTGTGCTTGCTGAACTTGATGGTCTTAGGAGGAAGAATGCTAGCACTAGTTCTATTGATGATATTCCTGTTGAGGCTAGTTTTCTTCATGCTCACTCTACTCCTTCTTGTGCTAATTGCCCTAAATTGCTTGCTGAAATTGATGCCATGAGTTCACACCTTAAGAAGCTTTCTGCTAGAAATGATGAACTTGAATTGCATGCTTCTAAGGACCCAGTCAGCTCATGTGAGGGCTGTAGGCAACTAAAACTTGACAACGAATCCTTAAATGTCAAGTGTGCTAAACTTGCTAAGGACTTACTAGATAAGTCACAAGAAAGTTGCTTGCGATGTTCTGTGATTGAGGGGGACTTGGATAAAATCCATGTCGAGCTTAGGAAGAAATTAGAAGACCAAGCCAATAGAATTAGAAATGCGTCTTATGTTTCTTGTGAGGCCCTCAAGATTGAGGCAGCCGTCTTTGAGGAGAAAATGCACGTGTTGAGAGAGCTCATCTTTCCGGTTCTTCTTCTTCTTCTTCCCCGCTCTTCTTGTGCCTCTTTCTTTCGAGATTGCAAGATCTTATGAGCACTCTCGAGAAGTTTGTTGGAGGCAAGAAGAAGCTCAATCTTATTCTAGACCAATCCAAGATTAGTAGATTCAATCAAGGTCTAGGATTTGATCCCTTGGAGCACGCTTCAGGCGCATCCTCCCACCATTGTGCGCGGCTCCAAGAGTGGTGAGATTGTGGTAGCTCCCGAGTGAGCACCACCAAGTTTATGTCTCACTGGGTTGTCCATAGGACTTCGACCGAGAAGGGTGTTACTCCTATTGCTTCGCCTCTAGCAAGGCAAAGTACACATGCACCTTCCAGTAAGAATGATGGTCACCTAGTAGATTTGCTTCAGACGCGCCAAGATCACTCGGCGTGAGCGTGTTGTCGCTCTTAGGGTATTGTGGTCATCCCTGCACTTTGAGTGCTCCTAAGACACACACCGCTTCTAGACAAAGTTAGAGAGTCGCTTTGTTTTGGGCAAGCGCCCAGACTTGGTTTTCATACTAGTTCTTCGAGTTTTAGTCCCGAGTGTTCAGAGTCATCTCTTCCGCCGTCCTCTTGATATTCCTCGCTTTTCCCATCGAGGTAGATATCGTGGCGTGAGGTGTTTTTCGGTAGGAGAACCAGCAGCCTTCTTTGGGATGGTCCGGCTTTTGCACCACGGCGTGCCAACCCAGCTTTGACTCTAGATTATCTACCGAGTTGCTCCCGATCGTGAGAGTTGAGCGTCAGAGAGACACTCGAGTCGATCTTCTTCGTGGATCGGTACTGAGGCGTCGTGTGGCTCAAGATTGGGTTCCTAGATCTTCTCTCTCCCAAGATCGAGTCATCTTTCCTCTTGTGTCAATTCCTTGTGTCATGTCTATGCAATAATGCTTTTAAGTGCCTTTTGCCTTTTCATAGCATGAGTCGCTTGAGGCTAGCTTGAGGATATGATCACCGCCTAGTGGAGTGGATTTGGGTCATCTTGTGGACTTGTCCTTTCTTAGTTCGATTCTTAGTCCATGAGTTGTCCTGAGGCATCATCTTCGCCAGTGCATAAGTAGTGGACCTCGTTTTCCTCGAGGTACCCACTCACGGCAAGAGTTGCGAGTAAGTATGTTGGTCATGTTGATCCTTACTAATCTCATCTAGGATCGCTTTGTCGCTTTTCAATGTTGGCACTCGATGTGAATTCGAGTTGGCCTTTCGCTTGTCTCTAGAGGATTGGATCTTCCCGCATGACCATCATGAGCATCATGCTAACTCGCATGTACTTTCAACTTTGTTTGCCTCGTGTTTCGCTCCACAAGTGTTGAGCTTCATGATAACAGCATTGGGGTCTTTCACTTCCATGGTGAGCTATCTCATACCCTCATGTCGGTTATACTTGCGATCATCATTTTCATGACATGTTGTGATTGCTCTTGCTCTCATGTGTATTATATGTACTTTGCTAGGTCTTGTTAGTTTTTGTCTGTCTTGTTTTGTGCCATAGCATGTTTTCCCCAACCATCTTTGTGCTTCATGTATTATATCCTAAATTCATGAGCTCTTTCCCAGCATGTGATTTTCTTGTTTTTATCTTGTCCATGATAGTGTTCATTTGGTATGAGAATTTGTATTAACTATGGGCACGTGCTATGTATCATTTACTTTATTTTGTCATGAGTAGTATCTAGGTAATATGACCCTGATTCTCTATTACATCCATGATTAGCCTTGTTTAGACTTTGTTTGTCAGACTTTGTGCTACATGTGAGTGCCTTTCATGAGATTAGGGTTATATGATCTAGCTGCCGCTGTATGACTTATATTGTTCATGATCACCTTTTATTGTCCTTCATGCTTATATGCTTCATACGTATTTTGCATGAGCTTGTGTTCTTCATTCATGGCATGTATTCATCATCATGCATAGAGTGTTGCCATAAGTAGCTTCTCATCTTTGTGTCCATGGTCACCATTTACTTTCATGCTGCCTGTGTCCTCATGACCTTTTGTTTGGTCTTCTTTGACGGGCCTTTTCGCGACATGTAAATATTGTTATTGAGACTATGGATAAATGGATCTTGATGTTGCTAATTGGTTTGTTTTATGCATGATCCTCTTTGGTTGTCTTTATTTATCTTGCTCATGTTATATCTAGTAGCATGTTGTTGTGTTTCATTATGGTATTTCTTCATTTACATGGTCATTGCCATGTTTAGGTAGTATCTTGATCCATGTATTTCTAGGCTTGCACATGATCCTGCTAGCATTTTGTTGCTGTGATACACCTTGCTTAGCTTCTTATGCCAAGATGACGGTGCTATGATGCACCTTGTCGTTGTTTATCATGTGGATATGTTTTCACCGTTGTCTATGGATATATGGATCTTGATGCTATCTTTAGCTTGGTTGTGAACATGATCTTACATTACCTTCGCATCATGTTCATGCTCTAGATGATCATTTGCCACACTTTTCATGTATCTTGTCCATTCGTGCCTAGGAAACTGGATCCGCTAACCCCATTTCAAAGCATAGATTTGTTGGATGCATGTGTGTAGGCTTTCGGTGAGAGACCATCATCCTAGGAATATCTCTTCCTCTCGCTTTTAGGATCCACTTGTGTCCTTTGCCACTACTTGTTCTACATCGCAGAGGTAAGTACCTCTGAAAATGTTGATGATAATGATGGATCTCTTAGGAGGTTGTGGTTCTTTTGTAGGTAGAGCTTGTGTCCTTTTTGTCTAGAGTCTTTTGGTTGGACTTCTAGCATAATTAGGTTGCTTCTTACCTTGAGCCGTTTTGCTCCTTAGAGACCATGTGGTTTTAGATCTTATCTCTTTTCCTCTAGCTTTCTACCGATCTCTTGTGAGGTGAGAGTTTTAGAGTGTGCCTCAAGGGAAGTAGAGTGTGTTCAGGGGGATTTGAGCTTGGGTTTATGAGCTCATATGGCTTATCTTGAGGGGGAGCTGGTTTGTATATTATGTACTATATATTTTCCTCCAGCATTTTCTTTCTTCTTCTGGGTGACTTTGGGCTGGTTTTCTTAAGTTGAGTTCACTCACTTAGACTTTTGGCATGTCTTCCATGGACCTCTTATCTTATGCTTTAGGTTGCTATCATGCGTGATTAGCTGTTCTCTCTTCTCTCTAGGTTGAGTTCCCTCACAGTCTTATAAGTCTAGCAGGTTTTGGGCCTCCTGGGTAGACAGGTCATGTGCACTCCTTAGTTGGGATCTAGAGTCGCCTTCCTATGTTAGTCTCTGGGAAGATAAGAGCCATCGAGCGAGAGTGAGTCTCTTCTATCTTATCTATGCTCAATAGCCATCCAGTCTTGCAGTTTCTCGACTTCTTCTCCTCATTCTGCTTTTTCTCGGTTTTATTGAGTTCATTTGGGTCTTCTTTATGCCTAATCTTGATAATAACTCAACTTTAACCAGATTTGAGCCTAAAATTGATTCAACTGTTGAGGGGAGTTTGGGAATCTGTTCATGCATTGCATTTAGACTGCATTTTTTGCATTTTATGAGCTTTGTCTATTATGCAATTGATTCAATCTTTCATGTAATGCACCTTGCTACATCTTTGAAGAAAATCACTAGCTTAGGTCTATCCAAGTTCATCTATGATACTAAGCTTGTTAAAATCTGAAAATTGAAAATCTTAAATGAAAACATGTTGCTTTTTCTTGTTAAAGTTTCTTCTCTAGAGGTTTTACCATGAATTGTGAATTTATGGAGTTCTCTAGAGTCCCTATAGCAACTTGGGTGAAACTTGCTTGATCCATATTTTAGTCCTTCAAAATTGCTCATATATGCTAAAATAAGAAAAACTTGACTCTTTTGTGCAAAATTGAACTCAACACTATATATTCTCTAGAGGCGCCTCCCATTGCACTTGGGATGAACTTGGAATATATAGTGTATGACCAAGATCATTCTCTTAAGAGTTACTCTTGGGGTGATCGAACATGGCTTGAGTCAACCATTAAGAAATGCAAATAACAAAAACATAAGTGGGTAAAGAATGCAAATAATGTCAAACATTTGCACCCGCTATGTCTTTCAAAATATCAAAGAAGAAGAATTTGCATGAATTGAAAATGAACTCAAGGACTCTATATGTACTTCAAGATTCCCCAAAGTGTTGAGTAGGTTGAACTCTAGGTTTTCCATTTGATCCTATGAGTGGTGCTGGCTTCTAGCTTTGAAACTTTTGCTAAGTTTTGCACTTGTTCAAATCTTGCTAAAATAAAATCTTGTAAACCAAGCTTGTGAGCCAAATGAATTTGTTCTTGCAGACATCCTAGTTCACCATTTTCTAAATTGACTAGCTTGGTGTCATATCTTGTCATTGTGATCACTTGGATAATTCTCAAAGCTCACTTAGGATGCATTTCATGCATACATATATAAAGGGAGAGAAAACAAACAAACAAAAAAGAGAGAAAATTCCATTTTGATGCCTATATTGCCAAAAGGGGGAGAAAATGTAGAAAATGCATCATTTAAAATGTAGAAAGGGGAGATAAAATGTGAAAGCTTGCTATCTCTTATGATCTTTGTAAATCTTTGCTATCTCTTATGGATCATATCACATTTGGCACTTATGATTGATTTTAGAGCTTTTGTAGAAAACTTGCTCTTTTCATGATCTTGCTCTAAAATCTTATCGCCAACTTGGTCATGATTTTATATCTTTCTCTCTGGACCAAGTTTGGTTTTGCAATCAAATTGCTTTACAAACTCAAATTTATGCCTTTTGAGTGTTTGTCAATATACTCATCAAGGGGAGATTGAAAGACCATGTGGAGGTCTATCCTCGATGGTGATGAGTAATTGATCGTGGTTTAGCCTGTTGTGCTTGAATTTGAGTTTGATCCGAGTGGTCGTCTTTGGTTGGTGAGACCGTTGTCCACCGACCAGTGGTCAGTCTTTGGTTGGTCGGAGACCGCTTGTCCGACCCAGTGGTCGTCTTTGGTTGGTCGGAGACCGGTTGTCCGACCTGAGTGGTCGAGTCTTTGGTTGGTCGGAGACGGCTTGTCCGACCCCGAGTGGTCCGAGCTTTGGTGGTTGGAGACCAGCCATCCGACCCGAGTGGTTCGAGTGTGGCTGGTTGGAAACCGGCCGTCCGACCTCGAGTGGTCGGAAGAAGACCGATGGTCGACCGAGTGGTCGGGACGAAGACCGTGGTCGACTCGAGTGGTCGGGACGAAGACCGATGGTCGACCTTGAGTGGTCGGAAGAAGACCGCTGGTCGACCCGAGTGGTCGGGGCGAAGACCGGTGGTCGGACCTCGAGTGGTCGGGATGGAGACCGTGGTCGTGTCGTGGTCGGGATGGAGACCGTGGTCGGACCATGTGTGGTCGTGGTTTTGCCGCCGATGAAGTGTATATCTTCTGTTGAGATGGATATGTGTTGTTGGACATTGCTATGTGATGTGGTTTCCTTGTCTATGATGGTTGCGGGACTTTGGAGCTAGGTCATGGTGAGGCGAAGGGGATCGGGACTAGGGTGGGAGAGCCGAGGTCCGGATGATCAAGGTGTCGCCAAAGATGACCGAGGCCGTGGAGTAGCCGCAAGCCGAGAAGACAAAGGAATGGATGAGATACTAACTTGGAGCCGCTCGATCTAGGAGGACCGTTGGATCGCGGTCGGGAAGATAGAGTAGCGGGTCAAGTTAGTGTGAGTTGAAAAGCGTGCAAAACCCGCTGTGTTGTTGGGTTTGGGTGAGCCCATGCATAGCTTTGTGATGGGTAAAATCTCACCCTTGATGGAGTGCTCTAGGGTTTAAAGGCTCATCCAAGGGTGGTAGGTGTTCCAAGCCTGCTATGAATAGACAGGAGAGGGTGTCTCCTTGGGGGTGAGCAGTGAGGAAAGTCTACGTGAGTAGTTGAGAGTTGTTGAGAGTGATGATGTAAGGATCAAATCTCGGCTCTTGGATGTTAGCTTAGGATTGAAGCAGACATCCAAAGGTGGGAATTGATCCTGTGTCACTATAAATAGAGGGGTAGGGCAGCCTCCCTCTTTGAAGGTTCCGAGGTTTTTTTGCTCATTTGAGCTTTGCCCACTTTGTTGTGAGGCTTTGTAAACCTCCTTCCGTAAATGAAATGTTCTTCACTTATATTCTTGTTTCATTTCTCTTATGTATTTACATTACGCACTTAAATTACATTATCTAAATTCGCATTTACTTACTTGCAATTTTCTTTACGTAATTTGGATTTGCCTCATCTCCTTCTACATGCTTCGAGTCTTTGTTGAAATTCATGATTGATGAACTCTTCTCTAGATTGGTGCTTTCAATCATCTAGGCAATCCTTGCTCTTGTTGCAAGTTTGTAAACTGTGTGTTCTTGAAGTGCGAACGTGTGACTTGCGTTCTTTAGTCTGATTGGCTTCGGTTCTTGTTGCCAAGGATGAAAGATTGTGGATGAATCTTCTATAGATCATATCCCAATCATCTAGGCAATCTACAACCTCTTCTATTCAGCTTTGCAAGAAACCAATTTCGTGACTAGTTTTCGATAGTGTTTCTATTTGTTTGAAGGGTTGTTTCTTCGTACTTACTTGCTGTGATTTGTGTAGAGTCATCCAAGGATATTACGATCATCAACTCTCACCGACAAGTTAGGGGTGAAGTCGTGTTCGTGACTCGCTTTTTGGTGTTGCATTTGTTTAAGCGAAAAGGACGGAACCTTGGTATCAATTCCTTCGATTGATGATTGAAATAGGTTCCGACATCCTTAGGAGGTGCACACCAATTTTCACTCGCTTTTGGATCACCGATCAAAAGTTATATCGATTTGCTTTTAAGATCGTGCTGATTTTATTGCTCATCCGACCCAGATTGTTCATCCGACCTCGTAGGTCGGGCGATCGCTCATTGGTCGGGAGCACTATTCATCCAACACCGCTCACCCGAGTATCGTTTAACCGACCTCCGTAGTCGGAGTACTCGCTCATCCGGTCGGGTATCGCTCACCCGAACATCGCTCATCCGACCACTCCGGCCGGGAGTTCATTCACCCGACCACTTCCGGTCGGGGATTATCGCTCATCCGACCACTTGGTCGGGAGTATCTTGTTCATCCGACCGATTACTAACGACCGATTCGCGAGATCGTTCATCCGACAGAGCTACTCGACCAAAGGCGCTTTTTCTCTGCTCACCCTATCTTAAGCGGTCTGAGCCTCTGCTTTGAAATTGCCCGATCGATGGTTCAGTTCTTTCTTTCTGGTCTTTTGGTGGATTGAATTCTAGGGGGAGAATTTATTCGAAAATTTTATTTGGCTCCTATTCACCCCCCTCTAGTCGCCTTTTCGATCTTTCACATAGGGATTCAAAAGGCAACATAATAGTTGTCGACTTTTGTAGTCGGCAATGAATTTATGGGGTAGGCGCTAGATCTCAAACTCGAAGGTCACACAAGACAAGGGATTTAGACAGGTTCAGGCTCTCGCGGAGGAGATAATACCCTAATCCTGTGTGATGGGATTATGCAGGTCTCTTGGACCTAAGATTGATCAAAGCGCTATGTGCTCTGGGCGATATGAGGTGTGCTATGCTCTATGGCTTGATTGCTCTAGGCTTGGATCATCCGATCCCTATGTTGTTGCCCGCCCTCTCCCTTATATAGCGGGGGTGGGGCAGCTTACAAGGTTCTGATCGGTTTGGAGATTCCGATCGGTTACAAGATTCTAGTCAGTTAATAGGATAGAGTTTACATCTTTATCTACCATATTAACGACTCGGATTATAACCGTATCTATCATATCTAAATATAAGTTCAACTTCCTTTAGGATATGTCTTTTTGCTTGCGCAACGGGCCTCGACGAGGAGTATCTTCGGGCCTCCTCTTGGGCTGTCATGAGGGTACTGGTTCTTATATTCCACAAGAGCCCCGAGTCTTTGCGATCGAGTTGCCGCCTTCCTGGTTGCAGCCCAACTGAGTCATGCTTCACGTCGAGTGCTTCCAGTTCATGATGCAGCTTCCCGACTAGTTTTCCTTTACACCGAAAGTGCCTGTTGTAGGCAAAGAGATCGTGAAGGACTCAATAGAGCTCCACACGTTAAACTTTCCGAGTGGTTCCTAGCCCCATTATTGGAATTCGCAATCGGCTCATCTTGGGACATATCTTGATCCCAAACAATATGCGAAGTCAAACGCTTTTCCGCCGAGGCAAAATTTTGCCACTCCCTTTAAATTCATTCTTCGCGAAGTTCTTGATGTCGTCGTTGAAGCGTTGGCTCACACATCGCATCCAAATTTAGTAGCCCCAAATCATGTATATGCGTAACTTAGGCAATGTAAAACAATTCACTCGGATGTGATGTCCATTGGTGTATATATAATTTTAGAGTTTTTACTCTTTTCCTTATTGATTTTGAATTCATCCGAGTGGTTTGACTCTTTTGTTTAAGCACTCGCCCGACTAGTCTAGCCCCGAGCGTTGGGAGTCGGCTCATGGCTCTTTTCCGTGCACGTGTTTTGGGTGACTAAAGTTCGCGTTCATGGGGTCGAGCTTCACAACTCTGAGTTATCGCACTCGGATTCACTCGCAATCGTTAAGCAAAAGAAGAAAAATACAACTCAAAAGATGCGCATGCGCACGCTATTAGTGTAGGCCCGACTTCATCGCTTAGTTGTGGGTCAACTAAGTAGCAAGTCGAAAGTCAACAATTTTATTTATAATGACATAATTGAGTAAAAATGACTTAGCCGCTTTATGCTCCATATGTTGTCGACGATCATGCCATCTTTGCTTGTGGCGCAGCGAAGGCTAGTAGGTGAGTGAGAGGCGCGCGGGGCATAGGCTCGTGGTCGCGCGAAGGTGGCGCTTCGGCGCAGCGTAGGCTCGTGGTCGTCGCCGAAGGTGGCGCTTCGGGCGCAGCATGGCTCATGGCGTCGCCGAAAGTGGCGCTTCGGCGCGGCGTAGGCGTAGGCTCGTGGCCGCGCGAAAGTGGCGCTTCGGGCTCAGCGAGGCTCGTGGTCGTGCCGAAAGGTGGCGCCGGGCGCAGCGTAAGCTCGTGGCCGCGCGAAGGTGGCGCTTCGAAGCAGCGTGGCTCTGGCCCTGCGAAGGTGGCGCTTCGGGCGCAGCGTGGCTCTGGCAATGTCGAAAGTGGCGCCGGGCGCAGCGTAGGCTTGTGGCCGCGGCCGAAGGTGGCGCCGGGCGCGGCGTGGCTCATGGTCGTGGCGCCGGGCGCGACGAGGCTCGTGGCGCGCCGAAGCCGCGTGGGAGCGCAAGCGCGCTTCACCTACCGGCTTTTCCGATTTCGCTAAATTGCGCCGCCGTCACCATAGCCTTGATCAGGCCACGATCGGGGCGCACGCTATCCGATGCAATCATCGGGTCCAGCTTTGTCGAGAAGCGTCTTGGAGGCGACGACGCTCGCATTGGCGGCGAAAACGGCTTGATCTCCCAACCTGGATTGCGGAGGTCCTCGCGACATTGCGGCGCGAGATCGAAACGATCGCACCGCACCTCCTTACCCTTACGAAGACGATCTTCCCGCAGCCTTCTGTTCTTCTTGTTGGCGTTGGAGATCGGTCTTTCGCTCTTCTATCGCGAAGATGCCACGAAGATCGCAGCAATTCCTCGCGACGCCGATCGGTTTGCCGGCCAAGTCAAAGTGACATACCGAGATGGGTTGGCTCGATCTTTACGGATCGGATCCGGTTTTGGACGAACAGACAAGCTCTCCACGCGCATTCATTTATTTAATTCCGTGTTTCCGGCGGAAGGCCTGGCCGGAGATGAAGGTGGCGACGAATCCACCAATTGCTGCCATCGAGTCTGTGGGAAAAGATTATAGCGCTTCCCCTACTTGGCGCGCCAACTGTCGACTTTTGTAGTCGGCAATGGATTTATGGGGTAGGCGCTAGATCTCAAACTCGAAGGTCACACAAGACAAGGGATTTAGACAGGTTCAGGCTCTCGCGGAGGAGATAATACCCTAATCCTGTGTGCTGGGATTATGCAGGTCTCTTGGACCTAAGATTGCTCAAAGCGCTATATGCTCTGGGCGATATGAGGTGTGCTATGCTCTATGGCTTGATTGCTCTAGGCTTGGATCATCCGATCCCTATGTTGTTGCCTGCCCTCTCCCTTATATAGCGGGGGTGGGACGGCTTACAGAGTCCTGATCGGTTTGGAGATTCCAATCGGTTACAGGATTCTAGTCAGTTAATAGGATAGAGTTTACATCTTTATCTACCCTATTAACGACTCGGATTACAACCGTATCTATCATATCTAAATATAAGTTCAACTTCCTTTAGGATATATCCCTTTGCGCACGGCAGCGGGGCCTAACGCGGGGAGTATCTTCTGGGCCTCCCTCTTGGGCCTGTTATGAGGGTACCTGGGTTCTTATATTCCACAATAGTAATGCCATAGTTTATGCAACTTGCCTATTTGGAGAACAAAAGGGGATATAATTACAGGCAAAGAATACAAAACAAGACATTCTTTACGGAACCTAACAAGACACCACAAAAGTACAGGCTCAAGTCATTACAGGAACTGGATAACACTTAGTATGCACATACCTATGGAGAAACATACTTCAACTATACATTAGTTAAGTGCAAGCAGGTTCACGTCACCAGCCATACACAGGGTGTTGAACTTGAGGAGGCAGGAGATTCAAATCCATGCACTGCTGTTTATCATAGTCGCGTGTACCAGGAATTGCCCCTGTCGCCAATCTGAGAATCTCATTGCCAGTCAGGCAGTGATGAGCAAATGCCAGTCCCCCATCCACCATGTCTGAAAACTTAGGAAGTAAAGGTATCTTTCTCACTTTGTTTCTCTTCCCACCTCGTCCAGGTTCGCCGTTTCTATCATTCAGAACCTTGTCAAGCTCTGAGTACTCCATAAATCTCTCAGTTGCTGCCTCCCATGATAAACTGTATCTTTGCTCAGGGGTCATAGGCTGAGGTTCACTAGCCATGGCCTCTTTCACTCGGGCAACAAATTCCTCTGAAGTTGTATATGTCAAGCAGTTGGGGAATGACTTGAAAAAATCATTTGATGGATGATCTGCACAGATAACAAATTTCCCCATTGCAAGAGCCTCAGCTGTTGCTGTGCATAGGACATCACTAACACTAGGATTAATGAAAACTTTGTACCTGAAATTTAACGAGAAAAAAATATAGTGCTGCATCAGCAATTAGCAAAACATAGGGCGCAGATGAAAGAGAATCTATTTTAGCAGCTTGTTGATTCTCACCCATGGAGTGAATCATCCGCATGATCCCTTCCTTTGAAAAAATTAATGCTCAAATCCAACTTCCTAGCAGTAGCCTGGATCGCCTGTGAGTCCTCACCATTTCCATACACATCTATCTTGAAGCTCTCCAAGTCACTTTTGTGTTTGGATAATAAATCTGTCAGTTCTCTATAACCTTTAGCCCAAACCATCTTCCCAAGAAAATACGCTCCCTTGGAAAAGGCCTTCTGTCCACACTCCCTATCAGCTGCTATTTTCTCACCAACACTGAGGAACTTTGGATTTACACCATGAACATTGCAAACAATGGATCTGGGTAGATCTTGAGTTGCTGCAGAAAGACGTAATACCTGCATGAACCCATTATTAGCTGCACTCTAGCGATCAGGACTTTAACACTAAAACTCACCAAACATGATACCTTATGGCAGTATGCTCTAGTCACCCAGTTGTTAATATGTTTAACAAGGAAAGCTTGAAGAGCGCCATTCTTCTCTCTCTTGATATATTCTAGGTAATTTGTATGAACTATGCCAATGACATGATTGAACTTGTCTGTCCAACGCTTTCCATGATGGTACCAGTTGAGATGCTCTGGTTCTTCCAAAATTGCTATATCAGCTTCTTTTGAGGAAATGAACTGTGAAGTATCCCCAGCAGGAATAATGCTGCGCCGCTCTTTTGAGAACTGTGGAAAACAATATTTCAAACGAGCGATCAAAATCTCAAGAAAAAAAAAACCGAGTATGACTGAAATTTTCAGCACTGGGGTGATATACATTGGATGATTACCTTGCCAGGATAAAAGGATATCTTAAAATTTGCTTCAAAGGCAAGTCTTTCCTGTAGCCAGCTCCTTATATAAGTTTCTTGCTCTTCTGGTGAACTGAAGGTGATTTTATTTGGGTAAACTAATTCCTGATCTGACTTACAAAGCCAAGGAACCACCAGTATCACCTTTTGCTTTGTACTTCTTGCCATATATGCAGCACGGAACAACGGATTGATGGCTGTCCCAGTCATCCATGGAAGGCTTGCTGTGGTGACAATTGCAACATGACGTCTGTTGTCTGAGATCCTGTACTTTGCAGGATCATTCCAGAAACCTTCTTCTGTGTGATAGCCAGTACTTTCTATCACCCTGGCTATTCTTAGATCAAGCTTGTTAGTTTTGTTCTCATTTCCAATTAAGGATCCACCTGCTGAAAGAGAATGATACATGAGCCAGCCATTCTGTTTACTGTACATAGTCTCCACTAGTTTGTTACAAAGAACTGCAACACAACATTGGCAAGATATATAACAATAATCAGCACAAAAGCACCAAAGCTTAGAGGAGTGGAGACCAACAATGACATTTATACCTCTTCGTAAGCCAAGTTGATCCAAAAATGGCCCAGACTGCTGGACCAGATATGCCAAAATTTCAGTTAGATCCAGTGGGGGGACTTCCTGCATTATATTACAAATTCATTTTAGAAAAAGACACCTTACAAAAAGAATAATCGATTAAATAGCACCAAAGATTGCATTATCAGTTACAATAAAATGCTTTGAGCAAAGAAAAAGATTTGCTTTTATTATTTTTTTAAAAAAAACATAACAGCTAGTGGTACTAAAAGAATAATGAATTCACTATCTAACAACCATGGTAGTCAAGGCGACAAGGCAAGGTGAGGCGCCAGCCGAGCGCCTAGGCGCCTAGGCGAGGATTAGGCGACCAAAAAAGATCCAGCAATATCAGTATATCAACAATACATATATAACATATATACCTTGTATGGATGCAAATAAATAGCATAACAAGATGTCAATTAAGCAGGGAAGCAAATATGAGTCTTAAACAAGTAAATAGCAACATTACTACGAATAGCTAATATTGTTTAGGAAGACAAATCATACATAGTCACCACAAGTCCATAAGAAAATCACAATCACCAAAACAAGCAGCCTCAAACATCTAGTTCTAATTCTAAACCATTCAAATGGTCCACGTTTGATCCATCTCCACCACTCTCATTCTCATGAGGACTAGGTAGAGCACCATAATCATCATCAACATTCTCATCGTCATGCAGAAAAGGCTCAACTTCATGTTCATCATCTTCATTGTACAAGCCAAGCTCTTCAACAACCCTTGATGTAGAACCACTTCCATGACGATGAGAGTATGACATGATTCCTTCATGCGCTCTCCTAGGAACATTAAAACCCTCAAAGTTGCGTGATGCATCTATGGCGTCATCGACATGAGACCATAAAAGATCCTCCCCACTGTGAACTTGTTGAGCATTCGCATCAACCAATTTATTGTCCCATTGAAACCCATCTAGGAACAAAGGGTTAAAATTGGTTCCTTCTTCACGACGTATTTTAAATCTATTGGCAATTTTCCAGTTGTATAGAACACCAAATCATTCAACCTTTGGTGTTCTAATCGGTTCCTTTTCTTGGTATGGATCTACAAATAAGAGATGTAAACAAGGAAAATTTTAGCTGGTTCAAAACTAAATTAAAATTTAAAGCATTGAGTAGTTACTTACAAACTCAAATGTACTCCAAATGCGCTCACACCCCGAGGCCGAACAACAGAGACCTAAGATGCGCTTCGCAAATGCTTGAAGCTCAAAAGTCAAGCCCCCAAATGCAATCCGCCAATCAACTAAAATTTGAAACATAGTCAATTAGTAATCAATCCCTATATTAGAATCTTAAAAGCTTAAGAGACAGAAGTACTAACGGGGATTCTTCGTTTTGTAAGCATCTAATGGCCATTGGCTTTCCAAAGCCACCTCGCAAATTGTCATAGATATCGGCTTGGTCCCTTAATTTCGCAAAGCTTGTCTTAATCATCGTAGAACATCTTCTCAAGCACATCATTGAACATAGACCTCAACCTAGCCGCTTGTGCCGCATTTTTCTCCTTGATTTTAGAGTATTTTCCTGAGTTCAAGAATAATGCAGCGGTGGAATATAAGAGCCCGGGGTACCCTCAGGATAAGCCCAAAGAGGGAAGCCCGGAAGATATCCCCGCAGGTTTGCTGCCGTGTGCAAAGGTATATATCCTAAAGGAAGTTGAACTTATGTTTAGATATGATGGATACAATTGTGGTCCGAGTTGTAAATAGGGTAGATAAAGATGTAAATTCTATCCTGTAATCGACTAGAATCTTGTAACCGATCGGAATCTCTTAACCGATCGGGACTCTGTAAGCCGCCCCCTCCCTGCTATATAAGGGTGAGGACAGGCAGCAACAGGGGCATCCAATCATCCAAGCACAAAGCGCCATCTTTTGCCCAGAGCATATAGCGCTTTGAGCACTTCCGATCTGAGAGATCCACATAATTCCATCACACAGGATTAGGGTATTGCCTCCATCGCTGAGGGTCTGAACCTGTCTAAACCACTTGTCTTGTGTGACCATTGAGTTTGAGATCCAGCGCCTACCCCATAAATTTATTGCCGACTACAAAAGTCGACAGCAACCCCATACAATTTTAGCTCCATTTGATTAGCCCATCGCTGAGCAATAATGCCCATGACTTTCCTAAGCAATGGTTGCTTAGTTGCTAAACTGTCGGTGATCTTCTTTTTAGCAAAATCCATACTTGCATTGCATAAACCTCGGGCATTGCCGGCCTGTCATCACCATCAACTAACCGTAGCACAACAAGAAGCGGTTGTGAAGCTCTTATGCAATCCTCCACTGCATTCCAAAATCTAATAGCGATCACAATTTCTTGAACCTTTTTCCTAGCCTCTGTGCTTGAGAGTTTGGACCTAGTCCAATCTTCACTAGTAAATAGATGCCTCAACACATCTCTATTCTTGTACAAGCTCTGCAATGTGAGAAAAGATGTGCCGAATCTAGTAGCCACAGACCTTACGAGATCCTTCCCATTTGTCAGCACTCTCATTGTTGAAAGAAGCCTCGCATGCCTGTAGATAAATGTAGTGATCCTCTTGGCATTATCAATGGTCTTCTTGAACTTTGGTAGCTTCCCAATGTCTTCCAACATGAGATCTAAGCAATGTGCAGCACAAGGAATCAAAAATAGAACAGGAATCCTCTCCATTGGAATTCTCCTTGCTGCTTTGAAGTTGGCACCATTGTCTGTGACCACCTGAACAACATGTTCCTTGCCGATCCGCTCAATTCTTCTCTCAAACAAACCTACTAGCATCATTGCATTAGCTACTTCACTTGATGCATCAACAGACTTCAAGAAGAAAGCCCCCGCCAGACAGTTTATAAGAAAATTGATCAAATGCCTTCCCCTCCTATCTATCCATCCATCCGACATGAGTGTGCAACCAACAGCTTTCCAATGTTTCTCCTGCTCCTCCCTCAACTTATCAATCTCCCTCTTTGCCTTCTCAAGTAATGGCACCCTCAAATCATGGTATGAAAGATTATTGAAACCGGGTCCATATTGCCCTATGGACTCACACATGATCTCAGAACTTCTAGACTTGATGGGCATTGAATGGAATGCCACTCATAGAAGAAATCAGCTATGTGGCCTCATACCCTTTCTTTCTTTTCCACAGTCCTTACACATTGCTCCATGTTGGTTTGAGAAGGGCCCTTGGCATGCCTTCTATCAACCACCTCATTCGGTCTCTTCCGACTCAACCCAACAACTGTTTTACTTTGTTTCGGCACCGGCTGTCCCAACAATTGGAGAGTTGTTGCTTTCTTTTGGCGGCTGTCCTAGAACTTGGAGATGGATTGGAAGCCTTAGATGACGCTTCTTGGGAGCTTGGGCATTGAATATCACAGCCCACTTCTTCCTCTCCTTGTTCTACTCTGTTATCAATGTCATCGTCCAATTCGACGAATCTACTTCTTGATGTCTTCTTGATATAGTCCTGCATCTTCTTTATTATTGTTGTGGTTGTCTTGGGACATTTTTGGACATCTCCAAACCCTGCGGCAAGATGTTGCTTCAATCTCTTTATTCCCGAGCGCATTTGTTTGCCACATAGGGAACATTGCACCAAATCCTTGTTACTCAAATCCGGCCAAAATCCATACTTCCATCCTAGATCATTAGACTTAGCCTTTCATGCAGGATCCTTAGATGGATCATATGCATCGGCAATATCGCCGGCCTCGGCAGCACAAGCAGCAGCATCAGCCATATCCCTGTACAATGCCACATACAATTAGCACTTGGAGCAGCATCATGTCCACAAGCAATAGCATGAGCAACACAAGCAGCAGAATGAGCAGTAGAATCAACAACACAAGCATGAGCAGCAGCACAAGCATCTGCAGCTGCAGCAGTGCAGCACAAGCATCAACATCAGCAGCAGCCAGCAGCACAAGCATCACAAGCATGAGCAGCATCAAGCATCACAAGCAGCAGCATAGCATGAGCAGCATCAACAGCAGCAACATCAAGCATGAACAAGCATGAGCCACATCAAGCATCACAAGCATGAACAAGCTTTTGCATCTAGCATCACAAGCATAAAGCATCACAAGCATGAGTAGCAGCAAAAGCATTAGCGGCAGCACAACCTCGGAAACGGTGGCCTCTGCTCTGCGTCGCCTCCACCGCCGTCTCCTCTGTGACAGCCGTCGCTGTTGTCGCAACCGCTGCTGCTGCAGCAGCGACTGCGACGACGGCGGTTGCCGTAGAGGAGCCGACAGACAAGGACGCAGAAGAGGCGGTGGAGGATCGGGTTCCGGATCTTACCGATCTACAACCGCCGGCGGTGGAGGTGATGGAGGTGGTGGCGGCGCCGCGGCAGAGATCCCTTGTCCCTCTCCACGCGCTAGGTAGCCACAAACTCAGCCTGACTTGAGATAGTCCCCATCCCCTTATCCGGTTATCCCTACTCCCATCGCCAAATTGTGCCGCCCAAGCTCACCTGGACGCCCACTGGAACGTCCAAGCATCCGCCTTTCCCCAGCCAAGCGAGGCGAGCGGCCGCCGGCGCCTAGACGCTAGGTGACGACTTGACAACCATGCTAACAACTTGAAGGCATGGCAGTTCTAGTAGATATTTGGCTGCCATGTGACAATGTCATCTAAATGTAGTCATATAAATCCTTTCTATTAGCTCATTCTTTTCTGGAACAAGATTATGTTCAAAAAATAGTTCTATTCTGGAACAACTGAAGGTTAATCCAGCATGTGTTGCGATTTGCAAAATCATATAGATCTATATGAATGGACTCCAGCTTCATCGGAATAGGCTACAAGAAAAGGGAGTCCCACTAAATTCACATTAGGAAAACTTATGGAGCGCATTCTGTTACCCAAAATTACTGTCTATTTCCGCTGTACAGAAGATTTTCAGGAGTTAAGCATAATTTCTATGGCATTACCTTGGATTCCTGAGATTCCCTGTTCAGTGATTTCTGCAACAAAACGAGCAATCCGAATGAGTATTTTAATTAACACCAAACATCAATGCTCACATAACATTATACACTTAACTGTCATTTGTATTAAAGGCAGAACTGCTGCACAAAGTTCATCAGATTGTTCCCTGCTAGAAATATAGTCGGCTGTATGAAATCTTGAACTTGCTAATTTTAGCAGTTCTTAGGATTAGCTTATTTCAGAATGGTTTTCCAATATTTTATTTAAGAAGTGGGCTGGTTATACAAAAACAATTACCACGTCAAAATAAACTCTCTGATGCTTTGAAAAAAATTATGTAACTACTAGTGTTCCCCTAGGCAGCACCTAGGTGCTAGACGCCAATGCGCTTAGAGGAACACCGGTAACTACTGTAACATTTTTTTTTATTTTAGTGTAAAAACATATAAAAATTAATGTAGAATTCCCTTATATTTTCTCGCTATGGATGCCAAAGTTTTACTGTTGTTTATCAATCACATCTGCACCGGTTACAACAGTAAATAAGAAAAATCCTACAGAAGTGAGTATATGAATTGAATTTTCAAAGGCTATGGTCCAAATTACCAGGCTCAACTTAAATTTCTCCACGAACTCGCAGCGGCCACGAAACCCACCAAACGTCTCACTCGACAGGCTCCGGCGCTCGAACTCCTTCAGCCCGCTCCGTATCATCCTCACCACCTCCCACTCCTTCCTCCCTTCCTCTTCCCCGTCCCCCTTCCACCGCGCGATTCTCCACCTCTTTCCGCGGTCCCCCTCAGCCACAATGGCGTTGCGGATTGCCGCAATCCCCGAGAGGTCGACGCGGAGGCTGGCGCCGGCCTTGGGCGGCCAACCCTCGAGCACCGTCGACGAGTATTGCTTCCGGAGCTCCATAATCTTGGGCTGGATCCGCTTCCGCACGAACTCCACCTCCGGGATGGGCGCCCACGCGGCCACCGGTGGCAGCGGGGGCGCCGGCCCAGCGAGCGCCGACGCCGACGCGACGAGGTGGCCCAGCTCGCGGTCGGCGCGCGCGCGCACGGAGTCCGCTCGCTCCCGCATCAGACGCAGGTCGGCGCTCGCCGAGTCCCGCACGTCGCGCCACCCCTTCGAGATGAAGGCGAAGGCTCCGCCGTCGCCGCCCCCGCCTCCGCCGCTGGAGACCGGCGGCGGCTTCTCCGTACCCATGTCTCCGACTTGGGCTCGCGAGCTACGGTTGGTTAGGGTTCGCACTTCGGGTCCTAGAAGCGCGTAGGAGTCGCGAGTGGCGCGTGAGGCGGGAGATGGTGGGGAAGAAGACGACAGCGTCGGGGGCTGGACGGGGAACGGAGGGGCGGGGGCCTTCTGGCTCGGCATGCTGGCAGGTGGGGACGGAGTGTCAGAGAGGGGGGGAATGCCGACGGGCTGAGGAAATCTTGATGCGTGGTGAGTGGTACTGGTGACTTGGCACGGCATTCGAACAGTGTAGGCCCGGGGATTCGCGAGGAATATGCTTTCGTGGGTGCCTCGTGGACTTGGCTTGCGGTTTGGCCGGTGTCTCGTGGCTTGGTCTTTTCAGTGTTCCCCTTCATTTTCATTTTCGGGAGCTTTTTCGTCCTTCTTTTGACTTCTAGTCCTGTTTGTTTTGGTCTTTTATATAGCTTAAAAATCAATGTTTAAATAAAGAGATGTCTTTTTAACAAAGTTTTTTTAAATCTATATGCCTCCACAAAACTAAAAGCCAAAGGTCATAAGAGAGATGCTTTTTCGCTTATTAAATGTTAATTTTAGACCAATATCATTTAAGTTGTAGTAAAATTACCTATATCTACCACGTAAAAAAACTGGTTATTCTCAAGCTATTTAAACCAAGAAATTAGCTTTAAACTATAAGTCAAGAAAATCTAAACTTAAACAAAGCGCCTTACTAGTTTTGCCTTTTGCGAAATGGGAAAGTTAATGATACGTCGCATCTAAGGCACTGGTTTTAGGACTTGCCACTTATATGATTTTGCTTCATAATTTGCTACTCCTAAAACAAAAGTAGCTGAGATTTGCTACTCCAACCGTATACTGTCAATTTTTATATAGAGAAATTTTCTTATTTGCTATTAAAAGTTAGTCAGATCCTTAAAATACCAACGTGAAACTGCTCTTTCCTTTTTTACCATCGGATCTCAACTTTCATCTCATTTTTACCACTCTCGTCAGTGGCTCTTACTTGGTCGTTAACTTGTACGTAAAAAGATAATTCTGCCCATCTTAACCTAGTTACTGTTCTGATTTTTAAGCTTTGAATTCAAAATATTTAAAAGCCTAAAAATATTTTATGTAAGTTCCAAATAATCCAAGAAACCTCTCAAAAAGTTTTATAAATTTTTCCAACAACCTAGTTTTTATTCTGATTTTTAAGCTTTGAATTCAAAATATTTAAAAGCCTAAAATTATTTTATTTAAGTTTCAAATAATCCAAGAAACCCCTCCAAAAAATTTCATAAATTTTTGAGTTTATTTAATGCTTATGAAAAATCAAAATGTAAATTCTTTCATTAAGATAGAAGCACTAAAAGATTTTTCTAGAAATACACAGAGCTGATCATGCTCTAAAATTTTATAAAAGTATTAGCACTGTCTCAGGATCATGTCCAAAAAAATTTATAAAATTCAAAACACATTTGATAGATTTAAATGAGGATGAAGATAAACAGAATCGTCTTTTCACGTACAAGTTAATGGCCAGCCAACGAGCCCCCGATGAGAGTGATAAGAGCAGTATGAAAGCTGAGATCCGATGGTAATGAAAGGAAGAGCAGTTTCACAACCAACTTTCAGTGGTAAATAAGAAAATTTCTCTTTTATATGTTTTTTGTGCAAAAAAACACATGAAAAGAAAATCTTCCCTCCACCCTTCTTCCTCTCCCACTCACCCCCCA
This sequence comes from Otatea glauca, assembly GCA_036346275.1. NCBI lineage: Eukaryota > Viridiplantae > Streptophyta > Magnoliopsida > Poales > Poaceae > Otatea > Otatea glauca. Next base: position 25,865,071 of record CM070718.1, read on the forward strand.
AATCCACCATTCTCTAGCCTTCTTCCTCCTCTTTCCCATCTTTGGCGAGCAAGATGGCGAGTGTAACGTGGCGAGCAAGAGTGCACAGGCATGGGATGACATCATCGTCGACCTACTCTTCATTGTTCCACTCCCATGGCAGAAAAACAAGATTAGCATCGTATCCATGTATAAGGAGGAATCGTTCGGGTGCCGCGGTGCAACTCATGACGCCCATCGCCTCCAAGCCCTCATCAAGATCTTGACTGCGTCCACTGCTTGTAGCAAGCGCGCTCTAAGCCTCTGATAAGGTAGAGGAGGGTGACTACTATGGCGGCCACAACAGCGACGGGCAGGGGAAGCCATGCTCGAGGAGGCATTGGAGACCCATCAAGGACGCAAGTTCAAGGAGCTCGTTGCGAAATACGGCCTCATAACTAGAACATCATCGTTGAGAAGCATAACGGCAGTTCAACATTCATCAACTTTCTAGCCTCCTCATAAATGTTTTCTTTTTGCAAATATGTGACCTCTTTCAAATATAATCTATCTATTATATATTAAAAGCTCATGAGAGTCGCTAAGAAAAAAGAGAAATAGACTAGAAATTCTCACAAAAAAGCAAAATATCTAGCCCTTAATCTTATGAGCCTTATTTACAATTGCCATTGGATCTTTAAGAAATAGAATAGAAATAAAGCCCATGAGAGTTAGACTAGAAATTCCCACAAAAAAGCAAAATATCTAGCCCTTAATCTGGTGGGCTTTATTTACAACTGTCATTGGATCTTTGAAAAATAGACTAGAAATTCTCACAAAAAAAGCAAACTATCTGGTGGCCCCTAATTAAAAATGCATCATATTGACCATTAGATGCTATTGAGTAGATATATATATTACTTTGTAGTATAAAATCAAAATAAAAGACAAAACTTACATGGTAGGGGCGGATTGATACATCTGGATCTCATGCGTGATTAAGCCTAATTATAATTTTGATTAGTAAATCATAACCAATAAATCAGCACATGAACTCTGACATTACATTGGACGCACATTGGCCTTATATAGACAATACACACCGATGTGACTCAATGCATGCAATTAAAGAAAATACAAATGACCTCAAATTGGTTCAGCCATAACATAAAAGTCACGCAGTCCCAAAACTAATTTGTATTTGATTTGGTTTTTCTAAGAACTCCCTAAAAGTAGATCGGTTTTGTCGAGAAATAAATAAATTAAGATATTTATTGTATATAGACTTATCCCCGGGACGCCATGGTGTCTACTGGTGCTCCTCGTCCAAGTGCTCTCGAGGAAAGAAAAGAACGAGAAAATAATAACATTGCACGAGCTCGATCGCCCTTCGAATCGTTTTACTTGTGTAGCTAGAAAAAAAAACAGAAATCGCTGCTTCTTTCTTGACGTGGAAGAGTGCGCCTCCTGATCTCCCAATCTAACTCCCACAAAATGAGGATTCTTTATATTTGTTCTTTTTTATCTCTTGGTTCGTCTATGATAGATTCAACACCAAGTATGGCATCGACCTGATTAAAGGAAATAAATTGATGTGGTAATAGTGTTCTGGGCTTCATCAGAAGGCATTATGGCCATCCTATACTGGGTCACGGGTTCAAGACCGGTCCTACGGCGCTTCAATAGCATATCATCTAGAGTTGTTAAGAAAATAAAATGCTAGAAATTCTCATAAAAAAACAAAACATATAACCCTTAATTTAGTGAATCTTAACTAAGTTGAACTATAATAGCCATTAGATTTAATGTAACTATTTCAAAAAATGTCTAATCGTTTATCTAGTGGATCTGAATTATAACGGCTTAGATTAAAAGAAAGAGTCTATGTGAAGTACAACAAAAAATTAACAAAAATTCAGAATAAAAAATAAAAAAAATTAGATATTTGATTTTCATATGAACTCTAAATTAAAACACGTACATTACTAAAATTCAAAACAAAAATTAGGTAAAAATTAGCAATTGGATTTGTATTATCAATTGTAATCCAAAAATAATATTCAAAACTAAATAAAAATAAAATGGATGGCTTAGATTAAAAGAAAGAGCCCATACTAAGAACAATAAAAATAACAGAAATTCAGAATAATAAATAAATAAAAATCAACCATTTAACTTTCATATGAAGTCCAAATTAAACATGTACATTGCTAAAAACAGAATATAAATTATATAAAAAATAATAGTTGGATTTGTATACGATTCCTACAGTACAACCGATATGCAAAATTAAATAAAAATTAACAAATAAAAATTTCTATGCAAGTTTACTATTATGTTATGCTATGTTTACTATTTTCCTATGCAAGTATTCGTAGAAGAAAGTTTCGGTCACATGTGATAAGTACTGAGAAATGGAGTAAATATATTCTCTCCTATAATATACAATATCACAAATTGTGTTTTGTATTGATCTATTTTTGAAAAAAAAATTGCATATATATATTATCAAGTCATTTAAACATACTTTCAAAATGAAGCACGCGCAAATGCTACATAGCTAGTCTTATATGATCGTATACTACACATACATACCCTTCGTTGTGAGATACAACGTAGGGAGTAATTACTCCTGGGAGTAAGAAAGATACTTTATATATATATATATACACACACACACACGGTGGCGTTATTCTACTCCCGAGCGTAGAATAGCTATTCTGCGCTCTGGCCGGAGAAGTAAAATCTACGCGCTGGTCGAAACATAATGAGTTAATGCATTTTAAAGAACACCAGTAAATGCAGTCTGGTAGTAAATCAAAAAATATTTTACTACAGAACCACAGATGAATTTACTAGCAAAAGCATACAAAAAACACATGAATCCAATTCAGTAGTAAATCATAAACACGTTTTACTATAGAACAACAGATAGAATTACTACCGAATTTGTTACTAGTTCATTGCGTTGCTGAACACAGCTAGTTAATGTGTATTGTAGTTTGTACACAAATCTGTTTCTTCTTTGTCTTTTTATATCTTTCAGATGGTATTGATTTTGATATTCAAATTTTACAAAGTTTTATAACCTCACCTTCCCTACCTATAGTAATTTCTTTAGAATTTTCGAAAATGTGTACTATTGGTTTTCATGAATAAAAATTTGGTTCTGTCTGTCGAAATAGCAGTAAAATATTTAGAAAATTCTCAAACAATTACCACATATAGGGGAGTTCAGCTTTTACAATGCTGTAAAATTTAAAGACCAAACTCAATCGGACTTAAGAGATATGAAAATAACAAAGTGGAAAACAACAGCATATACTATCTTTTACTGTAAAAAATATCACATTTTACTGCGAAAAATTCTCAAAAAATTATCACACGTAGGGGAGGTAATATTTTACAACCCTATAAAATTTGAAGGCCAAACTCAATCAGATTTGAGAGATTTGAAAATAACAAAGTATTAAACAGCAACATATAGTATTTTTTACTGCCAAGAAAGCTACATTTTAATGCTATTTACTCAATGAGTTACTATATGATGTACACAGCAGCTATATAGTGTAATATCCATAAAAATTATACGTATAAGTTTTCAAAAAATCTCCAAAAATTACCATATGTAGGATAGATGAGCTTCTACAACATTACAAAATTTGAAGACCAAACTCAATCGCATTTGAAAGATATGGAATTGACAAAGCACTAGACAGTAAAAAATCACTAGTCAACCGAATTTATCTTTTTCATAACTTTGAGATGGTATTGATTTTGATGTTTAATTTTTTTTAGGGTGCATAATCTCACCTCCTAGATCTATAGTAATTTGTTTAGAATTTTTGAAAATTTGTACTATTGGTTTTCATGAATAAAAATTTGGTTCTGTCTCTCGAACCAGCAATAAAATATTTAAAAAATTCTCAAAAAATTACCACACGTAGGGGAGTTCAGCTTCTACAATGCTTTAAAATTTAAAGGCCAAACTCAATTGTACTTGAGAGATACAAAAATAACAATGTCGCAAACAGCAGCATATACTATCTTTTACTGTAAAAAAATAACATTTTACTGCGAAAAATTCTCAAAAAATTATCACACGTAGGGGAGGTAATATTTTACAACCCTATAAAATTTGAAGGCCAAACTCAATCAGATTTCAGAGATATGAAAATAACAAAGTATTAAACAGCAGCATATAGTATTTTTTACTGCCAAGAAAGCTACATTTTACTGCCATTTACTCAATGAGTTATTACATGCTGTACACAGTAGCTATATGGTGTAATATCCATAAAAATTATACGTATAAGTTTTCAAAAAATCTCAAACAATTACCATATGTAGGATAGATGAGTTTCTACAACTTTACAAAATTTGAAGACCAAACTCAATCGAATTTGAAAGATATGAAATTGACAAAGCACTAGACAGTAAAAAATCACTAGTCAACCGAATTTATCTTTTTCATAACTTTCAGATGGTATTGATTTTGATGTTTAAATTTTTTTTAGGGTTTCATAATCTCACCTCCTAGATCTATAGTAATTTGTTTAGAATTTTTGAAAATTTGTACTATTAGTTTTCATGAATAAAAATTTGGTTCTGTCTGTCGAACCAGCAGTAAAATATTTAAAAAATTCTCAAAAACTTACCACATATAGGTGAGTTCAGCTTCTACAAGGCTTTAAAATTTGAAGACCAAACTCAATCGGACTTGAGAGATACAAAAATAATAATGTGGCAAACAGCAGCATATAATATCTTTTACTGTAAAAAAAATAACATTTTGTTGCAAAAAATTCTCAAAAAAGTATCACACGTAGAGGAGGTAATATTTTACAACCCTATAAATTTTGAAGACCAAACTCAATCAGATTTGAGAGATATAAAAATAACAAAATACCAAACAGCAGCATATACTACTTTTTACTGCCAAGAAAATTACATTTTACTGCTAATTACTTAATGTGTTACTACATGCTGTACACAGCAGCTATATGGTGTAATATCCATAAGTTTTCACTAACTTTACTACCGAATGACGAATCTGCACAGATTATATTGTACATGCATTAAAATGTAGGTCAATATATAGTAATTTATGTTACAACATATGGAAATTATATGTACAAGTTTTAAAAAGTTCGCAAAAAATTACCATAAGTAGGGGAGGGTGGATTCTACTTCCCTGTAAAATTTCAAAACCAAAATCATTCTCATTTGAAAGATATATCTAAATAAATATAAACAAGATTAATGTTCAAAATTATAGGAATATATTTTCTAGTTGCTCTGGCTATGTACGTGAAATATTTACTATCGATCTAAGTTCACCCTCAACGTTCGGTCGTAAAACGTTTACATGCTGTGCCGCTTTAATTACTGAGCCAGGTGTATTTTACTCGATAGACATCGTTGCGCGATGCTTAGGGCCAGCGCGTAGTGCATATATATATATATATATATATATATATATATATATATATATATTTCGTAATTAAAAAAAGACCGAGAAAAACTCGTCGTCTAGTTCATGATCCCCGAATTTGTTGATGGCAATTCACACCTTGGAGCTCTCGTCAACTCCGCTCCAGCGACGCTGCGCACCTGCATCTCTCCTCGCGCCCGGCGGCGGCGTCCATACCTCCTCACTCTCGGTGGCGGCATCCATACCTCCTCGCGCCCGACGGCGTCCTCAACTACCACCTTGCATCTTCTCACAGCCGAAAACGAGAAAACAATTGTTGTGCCGACGGCCGCCATGTGCACAACAAAAGGTATCTTCCCTTTCTTGCATATTTTTGCATCTACGTAATTTCTTAGAGATTTCCATTCTATTCCTTGCTCTTCTTGCAGATCAAAAATTTATTCTCACATTTGCTTTTAGATCTAAAGGGCACAGAAGCAACCATTCCCCAATAGGATCAACGACACTTTAGATATGTAGTTCTGGCCTTTAGGACGTTAGGTTTGAGGTGTAGTCTTTTTTATTAGATAGGAATTCCAATCTATTCATGATTCCGCTGATACTGGTGTCCCTTGGACCATGGGGGTTTGTTTAACTACCTCATCCATGTCTCCGGCTTCTTCCGAAATCAATCGAACCCGATCATTTTTTCGTTGATGGTGGCAGCCGAGCTGGAGCATGATGCCGATCGGGAGAGTACAAAGCCGCCCCATTGCAGAGCACGAGGTGAATCAACATGCAAGGATTCTTAGCTGCAAAGCCTTTAGACGATTGTGAAGCACGAGGTGAAAGTATACTCCCTTTTCGTGTTCCCCTTCTTGGCTTGAACTTTGTTATATGATATACTTGATGTTGTTTCTAGAGTCCCTGCTTAAATTTTCTATTGGAAATTAGGCTTTTTGGAAAAGGGTATGTGCAGTAAGTGAATTGGGTATATTGACAAAGGATATGGTAGTATAACCTTCCATTATATTGGTATCTTTTTATTAATTTATCTATAACGAATTTTCAGTTCTCTGATCTTGGAAAAGTTCAGTAACCAGTAGCATAGTCCTTGCGGTATGATTTAAGCAATTTATATCAGGAAGTTTCGTAAAAGGATATGTGCATGTACTCCTATTCAGTAAATTGGCATACAGTTTTTTCTTTCTAATATACTTGTATTTGAAAGAGTGACTGGACAATCCAATTATCATCGAAAGTTTTGTTGGAAATTGCTACTTCAATTTTCACCTTGGATATTTCCATTTGGTAAAAGGATACGAGTGAGACAAAAGGGTACACCGATAGAGAAACAACTTTGCTTAGTGAATGTGAGTGCAATTGAGATTAAGCTAGAGAGAAGTGCATCTTGTACGATGTACAACATTTAGCCCATTAATTAGGATTATAATTAGATCAAATGCTAATACACGTATACTATTCCTGTTGTGAGTATACTGATTTTATCAACCAAGCACAATTCTTATATACTATGGCAACCTTTAATAATTTTATAGACTTATCTAGTTTGCATTGCAATTAACAACTACTTATCACATACTTCTGTCTAAGTACATGTATCTAGTAGATACCTGCATCTAGACAGCACAATGACTAGAACCATCATGCCATCCTCTTGTTCATTGTTGTCTTAACTTTTTGAAATTGTTGCTTGAATTTTCTTTGAAGGTTTGTCTATTGGAAAAAGGGTACGTGTTAAGAGAAAAGGGTACAATGATAGATTAAGGATGAACACTTTTTCGTTGGAGGAATTACACTTTTCTTCTATTGCATTCAGCTTTGTGTTGATAGTCATTTTTGAACCAATCAATTACTTATTAATGGTTATGGTCTGCAAAATACAGGCATGCTATCATCATGAAGCTGCAACCAGTAGAGGTGCACGGCACCTATTTGATGAAATGCCATGAACAAGGCGTGCTCGCAAATTGTAGTCATGGCATGGGCATCTGTCTTGAGTAGGCTTCTGAATAGTGAATATTAACTAGTGCAAATGAGCTCCTGATGTATGTACTCCTAATTTTATTTTGAGTAGTTGAGTGGAACATATCTATTTTCTAGCACTTGTGTTAGTTCAGTTCAGATCGTGGACTTGTGATGTTGTAAGTTCAATTTTGAAGTTCTTATTGTTTCTCTTCTACGAGTAATATACTTCATTTCTATTCATACTCTTTTTCATTATACTAGTTTGATTAGTCCCTATTTCAGTATACTCCATACTCACTTATAGGATTATACCCTATTTTTTTAGAATACTTTAGTATACTTAAACTCTCAGTTATGGGATCAATAGTATTGTACTACTTCCTTAAAAAAGCACTACACTACATTGAAACTAAATTTGGTATTATGCTACTTTGTGAGTATCATGTACCATCATGAATGAACTGCATACGGTGTAATTTGAATGCACTTCATACGAGGCAAGCATATACTACTTTCATCGTTGAAGTATATATACTTCTATACGGTGTTATTTCGAGCATCAAGTTTGGCAAATACATATTTTATTACCTCCAGATACTTCATCAAGGAGTAAAGTTTGCATTTTAAATTTCAAATCGGGCGGTTCCATCTAATCCTGAATCAGTTATGCATGCATGTAGCAATTAAAGAAAAACAAAGGCATTTTATTTGTTCTCATCCGGTTCATCCACTACTAATGGAGGTATCCAATACCAAAGCACCCACTAAAGTTGGCTCACATCTTAAAATTGATCAACGTCAAAAAAAAAGGTGGGAGTATGTACGCCCTACACATATGTACGTATATATATATATATATATATATATATATATATATATATGATATGATTAATTTGAAAACAATATAATATATATATATATATGATGATTTATGGAACAAGGTACTATAAGGGTTTATTTTATTCGTGACAAGATATGCAGCGTAGCCAACAAAAAATGCAACGCAGGGACGCGAGATGCACGTTGCAGCGTAGGCATACGAGACAGACGAACACTGCAGGTTGGGGAGAATCCGCGCAGGTGACGTGTAGCCTGAGAGCTGCACACGCGAAAGTTGCAGATGTGCAGGCGCAGCACGCGAGAGGCCCAGGTGCAGCGAGACGAGACGCGTAGAGGTCTATGCCGGTAGACGACGCAGGGTAGCGGCCGTACGTGTGGTGCAGACAAGTGAGTCATGTGAAAGGTGCGCATGCACGTGTGAGTTTTGGGCTGTCTATGTAAGGACCTGAATCCACTGATTCGAACCCACTGTGTTTACTGCACTATTCCCATAATCAACGCTAGTGCACACAGCTTAACATTGGTATATATCACATCATACACAACGACAATAGAATAATAGTTCATTTATTGATATAGCTAAATGTATGATCTTATGACCAACTTACATTATTATGCCACGCAGGGCAAGACTGAGAATATAAACTAATAATTAAGCAGCGGAAAGTAAAAACGTAGATAGCTCATCAGTTCACCACAGGCAACCAACAAGGCTCGGACCCTAATGACTCGTGTCTTCTTGGACCTCATCTTCCAACACAGTGTAGATTCTTCAACTGTTGATTATTGTTGTTTGGCAAGGGTGAGTACTTAAAGCACTCAACAAGTTGTGCATGTAATGCGTTCTATTTATCTATATGTAAGGCTTATTCCAAAGGATAGGCTATCATGGCTATTTTGCAATAAGCAAGATTTATGAAGAAATACAATAATAGATTGTAAAGAATGTAAAACGAATAGCAATAATAAATAAATTCAAGATTTCTCAAGTAAACCAAGTTTCCAATCCTAAATCAAGTTCCAATCTTCCATATGGCAATCCCGCCATCCCAACCAAGTTGTCCAATTTATTAAACTAACCCTTAATCAGTAATTCCGAGCATTGCTCAATACCATGAGCACGGCTATCCGAATAGTTTCACACTCTGCAGAGGTTATGCACTTTACCCACGTGATACAACCAAACACCACAAAGGCGAGAGATTATAACAAAGCCTTTACAATGCTCTATCTTAACCCGGTACTACCCGCTAAGGTTTCAACACCGGTGGGTCCGAAAACCACATCCGTGGCCCCCTCTTGCGCCATGTGAGTTACACCATAACTCGAACTCACACCGACCATGATAGTATCAAAATTAAGACTTTGCAAATTACTCACCTAGGTGGCCCATACCGTACATGTGGTTGCATGATTGACTCAGTCAAAGGCTTGCAAGGTTAAGTCCTTAGTGTGATCAAGGCAAGACTTCCACATACCATCGCCCATCGGCCTACCTTGGCCTCCTCGCCTTGCCACTTGCCCCAATCTAAATGATTATCACCCAGTTGATTACTAGCACCACGTGCCATCAACAATTCAACATCGCTGCGTGACATGACTCGCCACAACAACTCAATCTCATCGTGTGATCCCACATGACACACAAGTTCATAACATTGTTCCATATTCCATTAATCAAGATTAATTATCAATGGTGATGACACATGTGATGACGTGGCATGGCTAAGCAACTAATACGAACTAAACCTCCAATGTTGATTATAATTATTAACCAACTATATTAAACCAATCTAGGGTGACAATGGATCATGGCATACAATGACAAGGTAGGGTATAGATCAATCTGTATTTTAGCTAAGCCCAATCTAATTTGAAACAATTGTATAATTGAAATATATGCAATAGTGTAAATCAAACATAGCAATTTTATAAACATGGGTTCAACATGATCAAAGCACAACTTGCCTTGGAATAGGTCCTGATCTTGATCTGAGTTTGCTCTTGAGTTGTCGGATCTTCCTCCAAGCGCCGCACAATTCAACGTCTACGCTGCATCAAAGAGAAAAGCAAATAAATAGCAAAACAGAGAGCAATTGAACTCCAAAATCAATTAAAATTCACCATTAAATAGATCTCAATTTTACAAATTTTTAGAAACTGGAATCACTCAAACCGAAAGTTACGATGCAAAAGATATAGCCTTTTGAAGTTTGAAATAAATATCAAATCGTAAAATCGAGAAAATACGAAATTATCAGATTTATTTTTATATGAAAAACTGGTTTATGACGTCAGCGTGACATCATGATGACGTCATCCTTACCGAATTTACAATCGGAATATTTTTCCAATCGAAAATCCCTTTATGACGCAAGCATGACGTCAAGATCGGTCTCGCCAACCACACGCCGACACGCGTCCCGCCGCATGGATCGAGTCACTGGCATGGCGCCGACCACGATGGACTCGGTCCATGACTCATCGATACCGTGCATTCGACACGCGGCGGTGCTCTATTGGCCTTCACGCCGGTTCAATCTGATCCGACGAAACCCGACGGGCGGTCATTGATCAAGCGCCACGTGGCGACTTGTTAGCCCTCCCGATTGATCCAACGGTTCCCGAAGCCCGGTCCGACGATGGCTACGCGGCGGCGAAGACTTACCAAGAACGAGAAGAAGACCGGCGAAGCGGCGCTCGGCGACACTCGGCGACGAAACCTCACCGCTTCGACTCCGGACTTCACGGCGAAGTTCAGATCCGAACCAACATTGCGGAAAACGGTTCAACGGCGACGATCCTGATCAAAACCCGAGGCGGCTTCGACGTTCTACTCCGGCGAGCTCCCAGGCGCGCTCCTCGACCGCTCTCGCGAAACTCTTCCGACCAAACGACGCGGCGCACAAGGATGATCCTCGGGGTCTACCCCGGCCCTATTTAAAGCACGGGAAATCGTGCTCTACACGGACTCCAAAACACGCACGGCGGCGGAGACGTGCTGGCGGCGGACTCAGAATCCCGATCGGAGACGACGACCCCACGCCGTCCGATCGCCATCGAACGGTCACGATGCGAATGACGCGCAGACGATCGGATCGCCCAACTCAAACAACGGCCGAGATCTCCACTTACCCTTTTCGTACCGATTCCACCGGCGCCGCTTGATCTTGATCCCACGGTCCACGCCGCTAGGGTTTCTAAATCCTCAACGCCAACCTCGACCATCGATCCTCGATCCAACGGCGAGTATCCACGCTTCGTAACATGGGCCGACGGCACAAAGATGGGCAGCGCCGAGGTGGGTTTCACGCAAGACAAGATCGCCAAGCCCAATCGTTCTAGCGGATTTTAAAAGGTTTTTCAATTTAAATAAATCCAAATTCATTTTATTTATTTTAGGCAATAAAATAATCGTGAAAATTCCAAGAAAAATCTCAAAAATACTTTGAGACATCCCGGACTTAAATAAAATACTTTTGGCAAAACTTTATTTTGACTTTGCATGATTTAAATACTTTTGAATGAAAAGCAATAAACTTGCAATAAGATTTAATTCCAATAAATCGAGAAAAATCCAAATAAATTCAGAAAATCACAAATGCACTTTTAAACAATAAAACTTAATTAAGCCAAATTTTGGGATGTTACAAACCTCCCCCTTAATGTAATCTCGACCGAGATTCGTGGCTAACTAGAGAATAGGTTCGAATTCGACTTCAAATCTTCTTCTCGCTCCTGTGTGGCTTCACTCGTAATGATTGCTCCATCGAACTCGCAAAGCGAATAGACTTGTTTCGGTCTTGCGCCCATAACATCCAAAATTCGACGGTTGCTCTTTATAAGTCAAATCTTCTTGCAGCTCTATTGCATCCAACGGGTTTGCTCACGGCACTCGAGACACTTCTTAAGTCGCGATACATGGAATACATCATGCACTCGCCAATGATCGAGGCAACTCTAATCGATAAGCTACCTCTCGACGGCTCGTAATCTTGAACGGACCGACATATCTTGGCGCAAGCTTCCTTTAACATGAAATCTTTTAACGCCCTTAAGAGGGTAACCACGAGATACACATGATCCTCTCGTTCAAAACTCAAATCTCGACGACGATTATCTGCGTAGCTTTTCTGTCTTGACTGTGCTATTTTTAATCTCTCTCTGATCATTGCAACTTGACTTTCTGCCTCTTCGAGGATATCTGGCCCAAACACCAAACGCTCTCCCGTTTCATTCCAATTCAATGGAGTACGACAAGCACGTCCATACAATGCCTCGAACGGTGACATCTGTAGGCTAGCTTGATAACTATTATTATAACTGAATTCTGCATATGGCAAACTTTTATCCCAAGATGTAGCATAAGCTAAAGCACAAGCTCTCAACATATCCTCTAAAATCTGATTTACTCTTTCGGTCTGACCATCTATCTGCGGGTGATATGCTGTACTGAAATTCAAACGGGTCCCCATTGCTTCGTGCAACTTATTCCAAAATCTCGAGGTAAATTGGGTACCTCTGTCTGACACAATCTTCTTTGGCACTCCATGCAGACATACAATCCTTGACATGTACAATTCTGCCAAACGATCTCCGGCGTAGGTGGTCTTTACTGGGATGAAATGAGCGACCTTGGTTAGACGATCCACTATAACCCAAATGGAATCGTAACCTTTCTGAGTCTTAGGTAGACCGGTGATAAAATCCATTCCGATTTCTTCTCACTTCCATTCCGAATTTTTAACTACCGCAACAAACCAATGGTCTTTGATGCATAGCCTTTACTCTCGACATACGTCGATAATGCAACATGCTCAGCCACTTCACGCTTCATATTTGGCCACCAGAATCTCTCTTTCAAATCTTGGTACATCTTAGCGCTTCCTGGATGAATTGAGTACTTTGAATCATGAGCTTCCTCAAGAATCAATTGTTTCAACTCCTTTTATCCCAGACACAAATTCGACTTTTGAAGAACATGGTCCCTTGTTCATCCAGAGTAAAATCTAAGGCTAGGCCTTCTTCCTTTTAGCCTTGATTTTAGAAATTTTATCGTCATCTTGTTGACCTTCTCTAATTTGATCCTCTAGTGTTGGCTTTACTTAGCGCAGCCTATCATTCCTTCATGAACGACTTCCAATCTCAACTTCCAAATTCCTTGCATAATTCGGCTGATCCTCAATTGACAAGGTATTCGCGCTATGGCTCTTTCGACTCGAGCATCCGCCACCACATTGGCTTTTCCAGGTGATAATGGATTCCCACATTATAATCCTTAATTAGCTCCACCATCTTCATTGCCTCATATTCAGTCACTTGAGTGAATATGTATTTGAGACTCTTATGGTCCGTATATATCTCACATCTATTTCCTATGAGATAATGACGCCATATCTTTAAAGCATGCACCACGGCAGCCTAACTCAAGATCATCGTTGGGTAATTCACTTCATGTGGTCTTAATTGTCTCGACGCATAAGCAACGACTTTGCCTTCTTGCATTAACACGCATCCCAAGCCTTGCTTCAAGCATCGCAAGAAATGTCAAATCCATTCGCACATCCGCAACACTAATACGGGCCGTTGTTAAGCGCTTCTTCAATTCCATAAAACTTTGCTCGCACTCTGGCGCCCATGCAAACTTCTTTTCTTTCTTCAACAATCGTGTCAAGGGTTTAGCAATTGTTGAGAATCCTCTATGAACCGACGGTAATATCCCGCCATTCCCGTAAAACTACGAACTCGAGTAACGGACTTGGTGGCTCCCAATGCAACATCGCATCCACTTTGTGGGATCAATCGCAACTCCTTTGGTAGTCATTACATGACCCAAGAATTCGACTTTCTCCTTCCGTAATTCACACTTGCTAAACTTTGCATATAGTCGATGCTCGCACTGCCTAAAACCATCCTTAGATGTTCTCGCATGCTCTTCTTGGTCTTTGAGTAAACCAAAATATCGCCTATGAAGACCACAACGAACTTATCCAAGTAATCCATGAAAACCTTATTCATCATGTTCATGAAATACGTTGGGGCATTAGTCAATCCAAATGACATGATTGTGAACTCATAATGTCCATATCGCGAGAAAACGCGGTCTTAGGTACATCCTCCGCCGGATCTTCAATCGATGGTATCCTCGAACGAAGATCTATCTTGAGAAAACTCCAGCTCCTCTTAATCGATCAAATAAGTCATCGATCCCGGGCAACGGATACTTATTCTTGATCGTTACTTCATTAAGTGCACGATAATCGATGCACATTCTAAGACTTCCATCCTTCTTGCGACAAACAAAACCGGGCTCCCACGGTGATGAACTTGGTCTAATGAAACCCTTCTCTTGCGCCTCAATCGCTTCTTCATTTCCACTAACTCGTCGGTAGGCATCCGATATGGTCTCTTTGATATCGGTCTGCATCGGTGCTAACTCGATGACAAACTCGATATCACGATCCGTGGCAATCCGGCAAATCTTCCGAAACACATCCGGTATTCTCTCGCCATCGCACATCCTCCATGCCGATGGCTCTCACGCTGTTGACCACTAATCGCCCACCTCGAATCGCGGTCGCTTGAAACTCCACTTTCTTGCCACTAGGGCCTTCCAAAGTCACGATCCTTCTACCACAATCCAAAATGACTTTATGCTTTGACACCAATCCATTCCAAGGATGACGCCTAGGATTGCGCGTCTATCAAGATAAGATTTGCTAGAAATTTATCCCATCCATAAGCAACTTAGCTCCCAAACACCCAAGGCTAGATCTAAGCTCGGATCCCGGGCTTGACTAAGAGAACACACTTAAGATTCACCACTTTAAATCCATTCTTGGTTGCAAAACTTTGAGAAACAAACGAACGCTAAGCCCGTAATCAAACAAAATCAGTAGCGGTGTAATCGAGTTGACCAGAACTTACCCAAGACGACGTCTCGCTGCCTCTTGAGCTCCATCACGGTGATGTGGTTGATCCTTCCACGACTGTTGATCGCGGCGTTGCTCACCTTGGCTTGGTGCACGATTTCCTCCCGATGTGGTGCTTTAGCGGGTGTTGTTCCTGTGTTGAAACGAATCGGCGTGATGCCTCCTTCGTGGACACCTATTTGAAAAGTGCCCTGCTCATTGCAAGTATAGCATCTCTTCACCGCGGATTGCCGATTTCTCTCGTGCATTGTTGCCTGTGGCCGTGTCTAAAGCTCGATTGGCGTGGCGAGGTGCGTGGGTTGATGTCTTGTTTCGGCTAGTGGTTGGAATCTAGCAAATTGCTATGGTGACATCCTCAAACGTAGATGGTTTGGACGCCCCACCGATTATTCATCAAGCGCTTACGGTTTTCACCTAGCTCTTTGCGCTTATCTTCTAGGATCAAAGCCTTATTTACCACCTCCAAAATCTGGGAAATTGTGGGTAATCACCCCACTGTAGTCCCGAGTTCATCCCTTCATGAAACGAGACTGTTCGCTTTATCTGCCGCCACGCCTTCAGGGCATAGCGAGCTAATCGAGTAAATTTGTTCAAGTATTCGCCACCGTTGGCCTCCTTGCTTCAAAGCTCAACTCCTCCTTCTTAAGATCCATCATTCCTCGGGACATGGTATCGGGCGGAAAGCATTAGTAAACTCCTCCTGTGTTATCTCTGTGGGGCTCCATGAGCGCACAAGAGTTCTCCCACCACTGCGGCGGTCCTTCCAGCTTGATGAGAGGCGTAAAGCACCTTCTCATTTCCTTCACACCGCGTGATGTGCGATTTCTTCTCAATGGTCCTAAGCTACCATCGGCTTCCAAAGGATTCACATTTCTGAAAAGGTTGGTGGCCTAGTCCTCATGAAACTGATAGCTTGGACATGGGTCGAGGTCCACCATGATTGTTCCGAGCTGCAGGATTGTTGTGGTTTATCACGCATTGGTCATCTCACGATCCGCCGCATCATTGTCCGTGATCGCTTGAGTCTGTCTTTGCAAGGAATGCTCCCAGATTCTGCATGTCCACCGGCGGTGGTTGAGGGCGCCTCCATCATTGGGATTGTCATTCGACGCACCACTTCAAGCACCGTTGTTTCTCGAGTATTCACCATCCGATGATTGCCTCTTAGGTTAGGAAAGGTAGATGTAGCATAGATGAGGAGTAAGATTTTCTAAGCGGGGAGATAGGTTATACCCAAACTGAACAATTCTTTATTTAACTTGGTATGGTCGCTTATTTAAGCCTACAAGCTTTGCAACACATAACGCACACTCAAGAATACAAAGAAGCAAACTAAACACGCAACCTTAACGCCAACTAGAAAGGTAAAGACTAACTTAAAGACGCGACTCACACTCGAGTCTCAACACGCTCCAAGGTCGACACTCACTCATCCACCACCGGTCGAGGTCGACCCGCGATACACGGTGGATGAGCGGGCATCGGAGAGAACCTATCCCGTGACCTACTCGGTCCTCCGCAACAACGGGTCTCGACTCCCTCCGCTCCCACTCGCTCCTCGATCCTCCTGACTCCTCGGTGGCTCCTCGAACTCCCCGAGTCACGCGCCCACTCGTCCTCAATCGCCTGTGGCCTCTCCCACCGCTGATCATCCCGATGGTCAAGCACGGTTACCTCGAGCTCTGCCGCCACTCTAAGTGCCTCGCATACGCCTCCAGCTCCCGGTAGTACCTCTCATGTGATCCTCCGGCAAGGGCGAACTCGCAAGGTGCGCCGCAGAGCACACTCGCTCCCCTCGATCCGTCGCCTTCGCACGCTTGAACGTCTGGGTGAAGTCGAACACCGAGTCGTGAAGCTCGTCGGCGTAGTCGCGGCAGACACGGCGAAGAGCAAGTCGAGCAACCTCCGAATTGCAATTTCATACGAGAACCTTCGCGGAGACGTTGATTGGCCTCTTGGTTTCCTCGTTCTCCCGAGTAGATGATTACCTTGCAAATGAAACCTCGTGTACACCGCTCACCGCCCACCGCCTCCTCGGTAAAGTGGGCGGTAGAAGCCTCAAGCGCCTCAAGTACTTCCACAGCTCCATGGCGAGCCGCCACCGACTCCTCAAAGGTCGGAACGACGGCAGATCCGCTCCACAAGAACTTTGAATAAGTTCTCCACCAAACGCAAGTAAGACGGTAAATTCAGCAAAGGCGAGAAGTAGAGAATGAGATGAGTCGAGAGTGTTTTATTAATCAAGTCTAGATTTTCCTTTAGAAAATAGTTTTGGACTCTCACAAGACACCTCCACACTATCTAGGGCCAAGACCTACAACAAGATGCTCGATACCACCTCTCAGAAGGACCCGAATCCACCGATTCAACCCACCGTGTTTATCGCACTATTCTCGGGATCAACGCTAGTGCACACGACTTAACATTGGTATATATCACATCATACACAACGACAATAGAATAATAGTTCATTTATTGATATAGCTAAATGTATGATCTTATGACCAACTTACATTATTATGCCACGCAGGGCAAGACTGAGAATATAAACTAATAATTAAGCAAATGAAAGTAGAAACGTAGATAGCTCATCACCACCACAGCAACCAACAAGGCTCGGACCCTAATGACTCGTGTCTTCTTGGACCTCATCTTCCAACACAGTGTAGATTCTTCAACTGTTGATTATTGTTGTTTGGCAAGGGTGAGTACTTAAAGCACTCAACAAGTTGTGCATGTAATGCGATTCTATTTATCTATATGTAAGGCTTATTCCAAAGGATAGGCTATCATGGCTATTTTGCAATAAGCAAGATTTATGAAGAAATACAATAATAGATTGTAAAGAATGTAAAACGAATAGCAATAATAAATAAATTCAAGATTTCTCAAGTAAACCAAGTTTCCAATCCTAAATCAAGTTCCAATCTTCCATATGGCAATCCCGCCATCCCAACCAAGTTGTCCAATTTATTAAACTAACCCTTAATCAGAATTTTAGCATTGCTCAATACCATGAGCACGGCTATCCGAATAGTTTCACACTCTGCAGAGGTTATGCACTTTACCCACGTGATACAACCAAACACCACAAAGGCGAGAGATTATAACAAAGCCTTTACAATGCTCTATCTTAACCCGGTACTACCCGCTAAGGTTTCAACACCATGGTCCGAAACCACATCCGTGGCCCCTCTTGCGCCATGTGAGTTACACCATAACTCGAACTCACACCACCATGATAGTATCAAAATTAAGACTTTGCAAATTACTCACCTAGGTGGCCCATACCGAACATGTGGTTGCATGATTGACTCAGTCAAAGGCTTGCAAGGTTAAGTCCTTAGTGTGATCAAGGCAAGACTTCCACATACCATCTCGCCCATCGGGCCTACCTTGGCCTCCTCGCCTTGCCACTTGCCCCAATCTAAATGATTATCACCCAGCTTGATTACCAAGCACCACGTGCCATCAACAATTCAACATCGCTGCGTGACATGACTCGCCACAACAACTCAATCTCATCGTGATCCCACATGACACACAAGTTCATAACATTGTTCCATATTCCATTAATCAAGATTAATTATCAATGGTGATGACACATGTGATGACGTGGCATGGCTAAGCAACTAATACGAACTAAACCTCCAATGTTGATTATAATTATTAACCAACTATATTAAACCAATCTAGGGTGACAATGGATCATGGCATACAATGACAAGGTAGGGTATAGATCAATCTGTATTTTAGCTAAGCCCAATCTAATTTGAAACAGTTGTATAATTGAAATATATGCAATAGTGTAAATCAAACATAGCAATTTTATAAACATGGGTTCAACATGATCAAAGCACAACTTGCCTTGAATAGGTCCTGATCTTGATCTGAGTTTGCTCTTGAGTTGCTTGGATCTTCCTCCAAGCGCCGCACAATTCAACGCCTACGCTGCATCAAAGAGAAAAGCAAATAAATAGCAAAACAGAGAGCAATTGAACTCCAAAATCAATTAAAATTCACCATTAAATAGATCTCAATTTTACAAATTTTTAGAAACTGGAATCACTCAAACCGAAAGTTACGATGCAAAAGATATAGCCTTTTGAAGTTTGAAATAAATATCAAATCGAAAATCGAAAATACGAAATTATCGATTTATTTTATATCTTTGAAAACTGGTTTATGACGTCAGCGTGACATCATGATGACGTCATCCTTACCGAATTTACAATCGGAATATTTTTCCAAGCGAAAATCCTTTATGACGCAAGCATGACGTCAAGATCGTCTCGCCAACCACACGCCGACACGTGTCCCGCCGCATGGATCGAGTCTCACGGCATGGCGCCGACCACGATGGACTCGGTCCATGACTCATCGATACCGTAGTCGACACGCGGCGGTGCTCTATTGGCCTTCACGCCGGTTCAATCGATCCGACGAAACCCGATCGGGCGGTCATTGATCAAGCGCCACGTGGCGCCTTGTTAGCCCTCCCGATTGATCCAACGGTTCCGAGCCCGGTCCGACGATGGCTACGCGGCGGCGAAGACTTACCAAACAACGGAGAAGAAGACCGGCGAAGCGGCGCTCGCGACACTCCGGCGACGAAACCTCACCGCTTCGACCCGCACTTCACGGCGAAGTTCAGATCCGAACCAACATCGCGGAAAACGGTTCAACGGCGACGATCCCGATCAAAACCCGAGGCGGCTTCGACGTTCTACTCCGGCGAGCTCCCAGGCGCGCTCCTCGACCGCTCTCGCGAAACTCTTCCGACCAAACGACGCGGCGCACAAGGATGATCCTCGGGGTCTACCCCGCCCCTATTTAAAGCACGGGAAATCGTGCTCTACACGGACTCCAAAACACGCACGGCGGCGGAGACGTGCTGGCGGCGGACTCAGAATCCCGATCGGAGACGACGACCCCACGCCGTCCGATCGCCATCGAACGGTCACGATGCGAGCTGACGCGACGATCGGATTCGCCAACTCAAACAACTACGAGATCTCCACTTACCCTTTTCGTACCGATTCCACCGGCGCCGCTTGATCTTGATCCCACGGTCCACGTCGCTAGGGTTTCTAAATCCCCAACGTCAACCTCAGCCATCGATCCTCGATCCAACGGCGAGTATCCACGCTTTCAGAACATGGGCCGACGGCGCAAAGATCGGGCCGCGCCGAGGTGGGTTTCACGCACGCGATCGCCAAGCCCAATATCGTTTCTAGCGGATTTTAAAAGGTTTTTCAATTTAAATAAATCCAAATTCATTTTATTTATTTTAGGCAATAAAATAATCAGGAAAATTCCAAGAAAAATCTCAAAAATACTTTGAGACATCCTGGACTTAAATAAAATACTTTTGGCAAAACTTTATTTTGACTTTGCACAGATTTAAATACTTTTGAATGAAAAGCAATAAACTTGCAATAAGATTTAATTCCAATAAATCCAGAAAAATCCAAATAAATTCCAGAAAATCACAAATGCACTTTTAAACAATAAAAACTTAATTAAGCCAAATTTTGGGATGTTACAGTCTATGTATGTATTGAGCCATGTGTAATTGGGTTAGGTGTGTATTCATGTATACAGTTGATTAGAGAGGTGCTTCTATACTTTTCTTTTTTACAGTTGCATAAATATTAAAACATGAATAAATGGTAGATGATGATTACTTACCTCTTTCTTTGCTTTAAAATTTATACAACTTATATTAAGAGAGAAAGCATTGAATCACTGCTTTTAGGATTAGCCTCATATAAAAGGCAGAGGGAGGAGGAATTTTTTTTAAATAATATATTTTATAATTAAATTGCAGAAATATACCACGAAAAAAAAGAATTGCAAAAATGTACCCTTGTCGCCCTATGGTAGGGCGACATGTTGACTCACAAAAAATGTCGCCCAATGGTAGGGCGACACGTCACTAGTCGCCCAATGGAACGGCGACACGTCACTAGTCGCCCAATGGTAGGGTGACATGAATAAATCGCCCAATGACAGGGCGATTTGGCCAGAAAATTTACAAATTTTAGAAAAAAAATCTGAGAGACTTAAAGAATAAATTTTTTGGATAAACAGATTTAGGATTGAAATAATTTTCAAAATTCCTTTGAACAAGTAGAGTGCATGGTTTTTAGCTTTTTCGGTGGCCCATACAATGTCATGTCTAAACGGTATTTTTACGAACAGTGGACCACATTTGATATTTAATACATGCACTTCCATATTATGGAGAAATATGTAATTTACAGCTTGCTTTGCACCTAATTTCCACTAGTGCAACAACCCTAAGTAATATAGTCGGCAATATTTTTTAGCCTTTTCGGCGCCCCGTAAAATATCATGTCTAAACTGTATTTTTACGAACATTGGACCACATTTGATCTTTGATACATGCACTTCCATATTATGGAGAAATATGTAATTTATAGCTTGCTTTGCATCTAATTTCCACTAGTGCAACAACCCTAAGTAATATAGTCGGCAATGTTTTTAGCCTTTTCTACGCCAGTAAAATGTCATGTCTAAACTGTATTTTTACTAACAAAGGACCACATTTGATCTTTGATACATGCACTTCCATATTATGGAGAAATATGTAATTTACAACTTGCTTTGCATCTAATTTCCACTAGTGCAACAACCCTAAGTAATATAGCTCAAGAACAACTCAGTCATGTTTTTCACCTTTTCATGCGTCGTAAAATGTCATGTCTAAACGGTATTTTTATGAACAAGGCACCACATTTGATCTTTGATACATGCCCTTAAATCGCAAGTATTAAACTTTGATTTGTAATCATGTGTTAAACTATTTGTTGAACATACATGAGGGCCGAAAGTTCAGATGGTAAAATAAGCAATAGACTAGATTATATTACAAGGGCATTACACAGAAGGACGAAATTGCTTGACTAACTAACTAACTAACTAAAGCAAAGTGTTTGTCATGGTGGAACAGATGATCGCTCCACCTATCCGGTACAAATGTAATGATGTCCTACATTTTCGATATTACCCGACCTGTAAATTTTATGATTTGTCCTCGGACACCGCTCAATCCCCACTATGAAAGAACTCCACGGGATCCGCAGGTTCTGTGTGTCGCCGATTGGGTGGCCTATGCCGCACGCCCGGGTGTGTAAGACATAATTTTTTTGTCATACCGATTCGGCGTCCCTATGTTTATACCACCCGGGTTCCCGGATGGTCTCGCAGTAACGCCAAGGACTTGTTGCGTGGTGCGGACTCGGCCGGCCGCTTCCCTTGTCCCTTCCTCTTCGAGAGGAGGTACCTCTTGCGCCTCGCTGCGTTGGTGTTGGCGGAGATTTGCCGAGACACGCTTCTGCTTCGGCTCGCACTCCACTATATGGTGCGGGAGGTGTGTGTTGGGCTTGTCCTTGTACAACCGGAAGCGTGCCCTGCAGTCAATACAGAATGCCCGCTGTGGTCGTTGAATAACACCGTAGGCGTACTCGGGGGTCTGACTTTTCTAGGCGGTAGTAGCACCACGGGGAGGGTTGCTCCCCCCAGTTATCCCGTACGGGAAGTTTGAGATGTGGGTGGTACGTCTCCGGGTCTACCTAGTTGAAGTAGACGCACCATTCATCCTCGGCCAAGGGGCACCGGTAGAATCTCCGGTCCGCTAGTTCATCGTGATAGGTATCAACCACTGCCTGAAGGCCGTGTTCGCAAAAGTCGGGGCTTTCGAGTGGCCCCTGAGGAGGTTTCTCCTTTGACTCGAGCAATTTCACAATTTTCTTTTTGAACTCTTGGGTGATAACCTTCTGGTTTGTTCCCCGCCGTCCTTTATCTCTGCATATCACCTCGAAGCGCAGTGTTCGTGAACCTACTTTGATAGCTCTATGCTTGCCCGCCTTATTACTCTTCTCATCCATGTATTTACTTATCATGCTTGAGTACAAGGCATTCTCATCTCTCATTACTACTTCAAAGACTTTTATGCCTATCCACAAAATACTTGGTTGTACCCGCAAGACTCCTCGACAATTCCTACCAATGGGAGACACCTCA
Source organism: Otatea glauca (assembly GCA_036346275.1). Lineage (NCBI taxonomy): Eukaryota > Viridiplantae > Streptophyta > Magnoliopsida > Poales > Poaceae > Otatea > Otatea glauca. The sequence goes on from CM070718.1 coordinate 25,888,252, forward strand.
TCCCTCTCATTACCCAGCTTGTACACCTCCGCCAAGTTGGTCGTCATGACACCGTATCTAGCACCATGTGTCATGTAACAATGACCACTTCTCTTTGGGCTCGTGGCTTTATCCGGTCGAGAAATATTTGATCGGCCTTTGCTCGCGATTTACCACTCGTCGCCTCATCTTCTGCTGCGGAGGGAATAAAGGCTCACCGCCTCGTGTTACATCGCTAGTAGTCTCTTTGTGTTTTTTGTTAGCTCATCAAGATTCTTCCAAGAGTGCAGAACTTGCTATCTTGGTTCTCTTACATAGCCTCTTGAACATGTTCACGTTCCTTGTTCTTTAACCGCTTATAGAAGTTCGCCCAAATGCCTCATGCACCATCGGCTCTGCAAGTCACCCAGGAAATGGCACCTCTTCCCCGCTTGCAAATCGTCTCGATGGCACTAAGCGCACTAGCATGCTCGTCATGCAAGATGCACACATGTTGGCGAAGTCTTCACCACCCCGATCTTCAAGTTCCGCAGAACCACGCCAACTCTCATAGTTCGCTCGCCACAAAGGCAAAGGCAACAGTGAGAATCCGTTGTTCGCGTCGACGCCACAACCGCCATTATTTGTCCTTTGTATTTTTGGTCAGAATGTGCTGTCCACACACAACAATGGACGGCAGTGATAGAACGCCTAATGCATGCTCCAATGCGAAGAAAACTCTCTTCGATGCCTCTGCTCGCCACTTCTTGACGGACACCCGATAATCATAAAAGTATCGTGATTTCTTCCCGAATGCAATCGAGCAAAGGCGATGATTATGGTACGAGTCTTCAAATTTCCCAAATCTCATTTCAAGGCCTTCGCTTCACTCCGCCATGCCTTCCCGTAGCTAATTGTGTATCAAATCGCGCGTTTTTGGAGCGCCGCAAGTAAATTTGTAAGTCTAGGGGTCGCTGCTCCACTCCTCGAATGGTTAGACTCGTGAGTCCAAGATGTATACCGTTTGGCCAAGGTCCCTACCCGACCGTGTGGTGGTGTTGTATTACTCTTGGTACAGATGACTGCACAAAGTTTTACAAGCGAGAATGCCAATGGCTTAGCGAGATGGGTTTGATAGCGCTCTCTCCCTCTTGTTCTCGCCTTCCTTTGAATCGTATAGCCCTGCCTCCTTTTATACAGAAGGAAGGGGCAGGTTACATCGAGAGTTGGGAGGAAGAGCGAGGTGACCTATGCTAGGAGCTCCGGCCTTCGCCCCGTGGATCGTCACCACCCGCCTTGCCCATGCCGGGTTGGTAGCCTTGGTGGTCGGGGAGGTTAGGTATTCTCGAAATAGCGTATTTGCCCTCTCGTGACCCTTTGCGAATGCTAACGCCGAGGTGCGTGACGTTGGTGCCGCCGAGGGAGCGCGGCGCCGTCTTTGACGTGGATCGTTGATGGGCCGGAAGCTTTGTCTTCGCAATCACCGATCTTCTTGGGAAGGAGCCACTTGCCCTTGTATAGTCGCTCGATTGACCTTATTCGGGGTACGTGGCGTAGGTCGATGAGGACTCGACACGCGCACTTGGCGTTCGCCACCTTGGTTTGGTTGGAGTCGGAGATCCCGCCCGCCAAGAGGGGGTCGAGCGCTGTCTGGTCGGATTCGCTTCCTCGGTCGGTCGGGAGCGGATGCCTTGCGCGGTCTCGCAGCGATTCGGCTTACGGCGGCACAGCGGGCGACTGCTGGGTCGAGATATGCTTGAGGCCACCGCTTGTCGCCGGCCGTTGGGGTATCCTTTTATTAGTATTCGTCAAGAGCCCCGAACTCCCAAGCGATTTTGCAGATTCGGCTGGGGTTGAACTTGGACGAAAGTGGTGGCGGGCTCGTAGGTCGGTCCCACCGATCCCTTAGCGATTTCCGTCGGTGTGCTTCGCTGATCCGACGGCTGTCCCCGAGTTTGGCCGGGGCATTTGAACCGTCGGGCTTTTACTCGCCTCGTTGCGCATGCCGAGTATAGTTTGATGCGCGCTACCGCTGCTCGTCTTCTTGATCGCCGGGTTACGTGAAGGATGCTTCTTTTCGCACCCGCATTTACTCGAGACGCTTAGCCTCCTTCATCCGGATATATATATATGTGCGCTGTAGCTTGCTTGAAGGGGATGAGAGCTTTTTCTTTTGTTCTTTCAAATGGCTTCAGACACCTCTAGTCTTTAGCTTCGCGATGGCGTCGCGGTGGAAGAAGAAGATCCTCCGCCGAAGCTTTGAAGTGAGTTCGACCAGCGATGGCCGAGCTTAGGAGGAAGAAGCTGCGCCCGTGACGCCGCTTCGTTGACGCTACCGCCGAGGCCGCTCCGAGGCTCGAGGTGGTAAGGGGGCCCTTCGAGGCGATGGCGCAAGGGCGCCGACCAGAGTTGGTGCGGCCGCGCCGATGTCGCCGAACGGCGCGAGGCATCGGCGTGTTGCTTCGCTGCCGCGCGGCCGTCCCGTCGACCAAGCAAGGGCCTACCAAGATGCCGCTTGCCACCGATGCCGCACGGATGTTTGATAGGTTCTAGGCGTGGGTAGAGTCCCGCCGTGGTGCGGCGTGGCCACTCTTGTATCTCGCTTGCATCGTGTAAAGTCGTAAAGTTTGAGCTGCTTTGCCTATAATGAATTTTTCTTTTCTTTATGAAAATGTCTTTGCGGCGAGTTTGCTTTAATTTTAATCGTTGTGGGCGGCGCCTTGGCTCAGCAGGCGACCGGATGCCTCTCGTGAGGTTCGGTGTCCGAGTGCTCGTTTAACGTCGTAGCTAGACAGTGCCTTGGTCGGCAGGACGACCGGATGCCTCCGTGAGGTTCGGGTGTCCGAGTGCCTTGGTCGGCAGGACGACCGGATGCCTCTGTGAGGTTCTGGTGTCCGAGTGCCTTGGTCGGCAGGACGACCGGATGCCTCTGTGAGGTTCTGGTGTCCGAGTGCCTTGGTCGGCAGGACAACCGGATGCCTCTGTGAGGTTCTGGTGTCCGAGTGCCTTGGTCGGCAGGACGACCGGATGCCTCTGTGAGGTTCTAGTGTCCGATCGCCTTGGCTGGCAGGACGACCGGATGCCTCTGTGAGGTTCGGTGTCCGAGTGCCTTGGCGGCAGGACGACCGGATGCCTCTGTGAGGTTCTAGTGTCCGATCGCCTTGGTGGCGGGGACGACCGGTGCCTCTGTGAGGTTCGGTGTCCGAGTGCCTTGGCCGGCAGGACGATCGGATGCCTCGTGAGGTTCGGTGTCCGAGTGCCTTGGTCGGCGGCAGACGACCGGATGCTCTCGAGGTTCGGGTGTCCGAGTGCCTTGGTCGGCAGGACGACCGGATGCCTCTGTGAGGTTCTGGTGTCTGAGTGCCTTGGTCGGCAGGACGACCGGATGCCTCTGTGAGGTTCGGGTGTCCGAGTGCCTTGGTCGGCAGGACGACCGGATGCCTCTGTGAGGTTCGGGTGTCCGAGTGCCTTGGTCGGCAGGACGACCGAATGCCTCTGTGAGGTTCTGGTGTCGGAGTGCCTTGGTCGGCAGGACGACCGGATGCCTCTGTGAGGTTCGGGTGTCCGAGTGCCTTGGTCGGCAGGACGACCGGATGCCTCTGTGAGGTTCGGGTGTCCGAGTGCTCGTTTATCGTCGTAGCTGGACGTGAGTGCTCGTTTACCGTCGTAGCTGGACGTGAGTGCTCGTATACCGTAGTAGCTGGACGTGGGGCATCCTTCTCGAGTCCTCGTCGGGCGAGGGTAACTGCGAGAGGAATGGCCGCCGTCTATCCCACATGTATACCCCATCCGCAGGTGTGGGACCTGGAGGGGATGAGCGCGCTACTTACTGCTGGTTTGAACGCCGTGCTCGTGGAGCTAATAGCGGTAGTCCGAGTGGGTCCCGGGAGGTCCCGCCAAGGGGGACCCTTCCGAGCGGACGGTCCCCAGTAGGGTGTCCTGCCCCGCTGTGGGGCGACCCATAAAAACCTTTCTACTCAATCCCAGATGGACTCTAGGTCGCCCTCCCACCCAGAGCACACTGGCCGTGTCGCCATTGATGAGCTCCCGGAGAGTGTGAAGTATGGTCTCGGACGCGAGTAGAGGTGATTAGGCCGTCACCGACCTAACCGAGGGCCCACCGTGGGGCTCACTCATACCGCCTTGCTCAAGTTTTGTTGGGCGGCCTTATACCCATCGGTGCGGGTAGGCCTTTTGAACCCTGACTCCTCGGCTGGGCCTCGGCGCAAGCCACAAAGCTTTTGCCGCCTTGGGCCGCAGCTGCCCGATGGGCTTCTCGCGCCCGAGCAACTGCTCGCCTAAAGGCGAGACCGAGAGGTTACGGACACGTTGTTCGGGGCGGCGTCTTTATGGCCCTTGTCGCCGACAAGACAGGATTAAAAGCGGAGTGGTATTGAAACCGAGTTACCAGTCGGGCGCGACAGCGAGGGTGGTCGCGACGCTTCGCTTGACGGGCGCTCGCTGGCGGCGTTCGCTCGCCCTCTATAAATACGCCTGCTAGGTGCTTTGAGTGGTCACGCTTTCTTGCCTTCTCTCTCGCCTCAAACAAGAAAAGCACCGAGAGCTAAGGAAAGAAAACCCCACCTTTCTTTCTCACCTTCCATCGTCTCCCCCGTGAAAGATGTCGTGACGGAGTGCTCGCAAGAAGACATGCAGGCGCTCGGCTTGGTGAAGAAGGGCTTCCTCATGCCGCAGACCTTCCTACCGAGGGTGCCGACCGGGCTGCCACCACCGCAAGGGGCGACGAGATCGTGGTGCCCGCCTCGTTCTTCGAGCGGCTTTGGCTCGCCACGCACCCGCTCGTCCGGGGCATTGTTTCATTACAAGGTGGAGGTGCACCATCTCAACCCCAATGGGGTCCTCCACATCGCCATCTTCATCACTGTTGGCGGCCTTCTTGGGGATCGAGCCGCGACGGGCGTTAGGAGGCGCTTCTTCGAGCAAGGCTCGAAGGACAAAGCCGTTGAGCGCCGCGGCGCCTGGTGGCTCGCCTCCGGCTTCGCCCGGTTGGAGCACGGAGTACTGGAGGTAAAGCGCCTCGTCCAACAAGGGCTAGCGTTCGAATGGCTCTACGCTCAAACGTCGGCAGCAATACTCGCTTCACCGGCGAGCTTCCCATGGTGGAGGAGCGGTGGAACCGGGCGCCGAAAAGAGGGAGAAGAACAAGCTGGCCCTGATCGTGGAGCAGATCAGGGCTCAAAGGAGGCGGGGGCTTACCGGGGACGTGGTTGTGCTCGCCTTCATGGGGATGCGCGTGCAACCACTTGTGCATGTGCCGCACCTCGCTCCGGTAGATGCGGGGCCGTCCGACCGGGCGAGGATGGCAGAACCCGAGCTGGCCGCGTCTGAGGTGGAGGCCCGGGTGGCGGCTGTTACGGGCGGAAGCGCCACGGTGGCCGCGGATGGCCACCCGGAGCCATTCTCGGCGGCTTTTCCGCCAACCGTAAGCCGGTGAAATTCCTTTCGCTTCTCTTTTCTTTGTCCTTAGCACTTGACCGACATTCCCAGATCCTCTCGGGGCTCATGGGGATGTCTTCCCAGCGCCGCTTCCCGGGATAAGGAAGCGCGAGCGACCGCCCGGCGAGGACAGAGAGGTCGACTCCCCGCAAGAAGCGGAAGGAGGAAAGGAGGAGGAAGAAAAGTAAGGAACGCGAGGCGAGCCTTGGCGAGGATGTGCCTGAGACCACCGCCGTGGGGACAACCTCCACTAACTGGGCGGAGTGCCTCCGCCACCCCTATGGTGGGTTTTTCCGACCGCCGATCGGGGCGCGGCGAGCGTGGACTCGCCGAGGGCGGCATCACGGGCCCCGTGGCCACGGATCCCGAGCGGGGTGATCTTGCGCTTGCGGTCGTCGCAGCGTCTCGGCTGGAGGTGGCTTCGGGGAAGCGACCGGCCTTGTAAGTGTATTCTTTTTATTGGAGCATTTTTCTTTTTGGCAAAGCCGCCCGAGCGACTCTTGAATCTTTGCAACGTGCAGCGCCTATCTATGGGGTGACCGTGGGGCGTATACATCGGCCCGCAAGTAACGGCGCCGGTGATTTCGGTGACCCGGTTGGGTCGGCGAAGGTCGCGGCGTCGGCGTCGAGGGCGCGATCGCCGAGGACGGGCCCCACCCGGAGGTCGTGCAAGAAGAACTTCCGCCGCCTCGGCGGGATTCCTCCGACGACGTGATCGTCGCCGAGGATGAGACAATGCGCGCCCGGTGATCGCGCCCGGCCGTGGCGGAGCCGGGCGACGGAGGTGCCCACCCTCGCCCCGGGGAGGTGCCGACCGATGCTCCTCAGCGCAGTCGCCGAGGGGTTTCAAGGGTTGACTCGTCACCCTTGCCCATGGTGCTTTGACGGCGACGCCCCGCCTAAACGGGCGAGCGAAGGCGCCGCCACGGTGTAATTCCGGTCGCATCATGGGTCAAAGCGGAGGAGAGCGAGTGGGCCGCCCTTCGGCAAGGCGCTATTGACACCGGCGAGATAGGGCGATCCGTGAAGGTCCGCCCTTGCTCAAGTCTTCCACCGGTATACTGGATATGATGGTTGGGGAGTCCACCACGCCTGTAGGTCAGAAAAGTTCGATTCGTTGCACATTTTTATGGTTCTTCGTATGCGACTAACGGAGTGTCCACATTTTTGCAAAGACTTGCGGGCTCGCCAGGCGTCCAGTTGAGCTCTCGCGGCGCTCCGGCGGTCACGGGCCGGTGCGCGGAGGAGTGCAATGGTTGCGCTTGAGTGCGCTTAGCCCAGAGGCCCCGGGCATTAGGCGGTCGGAGGCGGTGGTGATCCGCCAAGGATTTGAAGAGGCCTCAAAGGCCCTTCATGATGAGCGCCTAGGAGCCGAGGCCTTGAGGGCGAAAGTGGCGAAACTGGAGTCCTCCCTGACGGAGGTCACCGAGGCCAAGGATGCCGTCGTTGCCGCGAAGGGGATCGCGCAGACGCAGTAACACGCCCGCGACCGAGCGAAACAAGGCTCGGGGACGCCGCCGAGTTCGCTCCTAGCGGCGATCGCCGTATGAGCTGGCCGAGCCAAGACTTCATACGAGGCGCCAAGTCGGAAGCCGCAATCACCAACTCGCGGCCGTAAGTGTCTCAATTCTTCGCTTAAGTTTGGGGGTGCGACCCGCAGGCGAACTTATCCAAAATCTCCGCATCCGCAGAGCGCAGAAGAATCGGCGCCGTCGTGGAGGTGCAGAGAACGGCCGGATGCCCGCGACGTGGCGATCGTGGCCGGGACGAGGCCCGGCGGCGTTGAAGGTTGCGGAGGACGGTCGGGCCGAGATGAGCGCTGAATCGAGGCCCTCCGCAAGGCCGGTCGGGAGGTCTGCGATCCGATCCTGAGCCGGGCAGCCCGAGTGCCCTTGCCCCTACTGGCCCGAAAGTGCGACAGAGAAGAGGCGGTGGTCACCGGCTGCGCTTGAGCTTCATCGGCGCCGGTCAACACCATCTCGTATTAACGACGGCATCGACCTCGCGGTGGTGGGGGCGGCGAGGTGGGAACCAGATCGACGAGGAGATCGACCGTTCGAGCTCCCGGTCGAGCCAAGACGCCGGGAGATCGCCACCAGATCCGCCAGCAGCCGCCTCCAGAAGCCGAGGCACCAACTCTCCGCCGCCACCGGTCGCCCGCCAAGAAGAATAGAAAAAGTTAGCTTTATCCTTCTTAGATTGTAAAGACAGCTATTTAAACAATCTTGAATTTATCAAGTCCCGTAATCGTCCCTCGCCCTTTTCGTATTTAGGATGAGGTTTGGTCGACCATAGCCTTAAGGACCGCAGGGCCACTTATGCGTAGGTCGGGTTGTTTTGGGAGGAGCGAGGTGGATTGAGATTTGGCTATGCAATGTTAGGCGACTTGTGAGGGATAGGAGTGTTCTAGATCGGCGGGGATCTTTCCACTCGGGCACTTCCTTCTTCCGCAAGTGCTACTTAGCAACCATAGCCGGGCGAGGTCAGTACACTTGGGTTGAGAGGGTTACCGCCGGGATGGACTCATGACCGGTCGGGTCACGCACCTCATAAGCGCGTGGGATAGCCGAGTTCGTGCGGGAGGAGTGTTCCTGCCGACCCAAAGGTCACTCCACTCGGGTACTTCCTTCTTCCGAAGTGTTAGCAACCATAGCATTTGGGCGACACAGAGCACTTGGGTCAAAGGGTTACGCCGGGAAGGACCTTGTGGTCGGTTGGGTCATCAACCCGCAGTAGCGCCGATCGAGTACTGAACGGGCGCCGAAGGCGCCTCGAGTCGTCGCATGGCGACTGTGTGCTCGGAAGGAAGAAAGTAAAGAGCATGCTAGGAAGAGGAAAAGAGTTTAGGATAGAATCGCCTTAACTTTTCTATATTCCATGCATTTGGAAGGATGCGCCGTCGGTGTCCTTGAGCCGAAGGTGCCAGGCGGAGGATCTCGCACGACGGTGAAGGGCCTTCCTGGGGGCGACAGTTGTGCTTATCCTTGCCGGTCCGACCCGACGCAGACGTGTCGCCAAGATCAAAGACCGCCCTCGAACTGGCGGCCGTGGTAACGCCGCAGAGCTTGTTGATATCCGCCGATCGCAGACGGCCACGTCATGCGCCTCGTCGATCCGGGTCGACGGAGTCTTGTTGTGCGGCGAGCCCCGAGCCTCCTCAAGGCTTGCGCCTTGGGGCGCCATACCTGTGTCCATCTTAAGACGGCCTCAAAGACCGTGATACCATAAAGAACGGTGTGAACCCGGTCGCCCGGTCGGCGTGGTCCGTAGACTCCAGAGGACGGAGGTAGCTCGGCCGCCCAGTCGCCCGCGAAGTGCTTGAGCCGATCAAGATCCGCGGCTTGAGCCCTTGAAGGATCATGCCGCTTGCGCGCCGACACGGCCGCTGGTCCGCGGATGGGTCACGGCCGCCCAATCGACGCGGATGTTGAAGTCATCGCGAGAACTCGAGGAATTCCTTCCCGTGAACTGCGTCCGTTGTCGGTGATGATGGAGTTTGGGACTCCAAATCGAAAGACTATGTCACGGAAGAAGATGGTCGCTTGTGCCGACGTGGACGCCTACGACCGCTTGGCCTCTATCCACTTGGTGAACTTGTCCACCGCGACGAGCAATGGGTAAAGCCCGGGCGCTTTCTTGAAAGGCCCGACCGGATCGAGCCCCAAACCGCAAAAGGCCACGTGATGGGGATTGTGCGCAAGGCTCGAGCCGGGCAGATGCGTCTGCTGGCAAAGAATTGGCATCCTTCGCAGTGCGTGTGATGCGCTCGCGACGGACACGGCGGTCGGCCAATAGAAACCTTGCCAAAGGCCTTTCACCGTAGATCGGGCGCAGCGTGGTGACCGCAAATTCCAGCTGTGTATGTCGCCCAAGAGTTGTTTTCCTTGGTCGGCCGAACGCACTTTTGGAGGACCCCGAGGGGCTCCTTTTGTAAAGGTCCGACCAATCAGACGAAGACTTTGCTCACGGGCGAGGCGCCGGGCCTCGGTCGGTCGGGAGGAAGCGACCCGTCCGTCAAACGATCTATGAATGGCTTTCTCGGTCGGACTCGGTTGCTAGCACGCCGTGGCTCAACCGGCCAAGTCTCGCCCGATCACAGCGGTCGGGCGACCGTGCTAGGTAGGTCGAGGACCGTTCGCCACCGGCCCACCGATGGAAGGCCACAGGAGGTCGCAGACAAAGATTCGGCGGGACCGACTCTCCGGAGGCCGATTGGCGGTAGTCGGCGTCGCTATTGTAGCGTCGGTAGCTATGGTGAAGCTCGAAGCCCTTGAACCGCGCTTCGAGCTCGCGCACTTCTCGACGAAGACGCGCCATACGGGCGTCTCGGGGCCCGCGCCTTCATGACTTGGTCGACGACAAGCTTGGAGTCCCGTGGACGAGAGTCGGCGAGCACCGAGGTCGGCGATCCGAGACCGCTGACGAGGGCCTCGTGCTCGGCAACGTTGTTGGTGGCGTCAGCGCACCGATGGCGATCGAGCTTGTTCCCAAGTGGGGAGATGATGATAACTCCAGCGCCGCGCCATTCTTGTTGTAAGACCCATCAAGTACATTGTCCGAAGCTCGGGGTCTTCGATCACCGGTGGTGCTCGGTTTCGTCCACTCGGCGACGAAGTCGCTAGGGCTGCGACTTGATCGCCGTCCGAGGGACGATGTGATGTCGTGGTCACGAGCTCGAGTGCCCACTTGGCTATCCTTCCCGGCGTCGCGGTTGCGGACGATCTCGCCTAACGGGACGTGGTCACCACGGTGATGTTGTGCCGATCGAAGTAGTGGACGAGCTTTCTTCGCAATGAGCACCGCCAGAGTAGCTTCATGCACTGTGGGTGCGAGTCTTGACTCGGAAAGGACCTCGCTAATGAAGTAAATCGCCATTGTACCTTAAGTTCGCGGCCTTCTTCCGCCGCTTCCACCACGAGGGCCAGCGACGACTTGGGTAGTGGCGGCGATGTAGAGAAACGGCGGCTCCCGGTGCCGGGCGACCAGATCGGAGGCGAGGACAGAAGGCCTTCAGCGTGAGGGCCTCCGAGCTTCGGGGTCCAACTAAAGCGGTCGGATCTCTTGAGTAGCTCAGAGTGGCATTCGCGCTCGCCGAGGCGAGACACGAACGGCTCAAAGTCGCTAGGCATCCGGCCACTGGACCCCTTGAGGTTGCCGATTGGGCCCATCCTTGCGATTGCTAATATCTTCTCTGGTTGGCCTCGATGCCTCGCCGGAGACAATGAAGCCAAGGAGCTTCCTTTGGGGACCCCGAAACGCATTTCGTGATTGAGCTTTATGCGGAATCGCGAAGGTTCGCAAAGGTCTCTTCCGTGTCGGGGACAAGGTCGTCGGCCTTCTTGGTTTTTACGACAATATCGCCGACGTACACCTCAACGTTACGGCCGATCCGTTATTGAAGCACGCTTGCATACATCGTTGGTATGTAGCGCCCACGTTTTTAGGCCGAACGGCATCGTAACGAGCGTAATGAGCCGAACGGGTGATGAAGGAAGTCGCGAGTGGTCGGACTCCTTAGCGCAACGGTGGTAGCCCAGTAGGCATCCGAAAGGAGAGGGACTCGCACCTGCGTGGAGTCGATGACTTGGTCGACGCGGGCAAAGGGAATGATCTTTGGGACATGCTTTGTTGAGACTCAGATAGTCAACGCACATCCTCCATTGCCCATTTTTCTTTTTACAAGTACAGGTTGGCTAGCCACTCGGGTGGCGCACCTCTTTACGAACCCCGCAGCCGTAAGTTTGGCGATCTCCTCCCTATGATCCTGCGCTTCTCCTCGCCGAAGCGCAAGCGCAGCGTTAGGCGACCGGCTTTGAGCCCGGTCGGATGCTCAAGGAGTGCTCGCGACTTCCCTTGATTCTGGCATGTCGGAGGACCTCCATGCGAAGACGCCTTTGTTGGTGCGAGGAGTCGACGAGCGCTTTCTATTTGGCGGGAGCGTGGTTCGATCCGCACGGTCTTGGTCGGATCACGAGGATCGACCGCGACCTCCTTCGTGTCCTCGGCGGACTTGAAGGATCCCGCCCGACTTGCTGGACTCAGGGCGGATTCGGAGGCTTCCTCCCGAGGTTGTCGAGCTCGGCAGACGCGATGATCGCCGAGGCAAGCTCAGCTTCGCGCTTCGCGATTGTAGGCAAGCTGGAAGACGATGCCACGGTGATGACTCCCGTGGCCCCGGCATCTTCGACTTGAGGTAGGCGTGGCCGGGACCGCCATGAACTTGGCATAACATGGCCTTCCCAGATGGCATGGAAGAACCGGGAAATCCACGACCTCAAAAGCGAGGGTTTGGTGCGGAAGTTTCGGTTCCCCAAAGGTAACGGGCGGTCGACCGCCCGAGTGGATGGGCTCACGCCGTGAATGACGCCATGGAAGGGCGCCTTGTCGGGTCGGAGGGTTGAGCGCGGATCCCATAGCGTCGAGCGCCTCGACGTAGAGGATGTTGAGGCCGCTGCCTCCGTCCATGAGCACCTTTGAAAGGCACTTCTTCCCCATGACGGGGACGACCACGAGGTATCTCCCTACCGTGGAACGTTGTCGGGTGGTCGGTCCGATCAAAGGTGATCGGGAACTCGACCACCGGAGGTATTGGGGGACGATGGCGCGACGGTATGGACCTCGCGATAAGCGAGCTTGAGCTGCGCTTGTCGGCATAGCGGTCGGTCCTCCAAAGATCATGAGGCGGCCGTCGGGTTCGTGGAACTCGTCGTCGCTTTTCTCTCGCGCGCGACCGGGCCGCAGCAGCTTCTTCCCTTGCCACGCGGCGCTGCGGGACGCCGGAGAGGTAACGCCAGACCTCGCAGATCCGGTACTTGTGTTTGACGGAGAACCCGTGGTTTGGGCACGGGCCGCCCATCAATTTCTCGGTGGTCGGGCGCGACGGTCGGTCGCACTCGCCGCTAGGCGGTACGACGGTGGCGACCACTTGGGGCTCGCGGATCGCTTCCGTGCCGCGCTTGTTTGTCGGAGCGGTCGAAGGGGACCCGATGCGGACGCCGGGTTCGGCTGGCCTTTCCTCCTCGAAGATGGCCCCACACCTCCTCGCGAGGCGTGGTTGGTGGCGATATCGAGGAGCTCCTTGGTAGTTCGGGCTTGAGATGCCTAGTTTGTGTACCAAGGCCTTGCAGAGGTGCCGTAGATGAATGCTCCCACGACATCGGCGTCGGAGATGTCGGGAGCTTCGTTGCCTGGCGGAAAACCGCCGAATGTAGTCCCGAGGTTTCCCGGCTGCTGTTTGCGCCCTTCGTGTCCCACGAGTTTTGTGGCGCTTGTAAGTGCCCGAAGTTGCCGACGAAGAGGGCCTTCAAGTCGGTCCATCCACGATGGTTTTGGCGGCAGTACTCGAGCGAGCTCGGCCGAGTCTGCGAGGTAGATGGGAAGGTATTGGATGATGAAGAGGTCATCCGTGTTTCCTCCGCCCTGCATGCGAGCCGGTAATCTTTGAGCCGACACACGGTTTGTGGCCCCGGTGTATTTGGCAATGTTGGTAGGCGCTCGGAATCTGGCAGGGAAGTCCGCCTGGCGGATCCCCTGGCAGAACGCTCGCGGTCCAGGACCGTCGGGGCTCGGGCTGCGTGGTGGTGCCCGCCGCCCGCAACCCGTGAGTGGGCGGCCTCCTCCGCCATCTTTCTCCGCACCTCAAGGGTAGCGCGAATGTCGTAGGCATCACCGAGGCGTTAGCGACCGGGCGCGCGAGGCCTGGTGTGGCTGGGCAGGCGCGGCGGCGCTGTCTGCGGACCCATCTAGCTTCGCGACAATGCAGATGCGGGCCCGGTGGCCAGAGGTGGCTCCGGAGCGATAGGAGCCGGAGGCGTGCATGTGCTGCACGGCCGCGTGCTCTACCAGCCCCCGGAGGTTTTGGTAGGTGGCCTTGGCCTCCGGGTCGGTCGGCCGGGAGGCCTCGAAGCAGCATTGCGGCCGCGGCCACGTTTTGACTGGCGTGGGGGAAGAAGTGAGGACCGCGGACCCTTCCGCTCTTTGGGTGTGCTCGACGCCGAGAGCGCGTGTCGCCGCCAGCACATGCGGGCCTCGAGCCCTCCCGCTCCAGTTGGCTCGAGCGGGCCGAGCTCGATTCTTCGTTCCTCTAACTCTTTGCGCTGTTGTTGGAGCTCGCGCGCGTGTCCGAGCGTTGCTCAAGACGCTGCACTGGCACTCCTCCTCCTGCGCTGAGTGCGCCGGACAGAGGCCCAGCGCCGCGAGGGCCACGGCAAATCGACGGCGGTGCCGCCATGTTGCACTCGCGAGAGTGCCGCCTGAAGGTGGTACTCCGTGTCGAGCCGGAGTCACGTCGGAAGAGTCTTCCAAGCTCGTGGATGGAGGCGGCGGGTAGCCACCATCGCCACCGGCCGCGAGCCTCACGGTGGGTGACATGGTCACCGCCGGGCCTACGGAGTTTTCGCCCGACCGTGGCGGAGCACTCCTCGGGTTCGGCCGGGGCTGCAGGGCGCCCTGCCGGAGCTTAGCGGTCGCGGAGAGGACGCCCAAGCTCGTGGCGCTGTCCTCCGGAGGCGGCGGGACGAAGCGTGAGCCCTCCGTCGGGTGACGGCCAAGTCGAGGAGCCAAGCGGATCCGGTTCCCGGGCGATCATGCCGCGTCGCAGTGGTGGATGCCATCGGGGAGATAAATGGAATCCGAGATGGTGATGAAGGCGCGAAGCCCCTACTTGGCGCAAACCGCCGGTGTTTTCGAGCGGCAAGTAAATTTGTAAGTCTAGGGGTCGCGCGTTCCACACTGAATGGTTAGACTCGTGAGTCCAAGATGTATACCGTTCGGGCCAAGGTCCCTACTCCATTCGATGTGGTGGTGTTGTATTACTCTTGAGTACGGATGATCGCACAAAGTTTTACAAGCGAGAATGCCAATGGCTTAGCGAGATGGGTTTGATAGCGCTCTCTCCCTCTCGTTCTCGCCTTCCTTTGAATCGTATAGCCCTGCCTCCTTTTATACAGAAGGAAGGGGCAGGTTACATCGAGAGTTGGGAGGAAGAACGAGGTGACCTATGCTAGGAGCTCCGGTCCTTCGTCCTGTGGACTGGTCGCCACCCGTCTTGCCCATGCTGGGTTGGTAGCCTTGGTGGTCAGGGAGGTTAGGTATTTCGGGAAATAGCGCATTTGCCCTCTGTGACCCTTTGCGAATCGCCGACGCCGAGGTGCGTGGACGTTGGTGCCGCCTCGGGAGCGTGCGCTCGTCTTTGCCAGACGTGGATCGGGTTGATGGGAAATTTGGAAGCTTTGTCTTCTGCAGTCACCAGATCTTCTTGGGAAGGAGCCACTTGCCCTTGTATAGTCGCTCTAATTGACCTTATTCGGGGGGTACGTGGCGGTAGGCCGATGAGGACCTGACACGCGGCACTTGGCGTTCGTCACCTTGGTTTGGTTGGAGTCGGAGATCCCGCCCGCCAAGAGGGGGTCGGGAGCGCCGTCGGTCGGATTCGCTTCCCCGGCGGTCGGGAGCGGATGCCTTGCGCGGTCTCGCAGCGATTCGGTCGGCGGCGGCGGGGCGCGCCTGCTAATGGAGATATGCTTGAGGGCGGCGCTCGCCGCTCGGCTGTTGGGGTATCCTTTTATTAGTATTCACAAAATCATTCTCAATTGCTCTGATAATAGCACGTGGCTCAAAATTCGGGTGCTCAACTATCTCGGGTACATGACACTCGCGATATACCGGAAGATGTGTTCTTGTGAGCCACTGTGGTTTCTCGTTATACAACTATGTTGTTCAACCTTCGAACATAGCCTGGGTGCCCCATTTGGGCTTGTACGCTGCACTCTCCAGGCACCCCGCATCTCGCACACCACGTCAGAAAGGTGTTGGGGTGGACTTCTTAACCTTGAAAGTTCTTCTTAGTGATAAGGCCCAATCTTTGATAGCATCCCTGACCGCCTCTTTTGTGGGGTACATGTCGTTAGGTCTCACCTCATTGTCGTATATCGCCAAGGTGTATCATTGCCTTCATTCACAACTGTGTTATTAAATTGATGTGTGCTCCAATCTGCTGGCACAAGTGGCTCAACATCTTCATCTTCCTCATCCGAATCATCGCCGTCTTCCACTTCTACTTGTTCATATTCAAGGTCTTCCTCTTCCATCTGTGCTATTACTTCCTCAATTTCTCACCTTCATCTACTAGCCCCCGCAAGATCTTGCCCAATGTTTCCCTCATCCTCCCCAATCTCAACTTGCTCACCACCGTAGCCAATATCCTCATTGCAATCTCGAACATGCCGCTCCGGCTAGACTCTCCAATTTGGTGTCACCATAAGTGAACTCATTTTGAGCCTCGCTACGCTCACCGGCGTCCAGCTGCTGCTGCGGTGCAATAGCCCTTTCATACGCTTGCACCAAAAGCACCCGACACCATCCACGTTGCCAAACCCTCACATATGACCTCCAAGATGCGTTCCTTTCACCAACCAACTCCCAATAAACAGGATCATCTCGCATGATGCAAAGGCAAGATAACTTGAGCTGCCACTTCTCTTGTTCCATCCGAAACGTATAATACAACCAATTCAACACAAAAGCAAATGTCCGCTCTTCGACCCTACTTAAACTTCTATCCACATACTGAAAGTTACTCAGATCCTCACCCTCCGAACCATACATGACAACCCCTTCTCCATAAAAGATTCTAAATGCAACTCGTTCTGACATATCTGCGAACCTATTCATTACCACACGAATTAATTACTCTTCATAAAAAGTACTATAAAGTATACGTATGTATATCTGCACTTGCGAAAAATATCTACATTACTAAAAATATTCATCACTGCACTTGTATTTCTAAAAAATATCTACAGCCCTAACAATATATATACGTGCACTTCTATATGTAAAAAAACATATCTATCGACATCTATCTGTAAAAACCGTAACAACATATTATTATTCGTAAAAACAACTATGTACATGCGTTTCCACAAACCGACTAAATTACTAAAAAAATAACTAGATTGAACTACATTTTGTTGCTAAACACTACCATGATTTCTTGCTACACAACTAAACAAATCGGATGCTGCTAAAGCCGCCACCCTAAACACTAAACAAAATAAACACTACATTTAACTAGATCTAACCCTAAACAATAAACAAAATAAATACTATATTTAACTAGATCTAACCCTAAACACTACACAAAATAAACCGTGAAAATAACTAGAGTAACTGACTGTATGTACAACGCAAATAATCGTATGTTTTACGTAGATAATTACTCATGTTTTGGACCGGTGTTTGCTCCTGGGCCATCTTTACCCTAAACACTAAATTACTAAAAATATGAACACTACATTTAACTACATCTAACCCTAAACAAAATAAACCGTGAAACTAATTACATCTAACCCTAACCCTAAACACTACACAAATTAAACCGCGAAAATATTTACATCTAACCTTAACCTTCCTAAAAAAACCGCGAAACTAATTAGTACTAACCTAACCCTAATCCTAACCCTAAACTACATAAAATAGAGCGTAAAAAAATTACCTGCGCAGTCGCCGCTCTTCTTCCCCTTCTTTTCTTCTCTTCTTCCCTTCTCTTTCTTTTTCTCTCTTCACCCTCACCCTCTTTTTTCTCTGCCGTTTCTCTTCTCTCGGCCGACCGCGCCCCTCTTTATTTCGGCTCAAGTCGCCCTCCGGTTGGGCGACAAGAGGCCGCCCGCTCCCCTGTCGCCCAACCGTGCATCGATTTCAGCCTTGTCGCACTTAGGGAGGGCGACTTCGCCACTTGTCGCTTTTTGGTAGGGCGAGTAGCCCCTGTCGCCCAACCAACGGGCGACAGGGGTATATTTCTGCAAAAAAAAATATTTCGTGGTACACTTTTGCGATTTGCATTAAAAAATGTATTATTTAAAAAAAATTCGAGGGAGGAGACCTCTGTGTTGTGCGTCGCAGGAAGGAAAAAAGCCGGCGGCGCGCAGGGGAGGCAAGTGCCGTGCGGCCGCAGCAGGGGAGAATAAAACAGCGGCGAATTTCCATGCGCTGCAGCAGGGGCACTGAGGATTTGCTCCTGGCGTGACTGCTGAAGGAAAGCCACGAGACTGCAGCAGCGTAAATACGTGCATGCAAGCTAGCTAGTAGAAGTAGTACTGCTTGTTGATCAGAGAGAGAGAGTAGTTTACTTGAAGTGTTACAGGATTAACGATTAAGGGCGTGTTTGGTACGGCTCCAGGAGCTGGGTATTTTTAGCTTCACAGATCTGTGAAGCTGGATCTGTGGGTATATTAAAAGTGTTTAGGTAGGTTATTTTATTTAATTTTAGACTAAAAATATAAACTTAATTCTATTTATTTTAGCCTACAAGATTCAGATCTGAAGTGGAGCTAGAATCTGAAGCTCTACCAAACAGGGCCTAAGTATTACTTTCTGATTTGCATATTTAATTCTCTTCTAGTTCATGATCTTAGATTAATTGTCCTAGATTGATTTGTTCAGTTTAGTCTCTATTTTATTAATTTCTAGAATTAATAAAAACAAGAAAAAAAGTTAACTTTAGGTGATAGTTACACCAATTCATCTCTTTTTGGTCCGCCTTGGGACCTTGAAATGGGCCCTTTGGTAAGTAGTAGATTAAATGGTGAGGAAAGATTACGGGAATTTTGGTCTTTTCACATGCGATGGGGAAACAGTAAAGAACACTATAATAATGTGGAAATAGCAAATCTTAGCCATTTTTTGCTTTATGAGTGGCAAAGTATAAAAAAATCCTATCAGTGGTAAGTTCTCCAATCAGTGTCTTAGAAGTGGCAAATCACCAATTTTCTTTGAAAATCATGGGAATTATGGTATGTACTTTGTAGAAGCTTCTGGATTTTATTTTCTCTCATGGTAATCTGCTTGCTGGTAGTTGGTAGATGCTTCAAAAAAACTTTTTTTGTTACGAAAAAAATTACAAAAATATATCTGTGTCACTAATTCAATTGGTGACAGAAGTTCTGTAGCGCAAATGAATTGGCGACAAGGTTCTATCGTTGTTTCATTTGGTGACAGAAGTCTCAGTCTTGTCGGCCAATTCAATCTGTAACAAAATAAGCTATCGGTCAATTCAATCCGCGACAAAATAGACATCTATTGTTCATTGAATTTACGATAGAGGCCTATTTTTATAAAAAAAATCAGCGTATTATATTTATAAAATTATTTAAAAAATATATTATTTAAAAAAAATCAACTCCTCAAAATCTTGTCAGTTTTTCTCATGAATGGTCAAACTTCCCCTAAGCACCGTGTTAGGTATTTGAGTCCGCACTCACTGCCGCTGCCTCGTAGTAGCAACAACAACGAGAACGAGACGAAACAGAACACAACACAACAAGAACAATATCCCAAGTCATATTCTCCAAAAAGGTCGCCATGCTATGCTTTTGTTCCACTGTCTTGTCTGTCTCATTACAATACTCCAAAAGCTAGCAGCGCCGCACGCAGCTGGCGCTCTCCCCGGCTTATATAAGCCCTCCGGCGCCCGCCATCTGCCCCAGTAACCGGAGAATCCTAGTGAGCCTTAAAAAAAGAATATAAGCCCAGAAAAAATTACCTCTCTGTCGGGAATCTTTTAGAAGTTCGATCCATTCGTGTTATAATCGCCAATTCGTATTGATATGCTAAATCCAGCAGCGATCGATTGAAATTGAGAGAATAAGCTAAATGATTATCTTTTAGAAGTTCTATCCATGTGTTATAATCGCCAATTCGTATTGATATACTAAATCCTGCAGCGGTCGATTGAAATTGAGAGAATAAGCTAAATGATTTTGACTTTACTTTCTTTGATTCTGAAATCATCTTCAGCAAAGAGAGTACTCCCGTAAAATAATTGGTTAGATACATTGACTTTCTATTAAAAAATATTCGTTGATCCATTTAAAATAACACTCGCTACCCGGCTCCATAGCTTGCCTAACTTCACAAACAAGCTAGAGGCGTACTATATAGACTCTTATCTATCTATATCTCTAAGTTTGCATCGCCATCTCGTTCTGCCATGGAGGTTGATCACCAGAGAGAGATGAGCAACGACGGCGAGATGACCGGCAATGGCGTCTTCGCGAGGTGCTGGCTGCGGACGCGCTCTCTGCTCGACAGGCTCGGGTGTTGGGTGGCCGGGTTCGCCGGGAAGGTGGCCAGGATCGCCAGGGACGACCCCAGGCGCGTGGCGCACTCGCTCAAGGTCGGCCTGGCGCTCACGCTGGCACTACGCCAAAACCTGCAATAGGTGACGGTCTATTTGTGGCGGTTTTTTTCGAACCGCCACAAAGATATTTATCAGTGGCGGTTCAATTTCATAAATGGCGGGAAAAATATCAGTGGCGGTTCTATCCTCGAACCGCCATCGATATCGATTATCGATGGCGGTTCGAGGTAGAACCGCCATCGATAATAAATACATTATCGATGGCGGTTGGAGGCTAGAACCGCCATCGATAACTAGGTTATCGATGGCGGTGCTATCCTCCAACCGCCATCGATTTATTGATTATCGTGGCGGTTCTATCCTCGAACCGCCATCGATAATGATTATCGATGGCGGTTCGAGGATAGAACCGCCACGGATAATGTTATTAGTGGCGGTTCTAGTTAAAACCGCCATCGATAATATTGCCTATAAATAGGTGGTCGATGCAAGACCTGGTCTTCTTCCTCCCGAAAGCAAACCAAAACTTCTAAATTTGATTTCGCTTTCTCCAATTCTTGTGCTTGTACTTCCTCTAGTTGTTCCTTGGTGAGTTATTTTTCTCCTCTCTTGATTTGTGTTAATCTTGTTGCAATTTAATTTTTAAACCAAGTTTAATTAGGGTTTATATGTAGATGAGATGAAAAGTTTAGATTTTGTTTATTTTTATTTAGGTACCATTTTGTAGTTGATGAATTTATTTCTAGCTAGGTTCATTAGATGATGTTGTGTTCCTTTTATAGATGATGAATTATGATTAAGCATATATTTAATATTAATTGCATTTTAAGTTAATTTGATACATGATGAATTTATTATCTAGCTCCTTTAGATGATAAGTAATTAGATTGGTTTTTAATTACTATTAATTGGGTTCTATTAGTGTACGGACATGTACATCTTGCATATATATGAATTTATTATCTAGCTCCTTTAGATGATAAGTTATTAGATTAGTTTTTTAATTACTATTAATTTGGTTCCATTAGTGTACGAACATATACATCTTGCATATAATAAATTTATTTAATTAAGATTATTGGGTATTAATATAAATGAAATTTTAGTTAATTTGGTAGGTGGGTGCTCATCATTTTTAGATGATGAATTTATTATCTAGCTTCTTTCTGAAAAGTATTCAGATTAGTTTTTAATTACTATTAATTTGGTTCCATTAGTGTGGACATATATTAAATTTATTTAATTAAGATTATTGGATATTGATATACATGAAATTTAAGCTAATTTGGTAGGTGGATGCTCATCATTTTTAGATGATGAATTTATTATCTAGCTCATTTAGATGATAAGTAATTAGATTAGTTTTTAATCAATTTTTATATGTTAATTAATTTTAGATGGACCGAGATGGATGTACAATGCGAACTGTTATGTAGAGATTACATCGACGGGTATCTCGCTTTTCTAAGAGCACTGAGGAGAACAAATTGCATAAGAAGACGGAGTACATACATTGTCCATGCATTGATTGCAAGAATGAGAAAATGTTTTTGGACAAAGAGCACATCCACTTGCACTTGATTCGAAGAGGTTTTGTACTTGGCTATACACGTTGGACAAGTCACGGTGAAGAGGAAAACATACATGAAGGTGATAACGTATTGGATGATGGAGAAGGCATTATGGCGGTGACATCGATTATGGATCCGATGAGGATAGGTTGGACATTGATGACGATAATAATCTTGCTCGGATGTTGCGCGATGCGTATGGAACTACACTAGTCAGAGAGAGTTTAATCAATTCAAGGGTTTGTTGGACGACTCGGACACACCTTTGTTCCCGGGTTGCAAGGAGGAATACACAAAGTTGCACACCGTGCTTTCACTTCTAAAATTGAAGGCAAGCAATGGTTGGTCCGATAAAAGTTTCACGGCGCTATTACATCTCTTAGCGGACATGCTTCCAGATGGAAACGTATTGCCGATAACCACTTATTTAGCTAAGAAGGTTGTATGTCCATTGGGATTGAAGTAGAAAGAATACATGCATGTCCAAACGATTGTATACTCTATCGCAAAGAGTATACTGACATGCATGTATGTCCGTGTGCAAATCATCGCGATACAAGCGTAAAGACCATGACAATGAGGGCACCGTGGTGAAGAAAGGAGCTCCCGCTAAAGTGGTGTGGTATTTACGGTAATACCTCGGTTGAAGCGCTTATTTGAAACAAAAGCATGCCCAATCGATGCGATGGCAC
Source organism: Otatea glauca (assembly GCA_036346275.1). NCBI lineage: Eukaryota > Viridiplantae > Streptophyta > Magnoliopsida > Poales > Poaceae > Otatea > Otatea glauca. The sequence continues at coordinate 25,910,067 of CM070718.1, forward strand.
TCTAAGAGCGTAAAAGGATGGAAAGTCGAGACACCTGCCGATTACGCAATGGAGAACCATCGATAGGCTCTTTAGGATGGACTTGAGGAATGAACCGAGGAATGTAAGGTTTGGGTTGAGTACGGATGGAATGAATCCTTTCGGTAACATGAGTAGTATTCATAGCACTTGGCTCGTGACTCTCAGATCTACAACCTTCCTCCTTGGTTGTGTATGAAACGAAAGTACATTATGATGTCGCCGCTATCCAAGGGCCGAGACAACTGGCAATGATATTGATGTATACCTACAACCATTGGTGGAAGATCTTGTGATCTTGTGGAACGAAGGTGTCTGGTATGGGATGAGTACAAGCGAGAGTACTTCACCCTCACGCGCATTGTTGTTTTGCACCATCAATGATTTCCGCCCTTGGTAACCTATCCGTCGATCTTGTAAAGGGGCCAAAGCATGCCCCCATTGCATGGATGAAACCGCAAGTGTGTGGCTCAATAACTCAAGGAAAGCGTGTACATGCATCACCGCAGTTCCTTCACAGAATCACCCCTACCGCAATATGAAGAAACAATTCGACGGGACAAAAGAGGATGGTATAGCTCCAAGGCCTCCTCGTGGGGAAGAGGTATATGATATGGTTAAGGATATTAATGTTGTACTTGGAAAGGGAGAGAGTAATAATAAATCGAGGTCTCGATCGAGAAGATCACATGGAAGAAGAGATCGATATTTTGGAACTTGCCCTATTGGAAGGACTTAGAAGTTCGACATCGCATAGACGTCATGCATGTAGAGAAAATGTATGTGATGACTTGATTGGTATTTTTTTGAATATTCCTAGCAAAACTAAGGACTGATCAAGGCACGAAGGGACCGGAAGATATGAAAATCGAGTGAGCTACATCCTCGAGACAACGGGAAAGGCCGACTTTACCTTCCCCCAGCTTGCTACACTCTATCCAAGAAAGAGAGAACAGACCTCTGCAAATGCTTGCATGGTGTGAAAGTTCCATCCGGCTACTCCGCAAGCATCAAGAAACTGGTGTCCATGAAAGATTTGAAGTTAACTGGCATGAAGTCTCATGATTGTCATGTGATGATGACACAAATGCTTCCTATTGCAATTAGAGGTATTTTGCACAAAAGGTCCAGAAGCAATCATGAGGTTGTGTTTCTTCTTCAACACGATTTCACGAAGGTCATCGATCCCATCGGACTTTCGAACTACGTAATGATGTGGTGAAGACACTATGCCACTAGAGATGTATTTCCTCCATCATTTTTCGATATAATGGTTCATCTCATTGTTCACCTTGTGAATGAGATAAATGTATGTGGCCCGTATTCTCGCATCGGATGTACCCGCTCGAAAGGTACATGGGTATCTGAAGAAGTATGTACGCAATCGATCTCTCACGGAGGGTTGCATTGTGGAAGGTTATGCAACCGAGGAGGTTATCGAGTTTTGCGTGGATTACATGGAGGGGTGGAACCGTAGGAGTGCTCAGATCTCGCCATGAGGGTAGGCTAATTTGGAAAAGGGACGATTGGAAGGAAATCAACAAATTCTTACGATCATGGATTGTTCAAAAGCTCATTTCACGCCTTGCAATGATCGGTTGAGGTGTCCTCGTACATGGACATGCACAAGGATAAGCTACGAGAGGAAAATCGTGGACGATCGAGGCTTGGGTAACAAAAGAGCATAACCGCTTGTTCAATCATTGGTTCAAAGAGCATGTGACTGGAAAGAAACGAGTGTTATGTTGAGGTGGTTGGCAAAAGGGCCATCAGTACAATCTTGACATGGCAAGGATACGACATAAATGGATATACCTTTTACACGAGATCTCGGGATAGCAAAAGCACTTACCAAAATAGTGGTGTCGCATAGATGCCTATGACAACACAGCAAGAAGAAGACTAGCTTCTATGGGTTCATAGAAGAGATTTGGGAGCTCGACTATTGTATTTTTAAGATCCCGATGTTTGGTGTCGTTGGGTACAACTCCCAAAGGGTGTCAAGGTGGACAAGTACGGCTTCACTACTTTGGACATCGAACATGTCGGATATGAGACGAACCATTCGTGACTTGCGAAGCAAGTAGCACAAGTCTTCTATGTAATCGACCGACGATAAGAAGCGGCATGTAGTTCTTCAGGAAAAGAAGGATCGTCGAGTTGAGAATGTCGTAGATGAGGATGAGTACAACCAGTTTGACGAGTTGCCTCCTTTCGTAGATGGCAACATCGGGCTCGAGGAAGAAACCACTCAAGAAACTACCTATCATCGCGACGATCATGAAGAAGGGCAAATTGTGAAAGAAAATAATTAGCTATATACGAGTAATGGCAATGTGATGTAAACAATATGCATTTGTATGGAGTAATGGAAATATGGTGTTATGCATTTGTGTGGAGTAATGGAAATGTGGGTCATTAATATATTACTATATTAGGATTATATAGGGTAATTACTATATTCCGATTACACAAGTTTTAATGGTTTCTCCTCCGGTATGGATTAAAACCAAATATATTGTACATAGTACATAAGGCATTTATGATATTAGAACATATTTAGAAATAATATTCTATTCCTGGTATACATCCTAGAAGATATGAAAATAAACAGTAGAGATTATATAGGGTATATTACTATATTAGAAATATATATGGTCATTATCTGTGGCGGTTGGTGTATAGAACCGCCACAGATACATTTATCAGTGGCGGCGGTTCGTATAAAGAACCGCCACAGATAATTATGTATCAGTGGCGGTTCTTGTGAAGAACCGCCACAGATAAGGGTATCAGTGGCGGTTCGTATAAAGAACCGCCACAGATAATATATATCGATGGCGGTTCTTGTGAAGAACCGCCACAGATATATCGATGGCGGTTCGTATAAAGAACCGCCACGATAATATATATCATGGCGGTTCTTTTGAAGAACCGCCACAGATAAGGGTATCAGTGGCGGTTCTTGTTAAGAACCGCCACAGATAAGGCCCCACATATAAAAGTCGATACAGTCATTCTTCTTCTCACCGTTGTTCTAACCCTAAACTCCTGCCGCTTCACTCTTCGCTTCGAGCCCGACGCCGCCACGGTCTTCGCCCGACGCCGTCCGACGCTCGCGCCGCGCTTCGACGCCGTCCGACGCCTGCGTGCCGCTCCCGACGCCTCGACACCCGACGCCAAGCGCGCAGGCCTCCACCGACGCGCCGACGCCGCTTCGACGCCGCCAGCGCGCGCCGCGCCGAACGACGCCCCGACCGCACGACGCCGCGCATTCCTAGGTATGTTCTACCTTCATTCGGATGGCTCTGTTCTTTAGCTCGGTTGTTCGACCGATAAAATGTTGCTTTGCTTGTTATTGCATCAAGATATTATGGTAATATAAACCAACTGAAATAGGTTAACTTTTTCATCGCTAGTCTACTACTCATTCCATCATGTGTCTTTGAGTTTGGTGGTCAAAAGATTGCCCAACCGATAGCCTACTTGGTCCTATTGTTTAGTAGATAGGTAGTACTCGTGATTCTCTTCTTGTGGGTTTTGTGGACGCCTTGGCCATCTAAAGTGCGATCTAAGTTCCCTCCAGCCGCAGGTAAAAGGCGCACACGAGTTTGAGCGAGGGAAAGGATCAAGGGTGCGTAGTATGCTTCTTACCCGCTTTATCTGCTAGGTCTAGGATTGGTTTTGTTAACTAGAGATCTTTTCTGAGCGTTTACACCTCTTCCATTTAGTGCTTGAAAGTTGCGGGCGTTTGACAATCCAAAATTCATTGTCAAATCTTGCCATGCATTTGTAAGAATGGGTAAAGGCTACACTAGACAAACTGGTTTGGATCTTTTCCCTTTGCTAGTGAAAAGTTTCACATTGCTTAACAAAATTCTCTACTCCCTATTTCATTCTTATTCAAGAAACAATTCCTTTAGTCTTTGGTTGGTTGTCCGCATTGCGAATGCCCTCCAATGGTACTTCAATGGAAAGCCACAATTAGTTTAGTTTGTAACGCAGAGTTCTCTCCAATCCAAATTTTTCCTTGCTTGCGGATCAAACCTTGATGCAATTCAAACCCAATGATGTCAGGGCTATGAACGTCCAACTATGCTAGTTGTTGTGCTACATTGTCGGTGGCATCGTAATTCACTACCTCTTGAATACACAGAGGTTGCATCCCCGATAAAGCTCGCAAATTCATGAGTTGTCCACCCATGACAATGCGTTGGCAACCACATTCTCCTTACCCTTCTTGTAGACAATTCGGTACTTCAGGCCCATCAATTGAATGCCCAATTCTTCGATTACTTTTATTTCTAGTTCTCAGAGTTAAACTTCCGCACTTAACCCATCGGATCGCCAAATTCTAATGGTTCCATACTTTACCTCTTTCAGTTCGCACATCCAAGGCTGATATGGAGGAGCAATCCACCCCGAGCCCGAGCCCTAGCCCTACCAGGTTCCTCAACCTCCACCCAACCACCGGTGTTGCCGCCGATGCTGACATACATGGCAAGACCTCGTGGCGAGGAAGAAATAAGAAGCCCAAGGCCGGTATACCATCTCGGAGGTCTCGTAAGTGGGGCCCTAGTGCACCGCCAAAGTTCAGTAGCAAAGTACAGAACAACCTGCGGGTATATCGCAGGAGAGAGTGCCAATCACCTTTTGGATTGGCACAAAGTGCCCGATACCATCAAACGGATCTATGGTCGAGTGAAACAAACCTTGAATTCCTCAAGAAGATGAACACCGCGCGTCGGGATGCGTTGATGACCATGGATGCGGCATGGAGGAACTTCAAGGCGGTGAATACTACTTATGTAAAGAAAACCGATCGGCCATCGGGACTACCCAAACTTAGAACCATATTGGGATGATTTCGTGTCGATGAAGCAAAGTGAAGCGAGAAAGAAGTCCAATGAGGACCACATAAACATCGGAAGAAGGAACATCCATCCACACGGACTTGGTACGGGTGGGTACGTTGGTAAAATCCTCAATGGGAGAGGCGGAAGCGAGAATCACTACAATGGTGGTACAAGTCAATTGGCCGGACTACGGATCGAGTCAAGCACTACGTGCTAGCGAGGGCAAGTGTCACGTCTGGTGGGGCTTATCCTTCGTAAATAGCGACGAAGCAATGTCACAAAGGGTCCAGGAGTCAGACGTCGAGTCTTCCCAAGGAACATTCCAACCAGATAGGAGAACGACGAACTAACACGTGCCCGGGAAACAAGGAGCATCCCGGACGAACAAGAGGTGTCGGGTTAAGGTTCCGTGGAAGACAGATTCCCGAGCACCTTCACACTTACAAGAGTCGAAGAGAGCTAGAGAAGCGTTTGCGAAATAGAAATGATGAAGGAAAAGATGCTTCGAGAATTACAAGGCACAATTGAACAACAAGTACAACGACAAGTACAACAAGCCATGAGCTACCACAAGCCGAGAACATTATTACGACCACCCTCCGAATCGTCGCGCAGATTGCGCTAAGATCCGCCCCAATTGTAGAACAGACATGGGTCATTATCACGTGGACGACATACATGACCCCACACCGTGCTACCACTTTGCCCGTCATGAACATATTCATTCAGCCGGTACAGGCATAGCGTACCCATGCCAAGAAGGAGGTGTATTGCACAACTCTGCGATAGCGCCGGATATGCAAAGGTTCGGTGGACACGGTTAATCCCCGTTCACCAACCTCGGGCTAGAAATGCCCCGAACGACGAGGTTACAACTCTAGGAAGTGCCGTCCACACATTCATCCGATGGCGCAAACGTGACATCACCTTGACCATCATGAAGTGCTGTTCCTCCCGAGGTGAACACCGACCCCTCCCGAGGTGAACTCGCCACCTCTCTGCGGTGAACTGCCGGCCTCTCCTCTGATGAACCTGCCGGCCTCTCCTACAATAAACCTCGCCTGATCGTCACCAACACATCAACAGATGAAAGTTAGTGCGACAACTTCGCTTGACCGACTTAAAACCCTCCTCTGAAGGCATGGCGTAATAGACAAGCCATATCGGAGGTCGGCGAAGCGAACGGAGTATGATGTTGTGTGCGAGAAAAGTAAGGGTAAAGCGGTCTCCAAAGGACAAGTCAAGAAAGATCAAATACGAATTGGGAAGCCGCTTGTCACCCCTTCAAGCTTCATAGTCTAACAAAGGCAGCTAAGGCGATTACATGAATGGTATATGGAGCGATCGAACCACCATGTACTCCGAAGGTGATCACCGCCATTTTCAGAGAGGAACATTTCCACCATGAGGGACCGGCCGCTTCATGATAGAATTCAATGAGTTGCACAACATGTACTATCAAGATGCCCTCGACGTGTCTCTTATGAGATCTTTGGTCACCGTAAGTGTCCAATATAAAAATCATTGTCTACATTCATGTAATACCGATAAATGTGATGTCTAAATCATTTGTTATGTAGATACGAGTTGATCGAACTAAAAGAACCAAAGGGCGATGGCGTTCCTCGATCCGGAACGGTTTGCCACCGGAAATCAAAAGAGTACCAAAGGAGGTCGAGGACTACGATATAACGCTCTCATCAAACTCCAAGACAAGGAGTTCATACTTTTACCATACAATTTCAAGTAAGTGGCTCACTAGCTAGTTCAATTACTTGTTGATCTCGTTCTTTGCTCGAGTTAGGACTAATGACTACGGCATCATACATGTGTACGTAGTTTCCACCGGATTCTCGTAGTAATTCATCCGGATAAAGCAAGATGTCGATCTTGGACCCGGGACAAAGATCCAAAAGACTACAAAGATATGACAAGTCTAGTGAATAGGGCCTTCAAAGCATATTGTAAAAAGTGCTCAAGACACCGTCCTTTCCATAAATCACGACAATCCGTACTAAATTTCCGACGCACAAAAACAATTTGTCTATATCGCACCTCGTAGTCAATAACTCCTTCAATGTCGTATAAGTTTATTCAATTTTTGCATTGCCAGCAACCGCCAGAACAAATTTATGTGGGTACTTGGTGTGCCAATACATGCGCGAAATCTTAGGCTCTACAATAGTAAACAATGACGTAGAGGTTTGTCACGCTAACATCACACATTGATTTGCACATCTCATTCTCTATATAAGCTCTTAAGACAAACTTTTTCTATCTATAGCGTTTGAAGTTGCCTATGGGAGGACTGGTTCCAAATGAAATCCAAGGCATTCAGGGACAGCTCGCCTACTTCATTATGAAGGAAGTACTCAACAAGAACGGCGAGTTTCATGACCCAGATAATAACGATGAAGTCTTCCATACTCATCTACCACCTCCTGAGGCCCCTACCAACATTGAAGACTCGAGGCTTATAGTTCACAAAACTAGTTAATTTTTTTAAATGCGGTGGTGTAAATTGATGTTTCATTGAATGTCAAGTTTAGTATTGGATGGCATGGCTTGCATATGTTCTAATTTTGTCATTTCATTTAAGAAGTTGTGATTGATCTGCGCTTGTGTTGTTGCCCTTCTCCGTGTGTGTGTGTGTTGATGGGTGGTGTGTGTGCGTGCGTGCGTGCGCTCTAGACGAGGAGCTCTCCTCTATTGCTTTTCTCTGTGCCCTTTCATGATGGCTAGTAGAGCTTTTTATAGACGTGGGTGATGGATGAATACGAAAGAGCTCATTTCAAACTGCACCATTACAAAGAGAGTTTATTTGATTGCTTGATTTAGTTGCGAAGTTTCCTTTTGCATCTTTACCTTCCATTCATAAGATATTTGATTACATGGTCCTTATATTTTTAGATGGTGTGTTTTACTCTAATGTATGATAGTAAATACCATTAAAAATAGCTAAATGGAGATTATAGAAGGAAAAATAGTAAAAAGTAGGATCAAAATTGTAGAATGATATGTATTTAGGAATAAAAATTGAAAAATAGAATGTCACATATTCAAAAATAGAGGAGTATAAACTAGCTAATGCATGTACAATATCCGGAGGATGCCACGGCATTCACATGGAATAAGACGGCAATGGATCGGCTAGATTTGTGATACAACAAAAGTGATCTATTTAGCTTTCCATAGTATGATATATAATGACTTCATTTACATACTCGAGAAATATTGATGCAAAGATGATCGAATCTGGAGGAGAAGGGAGCAGTCCAGTGGGAGGCATGCCCTACACCATCACCATGATCGAGCACCTCATGCATGAGACACTTTAATTGTACATTGTAATTGTGTATATTGTAATTGTGATATGCAAAATCTGTGATTGTAATTGTGATTGATGTATTATATGTAATTGTGATTGATGTATTATATTGTAGTTGTGTATATGCAAAATCTGTGATTGTTGTACATTATAATTGTGCATATGCAAAATTGCAATTGTGATTGATGTATTATATTGTAGTTGTGTATATGCGAAATCTGTGATTGTTGTACATTGTAACTGTGTGTATGCAAAATCTGTGATTGATGTATTATATGTTTGAGAGGGCATGGCTAGCAAGACACGAGGCTAGCCCAAAATGCGCTTTTTATTTTTTGATCGGGCACTATCTGTGGCGGTTGGTGGATAGAACCGCCACGGATAATATAGATCTGTGGCGGTTGATGTATAGAACCGCCACGATAATATAGTTATCTGTGGCGGTTGGTGGGAAGAACCGCCACGTATAATATTTTTATCTGTGGCGGTTGTAGAAAGAACCGTCACGTATAGTGTAGTTATCTGTGGCGGTTGGTGGATAGAACCGCCACGATAGTATTGTTATCTGTGGCGGTTGGTGGATAGAACCGCCACGTATAGTATTGTTATCGTGGCGGTTAGTATAGAACCGTCACGTATAACACTTATCTCGTGACGGTTAGAAAACCGCCACTGATAATCCTCGATTATCAGTGGCACTATATCTGTGGCGGTTCAATAACCGCCACTGATGGCGGTTATGAACCGCCACTGATGACGTTTTTTGGTGTAGTGTGGTGTCCATCCTCTACTACGTCACGCCGCTGTTCAAAGGTTTCGGGGTCTCCATCATGTGGGCCGTGCTCACAGTCGTCTTCGTCATGGAGTACACTGTCGGTACGTGCGTGTGATAAAGTCGTAGATGAAGATATATATGTGTTTATATACACACACGTACGTGTGTGTATAGTAGATGTATATGATGCTATTGATCAGTACATACGCATGTCTGATGTGTATCTATGTGACAGGTGGCACGCTAAGCAAAGGCTTGAATAGGGTTTATATGCTTGACATCAATAGTCTGATCCTGGATTCTATCTTTCACAATATGATACTTAATGTCAATGTGTTTGGCAGCACCACTTGACTTGTTGTTACTAGAAAAGAATACTGCGGCTTTGTTATCGCAGTACAACTTTAGTGGTCTAGAAATGCTGTCAACCATCTTTAGGTTCGGGATAAAATTCTTTAGCCATACCGCCTGTCCTGTAGCTTCATAACATGCCACAAATTCAGCTTGCATCGTTAAAGATGCCGTAAGTGTTTGTTTGGAACTTTTTCATGAAATAGCTCCTCCTGCGAGGGTGAAGATATAACCTGATGTCGACCTTTTACTATCAACACACCCGGCAAAATTAGCATCTGAATAACCAATGACTTCAAGGTTTTCAGACTTCTCATATGTGAGCATGTAATCTTTAGTACCTTGAAGGTAACGTAAGACTTTCTTTACAGCCTTCCAGTGGTCCAGTCCTGGATTTGACTGATATCTGCCAAGCATCCCGGTAACAAATACCAAATCAGAGCGAGTGCAAACTTGAGCATACATAATGCTTCCGACAGTTGAAGCATAAGGAATCGACTTCATCTGATCAGATTCTAATTGATTCCTCGGACATTGAAATAGTCCATATTTATCGCCCTTAACAATAGGAGCAGGCGCGGCAGAGCAGTTATGCATATTATATCTCTTAAGTACTCTGTCAATGTATGCCTTTTGGGATAAACCTAATATCCCTTTGGACCTATCTCGGTGAATCTCAATGCCCAAAACATAAGAGGCATCACCAAGATCCTTCATATCAAGATTAGCGGAGAGAAATCTTTTGGTCTCAAACAGCATATCCTTATCGCTGCTAGCCAATAAGATATCATCTACATAAAGAACCAAAATAGTAAATTTGCCATCTTTAGACTTGAAATATATACAATTATCCACTTTATTTTCCTTAAATCTAAATTTCCTTATTATATTATCGAATTTAAGGTACCATTGTCTGGACGCCTGCTTCAGTCCATAAATTGATTTCTTGAGACGACATCCCATATGCTCCATGCCTTCAATGACAAAACCCTCGGGCTGTGCCATGTAGACATCCTCTTGCAGATCACCATTAAGGAATGGCGTTTTGACGTCCATTTGATGTAGCTCCAAATCATAATGTGCCACAAGTGCGATGACAATTCTTAGAGAGTCCTTTTTAGAGACGGGAGAGAAAGTATCAACATAATCAATCCCTTCTCTTTGAGTAAACCCTTTAACCACAAGCCTTGCCTTGAACCTTTCGACATTCCCCTTGGAGTCATGCTTAGTTTTGTAGACCCACTTACAGTCTACCTTTTTAACTCCTTCAGGGATTTCTACTAAGTCCCAAACGTCATTCAGGCTCATAGATTTCATTTCATCTTTCATGGCGTCAAGCCATTCAGATGAATTCTTACTCATCATGGCCTCTTTAAATGAAATGAGGTCATCCACCTTCCCAATATCATGCACGTCTTCATTCATGTACACAACATAGTCATTTGGGATGGCGGATCTTCTTTCCCGTTGTGACCTTCTTAAGGGTTCATTAGGGGTCACAGCCGTTTCCTAAGGTTCATTATCAGGTGCTGCATTATGTCCTGAGTCTTCAGTGTTAGTTTCAGGACTTTCAATCGGAGATGCATTAATTTGAGGTGCAGAAATAATAGCCTCTCGGATTATCGGTAGAGGTACATAAACCCGATTTTCCTCAAGATCTATTTTCATCCCCTCAGAACTCCCACTGATTTCATCATTCTCAAGAAACACAGCATACCTGGTTTCAACAAATTTAGTAGTCCGATTTGGACAATAAAAGCGGTACCCCTTTGACCTTTTTGGGTACCCAATAAAATGGCAACTTACTGTCTTAGTATCTAATTTCCCAATGTGTGGGTTGAACACTTTGGCTTCAGCTGCACATCCCCACACGCGTAAATAATTTAAACTCGGTTTTCTCCCAGTCCATAACTCATAAGGTGTCGATGACACTGATTTACTGGGAACCCGGTTTAATATGTGTGCAGCTGTCTTTAAGGCCTCCATCCATAATTTAAGTAGTAAACTGGAGTGAGACAGCATACTCCGTACCATATCCATAAGTGTATGGTTACGTCTTTCAGCCACTCCATTGTGTTGAGGTTCACCAGGCATGGAATATTGAGCTACTATTCCATTTTCTTCAAGGTACTTAGCGAAAGGGCCAGGAATTTGTCCATAAGGTGCATGTTTTCCATAATATTCTCCTCCCCTGTCTGATCTCACTACTTTAATTTTTGAGTTATGCTGATTTTCAACCTCAGCCTTAAATATCTTAAATTTATTTAGTGATTCAGATCGTTCCTTAATAGGGTAAATATAACCATACCGTGAAAAATCATCAGTAAAGGTTATAAAGGAATCATAACCATCTACTGACATAATAGGGAAGGGACCACAAATTTCAGTATGAATTATTTCTAAGGGACATGAGCTACGTGTTGCTCCTTTCTTAATTTGTTTAACGTATTTTCCTTTAATACAATCAATACAAGCGTCAGAATCAGAAAAATCCAATGGGTGGAGTATCTCTTCCTTAATGAGACGCTCCATTCTCCCCTTCGAAATATGGCCCAAATGACAGTGCCATAGTTTCGACGAGGTCTCATTATCCATATTACGCTTGTGTTTAATAGGAGCATCACACACATTTAGCAATAAAGGAGACTATTGAATAGACAACATATAAAGCATGTTGTGCTTGGTAGCAAGACCAACATTATTACATTCAAATTGAATCAAACATTTATTGTCTCTAATAACACAATAATAACCATCATTGTCTAACAGGAAAACAGAAATTAAATTCCTCCTCATGGAGGGAACATAAAGGACATCCTTTAGGAGGAGGGTGAAGCCGCTCCCTAAAACTAATGGAAGCGTCCCAATAGCCTTAACTTCAGCCTCCTGTCCATTGGCGACTCTAAGCCTTCGGTCCCCTCTTATGGTCCTTAACAAATTGAATCCCTGCATCGAATTAGTAACATACACAGTGGCTCCAGAATCAATCCACCAAGAATAATGTGGAAAATCTGCATAAAGTGATTCATCAACAAAAGTAATTGTATCGTTACCCTTCTTGGCGAGCCACTCACGGAAGCCGGCGCACTCCTTCTGCACATGTCCTTCCTTTTTACAGAAGCGACAGGTGATAGCAGTGGGAGATTTCACCCCTTTAGGCGCGGATTTGCTTGTTTCCGCCTTAGGATTGGGGGAGAAATGCAGCTTCTTCTTGGCCTTATGGTCCCCATGAGAGTGCTTTCTTTTGCCATTTCCATTATTGACCATAAAAGCCTGATCCCTTTCTTCAGTCTTAATCCTTTCCTCCTCCTGGACTAGTTGAGCAATGAGCTCACTCATGGACCGCTTCTCCTTCTGCATATTGTAATTAATCTTAAAGGGAGTGTACGCAGAAGGTAGAGATGCATTATGAAGTGAACCAGAAAACCATCAGAAATCGCCATGTCAAGTCCTTTAAGCTTAGCCGCCATGTCATTCATTATCATGACATGCTCCCTTATGCTGTAAGAGCCATCAAATTTAGTGGTGAGGATCTTCATGATAAGAGTACTTGCATAAGCCTTTGAGGAGCCCTTAAATTGCTCCTCAATAGCAGCCAAGTAGCTCTTAGCCATATCAGATTTGGGAATTGCTCCCCTAATCCCCACCGAGATGGTGCTCTTCATAATCATAAGTGACATGCGGTTAGACCGCTCCCATCGCTCACAATTAACATCATAAGTTATCTTTAATTCAGCATAATTCTCCTCAGTTGAGGAAGGAGCGATAGGGGCAGGGTGACATAAGGCGTAATCAAGCTCGAGAACGCCAAGGACGATCTCAAGCTTTTCCTTCCAGGCAGGAAAATTAGTTCCTGTCAATTGCTCAATACCGTTGATGTAATTTCCAACATTAGAGGCATTGGCCGCTGAGAAAATATAACATAATTCATGTTAGGAAACATATTATTTTATGCATAAAATTAACCCTACGTTGGTCTGATTAATAACATGCTAGTGGCAAGAAAAATTAAAGCTTCCAATTCGCATCACCGTTGGGCAGAAACGAAAAGGAACTAAATTATTTTATGGGTGACACATGTTCATAAACAACATTGGTCAGTAAATGAATATGGTCATGACATTATCCCATTTTCATCATTAAACAATTAAACTCTAAGAAAAACTTCTCGTTGGTTCCATTTCAATTAGAGATAAATAATCATCATGTAAGAATTAATTGTCACATTAAATAATTAGCCAAGAAAATAACCATGAAATTAATCATAACATTAATACCCAAGAAAATTAATCATAATATAAATACTCAGGAAATGAATATTTAAACAATACTTAATTGCTGAATTTAAATAAGACAAATTAAAAAAGGAGCTAAATGCCAGAAAAAAACGGCCCAAAAGGCACGCTGCCCGTGAGCCGAGCGACGCACCTAGCAACGCAGCCTCAGCGCTCCGCTGCCCAACAGACTCAGTATGGTCCAGCGCTCCAGCAGCCAATGGCTTAACGCGGCCAGCGCGACGCGAGGCGCCGCCCGCGGGAGACGAGGCGCGCGACATGGCGGCTCGGGCGCGAAGCGGCGGCGGCGATCGCGCGGACGCGAGGCGCCAAGACACGCGCGTGGAGGCGGCGTCGGCCGTTGATCGAAATGGACGATCGAGATCCGCGCAAGCTGGAACAAAAGCGATGCGGCGAGGAAAAACCCTAACCTAACCCATCTCCTCTCCCGAATACACCGCACGGCGATCGCGAGCGGCGAGGCGGCGGCGGCGACAAGCAAGAGGGATCCGGCGACGCAACGCGACGACGCGCACACGCGCGGCGGGCTGATGCCGAGCGCGGCAGCGGCGATAAGATCTACAAGCCCGGACGCAAGCGCGGGCGAAGCTAAGGCCCGCGACGGTGAACGGAGTGCTGCGCGTGGAGCTGCTGACGGCGACAAAAGCACCAGCGCCGGGGACGACGACGACGAGCCGGACGGTAAGCCCCTCAAAACCCCCTCTTAGGTCTTTAGATTTTGCTTGATTTGGGGACAGAAAGGGATTAGGGTTCTGGATTTGGGCATTTTGGGTTCGGATCTGCTCTTTTCCCCTTCTTATCAAAGCTTAACCGAGCCAAAACCGACAAGAACAAGAACCAAAACTGGGTTTAAAGGATCAAGATTAGGCTAGGGTGCTCTGATACCAACTGTTAGCATTGGGGTTCAACTAAAACATGAACATCATCAACTAGTCTAAATCATGATCACCAAATCGTAATGCGGAAATAAACATTAGAAGAACTCACTGACCCGGTGAGGAAGAAATAGCCATTAAGGACTTTGGGTCGGCGTTCTTGGCGTCGGTGAAGAAGCACCGTGAACCTCACGGTGGTGGTGATGGTCTTCGGCAACTTGAGCGCGAGAGTTTTGATCGGATGGGGTTTTTCGGGGTAGATGCAAGACTCAGGATTATTTTCTTGTGATCAAGAGTGCCGGCCTCTTCCCCTTTTTATTCTTGCGCTAGCTGACGGGACCATAACCAATCTGTTGGTGCGCTCCCGATCATTGCGCGAACGTGAATAAGAGGGGTAGTTTTAGCATTGCGCGAACGTAAATAAGAGGGGCAGTTTTAGCCCTAAAAAATTCGGCCTTTTAGTTATGCCGAAGATCACAACCAACACCGACATCCATGGAGCCAATACCAGAAGCTCGGAGCTCTTTGCCGCCAGTGCGCTTCTTCCATGGAGGCTCTGCCTTCCTATGTCATCACACACACAAAATCTCTGGTAATTACAAATTCTCTCCATTTCATCATCAAAAAGACAATGGAACCAAGTGACCAACAGCATTTTCCTTATCACAGTATCCTGAAGCCAATCCAGAGCTATCTTTTAAGGTTCGAACAGCATGCGGTGAAATGTGCTCGCAATCTGCTAAGACGCTCAGAGAGCTCGCAACAGCAATTCGAACGATGACCGTACCATCTCCAGTCAACAGTGCCATGGCTGCAGCCATCAAAGCTGCAAAAGGCCTCAGAAACGAATTATCAGAGGATGCCGCTCTGTTGCAAGTGATGCATGTGACCGTTACTGCATCACTTCTCTCAGACTTGGTCACACAAATAAAGAAAATTGCAGAATCCGTTGATAACCTAGCGCGACTTGCTCACTTCAAAAACCCGGACAAAACTCAGAAAGATGTGGTTATCAACATTGCGAGTTAACAAAGAGGCAAACTTCTGTCAGACATGTTGTTATTCTATGCGGAGCATAACCCCATCGAGAACGTCAGTATTAAATGGGATAAACTAGTATGGTGTACAATACTATATTGTGTATACAGCAAGTGATTATTTCTTCGATGCTATAGAAGTAATTATGATCCTGAATTGTGAGAATAAAGCATTGCAGTCTTCCAGACACATGTACAATAAAAGCTATTATCCACGTATAATAAGCAAGGTTTGTTCTCCTCTATGTTGCTCGTACTACTCAGTTTTCCAATGCGTAAAGTTAAATTTGATAACTTAATTGGTTTAAGGTTGTCCCATACCAGCACTTATGGTTGTACATGTTTCTTGACTTGAAAATAACACAATAGTTCGGTCCTTAATTTGACCTTAGCAAGAATCTCCGCCTACACTACGTACAAATCCATCCCTTATACAACCGGTTATTGCCAATACATACCCATGTCAAAATCATAGTTTTATTTCGAGTTCTTAGCCAAATTACCAACCTCCATCAATGTCATATCCAACATTTTTAAATTCTCAAGAAGTAGTTTGATTTGATCTTGAAAATTGTCGGTACTAAAGCAGGGCTAAGCATTTTTATTATGTAATCGTATATACCCATGTTGACATATTGTATTATCTAGCCATATTCTATGGTTTTCAAGGTTCACATGTCCATACTTGTCAAGGAAGTTTCCTGAAATAACAGGTATATCTACCAGTATCACAAAATAGCGAGTTTATAGAATATACACGCATGCATAAATTGATTTAGTAAAACAAAGTGAAAAGTAAAACATTGGGATCAATATGATTGAAGGGGGTGCTTGCCTTTCTTATTTGTCGTTTATGACAAAGTCATGGTCGCAGCTGATGCTATTAACGATGGAGTTAGTGGCGTCGGGTTCTACACATTGTTCAACGCAAAAATAACAAACTTTAATAAGGGCAAAAAGAAGACAGACATAAAACCAAATAAAGAATTACTACAGAAAACATGTGTGTTTTAGGGTTTGGGTTGAATGACTTCACGTTCTCGCGTTTTAGTCTATTATGTATGTATATACATACATACATATCGTTAACGGCTTTTAGGTTGAGCGTTGCATGGTTTCTTTTATGCATTATCTATTCTTGTCTTACGAATTCAAGAGGCTAAAATTATGTACTTCTGAATTTATAATTTCGAATTGATGAGGCAAAAATTATTTAGATTGATTGATGTAAGACATTAGTTAAAGTGTTATGTGTGAATAGTACTTAACATTAAGCATGTTTGTATAAAAAGCGATTTATATAAGTTAGGTCTACAGGATTAGGCTACTGGCTACAATTACATGGTTACACGAGGATTCTTGCGACACAAGTATATTAACTAAAGGTTTGCTAAGCTCAACTATTCATATAACATGTTTTTGGCGACTATAATGTTTAGGGCTATTGCACTAGCATGATTCAGATGAAAAGCAAGTTATAATAAGAATATTTTTCCATATTATGGTAGTCCATATCCTAAAGAGCATTTCTAGGCTAATCTTCACAAAATTTGCATTTAGATAAGATGTTTTATGAACTACCAAAAAGGCTTAAGTGTTTCTAAAGTCTACATGATAAATGTTCAGTTTTCGTTTTAAGTTTGCGGCTGCACCTTATAAGATTATTTAACCATTTTTCATACATTAGCAGGGGATGTCTCTAAGAGTGTTTTAAAGTTGGTTCCGTAATATTATGCTTTTATCCGAGATGTTTTTCATATAAGTGATCATTAGAGCCTAATGTGGACTTATTTTAACATTGCATAAACATGAAATATTTTTGCATAACCAGAAAGGGTATTACTTTTCAAGGTCCTAGGATTTGGTTTCGTCAAATTTGAAGTACGTTTGCGAAAGTTATGACTATTCGGACTATATAAGTATTGGAATTTGACTATTAGGTTAAGTGTTAAGTATGACCTTATTATAATGATTTTTGTTGTATTAAGTGGTCTGATCATGTAAAATATTTAGGATCTAGTTTTTTTGGGGAGTTATCATTTACTTATGACATTTTATTCATACCTATTTGTTCATATTCTTGATTCTTTTAAGTATATATATATTTAAGGCAAGGTTAATTGCAAAATTAATTTGGAATTAAACAAATATGAAATGTTTTTTCATAAACAGGGTTTTTATGATATTACTAAGATCTAGTAATTGGTGATACCAAAGTTTGAATTTATGTAATCCAAGTTTTAGCTATTTCCATTCCTATGCATTGAAGACTAACTATTTTCAAATTTGACACAAACTAGATTAAATTCTAAATATTTTTACATATTCCAATTAATTATATCCTCAGTAGAATTTTAAAATTTATCTTATGATTTATGGAGTTATGGTTTACCAATTTCTATTAATATCCACTTTAGGTTTTACTTAATCTTTAATTTCTTACAATTCAAAATAAATTCAGAAATGAAATATTTTTATAAAAATGAGTTTATTATGGTCACAGGAGCATATATAAATTTATTTATTATTTTTAAAAGCTATAATTTTCGCATGTGCAACAGTGTCTATAATTGGGTTTCTTGTATATTTAAATTCAAATAATTTATACTGAAGTGCAAAAATTAAATGTTTTTGCATATTCTGAGATTTTTAGTATTTTAGATGAATTTATAAATTTATTTTTCTGAAATTAGATGAAAAACGCACAAGGTATAAAGATTCATATGCAAGTCGGTTTGAAAAAAAATGGACTAAAAGCGAAAACACGCTTTCCGTTTTGAGGAAACGCATTTCACGTTCTGTTTTTACCTCCGTGGCTGACGAGCCGGCCCCAACTGACAATTACCCGAAACAGGGGTGGAACCAGGGCATGTGGCCGGCGGAGGAGAAGGGGCGGCGCCGGTCATCCAATGGGCGGAGGAGCTATAGGGAGTGAGGGCGCACTTGTGGAAAGTGTCGCTCAAGGAAACGGTGCACTACAGAGGGCTACCACCGGTGCCGTGCGGCAAGAGACTCGATTAATCGGAGAACCTACGAATGAATTCAAATTAGTTTTGAGATAGCTTGGATTGAGCATCTAGGAGCTCCATAGAACCCGTTTTACCGATTAATGATGAGAAAAATTGGCCGAAGAGCCGGGCCATAGTGCAGCCTGATATGGGAACGAAGGGCTTCGGCACGGCAGTGATGCAGCTGTCGCGAACTGAGAACAAGCAAGGGGGTGAGCTAGGGATGTACAAGGGTGCTTGGGGTGCAAGGAACTGAATTTGTTCTTCCCGAGTTGGCCTAATCGATGTGGGGTTCAAGCTTCAGTTTTAGCTATTCATGGCGGAATTGAGTCGCTATCGGGTGAAGATTGATGAAGAAGGAGCCGTCTGAGAGGGTGTCCAGGTTATGCGTGCCTTCGGTGCTTTAAATAGCCGTGGTGATCGGAGGTGCCCAAAGTTGCGGCTCAGCTTGCTAACGAGGCTTGGCAGCGACAATTGCGGGGAAGAGCTCAACGTAGCAGCGGTCGTGGCAGTTAAGGAGTAGTTGCGCCGCAATTAGCTCGCCGTGCCAGTTCGTAACTTCGTTTCATTGGCCGGTCTTCTGTCATGACAGAGAGAGCAGCGGCAGCGGCAGAGAAATGGGCCGAGGTGAGCGGCAAAGGAGTGGAGGCGATCTGGCAGCGTTTTTCGGGTTGTCAATGCGCAAGTATGAGGTAGCCAGGCTGAGGTATGGTTCGGACAGCGACGGCCCGGGTTGAGTTGGCCCCCGGTTCCTTGTCACGGTGGTAAATGGGCAGTAGTTTCGGCCGAGAGAGCAAGCGCATGTGGAAGAAGCAGTTCAGCCGTGCTTTGCCGTGGCAGCAAGTTTCGCGGCAAACACTCGTCGTGACATGCTCGGGCAAGGTGCGGCCGTGTTGTTGGTTTCGCTGGAGAAAGAGGCCAAGTTCACGCCGTGGCAGCGAGTCAAAGAGAAAATTTTCTGCCGTGGCAGGGGAGATTGGGCTGAGCTCAGAGAGGAAAAAGGCGAAGCTCATGCGACGTTTTCAGGTGTCAAGGTGTGAAGAGGTAGAATGGTCCTGGTGTGAATTTGGATAGCGACAGCTTTTAGCAAAAAAAATTTGTTGGCTGAAGCTTTGATTCATGACTTGATCGGTGGCATTTTTCTGGAGAGGGAGATGGCTGGCTAAGGGATGAAAGCAAGAGAGGGTTCCAGTTTTGCAGCTGACTGGTGGGTCAAGATATGGGGTGGACTCGCAGATCAGTGTACAAAGAAGACACTCAAATTTTCATGTCTGGACAGCATAAGGTTTAGAGCATTAAAAGAGCTGTCATTTCATTATTATTATTTTGCAATTTTTTTAATGATCTAAAGATAATCCTTAACCTACTATAGAAAATCCAGCTGAAGATCTTATCTGCAGAAATTATTAAAATTCTCACAATCACTGCTGCAAAAAAAATATCATGTTTTTTTTATTAGTTAAAAAATAAGAATTTATTTATTTGAAAGTTTTTATGCATAATAATTTTGATTATTTCGAATTATCATAAAAATTTCAGGTGATTATCAGTTATATTTATTTCTATAAAATTCTGACATTAACAATATTACTTTTAAATCAATTCTGTTTTAATTTATTTTTGTCTCTAAATGAGTTCTATTTTCTTTGAAAGTTTTTGGAGATGATTTTAAAATGATTTGGGATTTATATAAATTTTTCTAGATTTTATCTCTAATGGTATTTTGAGTTTTGAATTGAAGAAAGAAATAAAGATAGAAGATTTTCTTAAGGACAAAAATTCAAGAAAAAGCCATAAAATATGGAATTTCAAAATAAATTTATTTTCCAAACTCATTTTCATAGTTGGTTTATTTTTAGAAGAAAGGTTTTGATATTGCAACTCATTCTTTTTATTAAGACTGGATTTCAAGAAAATGAGAGAAAGGATATTATTTAAACAAAAATCTTGATTTCAAATGAAATTTTCATTCAATTTCATTTCTAAATCTTAAATTTTCATTTTTCCTATTTTTAAAATTTTTGGGATGTTACAGCTATTTCGTGCATATCGTATCGATTGTAAAGTTTGAGCTTCTAAGCGATAGGAGAATTATGCATGCTTCGGTTCACTTGGAGTGATTCTAGCTAGCTGCACCAAGAAGCTGGCATGAACTAAGTGAAAGAACCGCTGTATTGCAATCAAGTATGTATTATTGCTTTATGAGCTGTGCATGCAGTGACAGACTACAAGCCTGAACCATTGCACTAGTCTGAATCTGTGGATCAGGTTGCACCTGAGACTGTGACTGGTTTTTCTCGATCACAAAATGCAGTGCAAGAGGTGCAAGGGAAATTACGTACACAAATAAGCAAACAATAGTGGTCAGCCCAACCGTGGAGAAAATAGTTTGACGAAGGATGAAAAGACGATAAATCTGTCCACATGCATTGAACAAGTTCATAAATTTCGGAGTGTCAGAAAATAGAAGTGCGTGCTTGGACTAGAGAGTTTATGGAATTCAATGTGATAAGCTATGGTTGAGATCTACCTAAAATTTCAGAAAAGTTTATTGATATGTCAGGCCACATCTTGATAGCTAGAAATGGGGTACACAGCAAGTCACCAAATCCCTTTTTGGTTGTTTAGATAATGCAATAGTTTCTTTACATATCACAAATGCAAAAGAAGATTTTTTTTTTTTAAGAAAGAAAATCCTTTGGCACTGCTCAGTTTTGTCGGTTCATCAAAAGTCAGAGAGTGGAGGACGTAGCATCATTAACAGATCATGAGTCAGCATAGGTAAGTCGTGCCAACCTTTGAAAGGTAAGAACAAATTGCATTTTACCTCATCCGACGATTTTTCACATGAATATGCAAGTCAAAAGCAGATAAATCGGTAATTAGTTCTAAATACCTCCACAAGCGATGTGTTACGAGCTACAGAACTAGCGAATCTTACTCAACAACACAAGCATACACATGAGCCACAAAAGATGGTTGCAGAAAAGTATTGCAAATTAATGACAGAAGATCGATCAAAATCTTCTAGGACACCTGCAACACACACGCAAAAAGAAGAAGAAAGAATCCAACGCTTCTTGAAACTCTCCGGCCAAACAGCTATCCGGCCAAACAGACACGCTAGTAAAAGTTCTGCATGTTTCAACGCATGACGCACAGCTGAAACCCAGTCGACTTCACATTTCCTCAGATCACTGACCCTTGCAGCTAGTCCACTCTGACTCTTTTACTGTGGAGCAGAGCAAATTAAACCGAGTAGCAGCAACAACAACGAGAACGAGACGAAACAAAACACAACAACAAGAAAAATATCCCAAGTCATATTCTCCGAAAAAGTCGCCATGCTATGCTTTTGTTCCTGTCTTGTCTGTCTCATTACAATACTCCAAAAGCTAGCAGCGCCGCACGCAGCTGGCGCTCTCCCCCGCTTATATAAGCCCTCCGGCGCCAGCCATCTGCCCCCATGCTTCCATTGCTTGCCTAACTTCACAAACAAGCTAGACGCGTACTAGACGGACTACTTATCTATCTATATCTCTAAGCTTGCGTCGCCATCTCGTTCTGCCATGGAGGTTGATCACCAGAGAGAGATGAGCAACGACGGCGAGATGACCGGCAATGGCGTCTTCGCGAGGTGCTGGCTGCGGGCGAGCTCTCTGCTCGACAGGCTCGGGTGTTGGGTGGCCGGGTTCGCCGGGAAGGTGGCCAGGATCGCCAGGGACGACCCCAGGCGCGTGGCGCACTCGCTCAAGGTCGGTCTGGCGCTCACGCTGGTGTCCATCCTCTACTACGTCACGCCGCTGTTCAAAGGCTTCGGGGCCGGGGTCTCCACCTTGTGGGCCGTCATCACCGTCGTCGTCGTCATGGAGTACACTGTCGGTACGTGCGTGTGATAAAGTCTCGTAGATGAAGATATGTATGTGTTTATATACGCACACGTACGTATGTGTACAGATGTATATGATGCTATTGATCAGTACGTACGCATGTCTAATGTGTATCTATGTGACAGGTGGCACGATAAGCAAAGGCTTGAATAGGGCTTTCGCGACGCTGGTGGCTGGGTACATCGCCGTCGGAGCTCATCAGGTAGCTAACCGCTGTGGTGCGCAGGGAGAGCCCATACTACTCGCCGTGTTCGTCTTCTTGCTAGGTACGCATGCATGCATGTTCACCACCCTTTTATATATATATATATATGAAGACTATTTTGTACTCCTGGTGTATGTAGTCCCATGACTCCTCTCAGTTGATTCCTTGATGCATTCAGTTAAGTATACATTCATAGTCACCATACTACCTAATTAGGTGGAACTAATTAGTATTTGTTACAGGCATGCATAACAGCTCCGTGAACCAAGCCGCATGCAGTCTGATACATCATGCATGGCTATGAGAGAGAGAGTGTATATATATATATATATATATAATATAATTAGTTAAGGCTGGTGCTGGGCACCAGGGTTAAAAAGGATATTTTCTTTATATATTTTCATGTGAAATTTTTAAAAAATTTAAGATGCTGAGTTTAACCAGTTTACAAACTAGTTCAAATAAGTTTGAACTGAAATTCAAACTAGAGTTTCCCTTTTTGATGATAGTTTGATTGTAGGTATGTACTGATTTTATATATAAATCAGCAAAGCATGTGATCCAAACTCATTCAAAATCTTTGAATTCAAGTGTATTTTTTCAAAGGTATGTGTTTCATTTGAATTGTTAAAGATGGGTATATACCCTACAACTGAAATTTTTGAAAAATATACTCGAATATGGCTTGAATTCACGCATTTGAAATCGTGGTGCTCAGGCACCATGGTGCCCCATTTCGTCTTCCTATATATGTGTGTGTGTGAATGCTATTCTATAGCTACGTGTAGAATAGCCTATTCTACTCTCGGGCTATTTAACCCGATCAGACCGAGCATTCAAACAAACCAACTAATTAATGCATGACCAACTAGCAAGTGTGTTTCTTTGTTTGTATATGAATATGTTTTTTTTTTGTTTTAGGCATGAGTTTTTATTAACAGCTCCGATTCACGAACGGTTTTCATCAGTAGCTTACTGACAACGAGAGCAACACACTGATATAAGTATCACCGCATAAATCAGATTTTATTACCCATAAATATAGATTTTACTATCGGTATAGATAGATTTTACTATCAATACACATGGCGTTTATTAGCAAAACTTATATCATTATGTTGCTCTTATCGTCAATAAGCTTATGGTGAAAATCTTTTGTGAATCGAAGCTGTCAATAAAAAGTTACGACTAAAACAAAGAAATTGGATTCATGTATAAACTAGAAACGCAACTTACTAACGGTTCAGATGATGCGATACATTAATTACTTATTTTGGGCTATCGTATTTATAAATTTTTACTACCACGAAAAAAAGAATTTATTACTTGCTCTCATACGAGTTTACTGCCTTGTTTTATCGTACCTATGTCATTATTACCTGTGTAAACCGTGCTTACTGCCAAATGAATGTTGTCAGATTCACTGGTTCGTTTTCGACTCAAACAAAGAACGCAAGAGAAGCTCGCTGCATCGATTGGCATGCGTTTTGAAACTATGACTGTTAGTTATCTAATACAAAGCAGTGGCATTATTACATCTAAACCTGGAACTCCATTCTGGATGATTAGCACCTACCATCTGCATCTTTTTGATGGTGTAATCTGCTTAAGTATCTACATTCTACCTACTATCCTTTTCTTCCCTCAAAAACCCGTTCAGAGGGATGGATAATTTTGTGTCGTGACTCATGAGAATTGGAAAAGGAAAAAGAAAACTCTTGACGTACAGCAAGGGAGGCGAGCTTCATCAAATATGTCATCATCTTTGTATAAAATCTATGCGAGGGATGAAGGGCTTCTCTACAACACCACGTTAAACTACATCTCAAATATTTACTATCAAATAAACATCAATTTACTACCTGTATGTATAGCTTTTACTACTGCATAAACTCTACAGACTACTGATATCTCTTTGTATGATAGTAAAATATATATATTCAGACAATAATTGTAGAGCATATTTGACAGTAACTGTAGAGTAAATTCATCATATGACTATAATATACCACGGTGAGATTCGCTAGTAAAATATAAAGACGTAACGAGTCAATTAAAGTACATTTAACAATTATGTTAGGCTCCTTCGGCTAAGACCACTATGATTCCCGTGAATCTCCATCCTTTCTTGCTACCAAAACTAAACTACTACTAGCTTAAACTGGCAGCAGCAGCCACAATGAATGGATGCATGCTATTGCTAGCGCACACACTTATATGCTGCAGCTAGATAACAAGGAGGCGAAGACTTCGGCTAGATGGATGGAGCCTGCATGTACATATATATGTGGCATACGCGGATTGTTGTAAGTCAGGCAAGGAAGTCAGGAAGCCGAGCTATATATATATATATATATATATATATATATATATATATATGTGTGTGTGTGTGTGTGTGCAATGAAATGGCGCACCATGGTGCTTGGGCACCATGATTTTAAATACGCGAATTCAAGCCATATTCGAGTATATTTTTCAAAAAATTTAGTTTTAGAGTATATATCCATCTATAACAATTCAAATAAAATGCATACTTGAAAAAATATACTTGAATTCAAAGATTTTGAACGAGTTTGGATCACATGCTTTGCTGATTTATATATAAAATAGCACAAACCTACAACCCAACTATCATCAAAAAAGGAAACTCTACTTTGAGAACTAGTTAGTAAACTGATTAAACTTAGCATCATAAAAATTTCAAAAAAAAATTCATAAAAATACATAGAGAAAATATCCTTTTTAGATCATAATGCCTGTGCACTATGGTACCCTAGGTAATTATACTATATATATATATATATATATATATATATATATATATATATATATATATATATATATGAAGCCTCTTTTCTACTCCTAGAGTAATTACTCCCACGTTGTATCTCACAACGTAGGGAGTATCTCGCGCAACGAAGGGTATGTACGTATATGAGCATATAAGACTAGCTATGTAGTATTTACATTTTTCAGAAGTGGTATGTATATTTTTTTGGACATACTCCTTTTTATGTCCATATATAAAGGTATTTGTAAAATACGCTAAAAACTATGTACTCCCTTATAATTTTTTCATGTGATTCACATTGGAATATCTTATAACTAGTATATGAGTGTACCCAAAGTGATAAAAGAGCATTTCAAGTTCGTTTAGGTAGTATTTCAAAGGTGGAAGTAACTACACAGGAGTAAAAATATTTTCATATATATATATATATATATATATATATATATATATGTATATATATGTATATATATGTATATATGTATATATATGTATATATATATATATGTGTTTTACTATAAAAACAATGTATCAGCAAGTCATGTATCACATATTTTACTATCTATATATATATATATTTTACTATCATACAGTAGTAAATTGATATTCATTTTAGTAGTAAATTGATATTCATTTTATTAGTAAAATTTGATTTATGCAACGTTTATTAGCGAAACTTATATCATGTTGTTCCTCTCATCGTCAGTAATCTATTGGTGAAATTTGTTCGTGAATCAGAGCATCAAATAAAAAGTTATAGCTAAAATAAAAAAAACAAATTAGTGTACAAACTAGAAAACAAAGTAACTAGTTAAGAGTAACTAGCCCAACCAACTAATAAACGTGTTTCTTAATTTGTACATGAATCTATTCTTTCTTTCTTTTAGCCAAAACTTTTTATTTGTAGCTCAGAATAATGATCTGTTTTCACCAGTAGCTTACTGATGGCGAGAGAAACAAAATGATATAAGTCTTACTAATAAATAATATTTTTCCTTGCTAGTAACATATTTTACTATCGGTACATATTTTACTAACTTGTATTCGATTATACTATTTGACGTAGATAACAAGTAATGCTAGAATATTACGAGACATACGATAACAGTTTACTATTGAAGAATAAAGATTATGCTAGTATTGAGGTATTTTTAGCCCATACATAATACTGTCAGGAGAGTAATCATCATCTGAAAGATAAGTTACAAGGTGTTAATTGGGCCATACAGTACTGTTCATATTTTCGTATCCAATTTTACTATCTCATGTAGCTATAAAAATTAAGTCATACTATTTTCACAAATTACTAAGGATTTTTACTATCAGTAATACGTAAGTTAACTATTGTCACTTGTACGTTTACTATCAGTGATAGGTACAAGTGCAAGTGCAGTGAGCCATTAATTACTATGCCATTATTTCTGATATGGGCCAGCGCGTGTACCGCCTTGTTTCCTGACACGCGGGTTACAGCAGGAGCTGCTTCGGGAGAAACGACCAGCGCGTGGAATAGCCTAATCTGCACATAAGCGCAGATTAGCTCTACCGTGTGTGTATACACACATATATATACATATATATACATAGGAAAATGATTCCATACTCTTGGGTGTACATACTCCCACCTCCAGTATACCGTTTAAATGATGTTGTTATACCTCTTTATCCTTTTGAGTATACTCTAATACTGATTATAAGATACTCCAAAGTGAGTTCTACGAAAAATTTCATGAAAGTCCACCCTTTATAGCATAATTTGTTTATATATTCTTTTTAGATATGGAAAAAGGCATGTAGCAAAAAAAAAGGGATCGGATGAAAATTTTCAATCATGTCGTATTGGAGTATCTTATAATCATTATTAGAGTATACCGAAAGTGATAAAAGAGCATAAAACGTTCATTTAAGTGGTATATTAGAGGTGAGAGTATGTACTCCTAGGAGTACAGAAAAGGCTTCCTATATACATATATATACATACATATATATATATATATATATATATATATATATATATATATATATATATATATATATATATATATATATATATATATATATATATATATATATATATATATATTATATGTGTATATATATATTATATGTGTATATGTATGTGTGTGTATATGTATGTATATATATATGTATATATGTGTATATACATATGTATGTATACATATGTGTGTGTATATATATTTGTGTGTGTATCTACGTATATATATAAATATCTATGTATATATATATATATCTGTGTAGATATATACGTGTATATATATATACATACGTATATATACATACATGGGAAAGTATATGGTGAAAGTAGGTATATGGTGAAATCATGAAAGTAAATAGGGACATTGGATTGAACTTGAATGGTTCAGATCTAGGTGGAATCCCACCTACTCACTTAAACACGTTTTACACATAACCCTCCAGAAAAATTACAAAATTCCACACCTTAAGTGGAGGAGGTGGAATTCCACCTAGATCTGAACCATTCAAGTTTGATCCAACACCCCTATTTAACTACTTTCATGATTTCACCACATGTCTACTTTCATCATATACTTCCTCTACATATGTATATGTATATACATACATGTATGTATGTATGTATGTATGTATGTATGTATGTATGTATGTATGTATGTATGTATGTATGTATGTATGTATGTATGTATGTGTATGTGTACGTGTATATGTATGCGTATGTGTGTATTTATATATAGGAAAAATACTTTCTACTCCCGGGTGTAGTTACTCCTACCTCTGAAATACTACCTAAACGAATTTGAAATACTCTTTTATCACTTTAGGTACACTCATATACTAATTATAAGATATTCTAATATGAACCACATGAAAAAATTGTAAGGGAATACATAGTTTTTAGCATATTTTACAAATACCTTTATATATGAACATAAAAAAAAGTATGTCTAAAAAAAATATACATACCACCTCTGAAAAAATATATCCTATATACCCGTATACTACACGTACATACTCTCTGTTGCGCGATATACGCCCTACGTTGTGAGATACAATATAGAGAGTAATTACTACCGGGAGTAGAAAAGAGGCTTCCTACATATGTATGTATATATGTATGTGTGTGCATACATACATATATATATATATATATATATATATATATATATATATATATATGAAGTTTTTCAGTACTCCAGAGTACATACTCCCACATCTAATATACCACTTAAATGAATGCTTTATACACCTTTATCACTTTGGTATACTCCAATAATAATTCTAATATACTCCAATGCAACATGGTTGAAAAAATTCATCAGAGCACTTTATTTTTTTTGCTATATACCCTTTTCCATATGTAAAACGAATATATAAACAAATTATGCTATAAATGGTGGACTTTAACGAAATTTTTCATAGAACTTACTTTGGAGTATCTTATAATCAGATTAGAGTATACTCAAAAGGATAAAGAGGTATAACAACATCATTTAAACGGTATACTAGAGGTGAGAATACATACCTGTGAGTATGGAATCATTTTCCTATATATATATATATATATATATATATATATATATATATATATATATATATATATATATATATATATATATGTATGTATGTATGTATGTATGTATGTATGTATGTATGGGTTCCAAGTCCTTCTATATATTCCTTTTTAAAAATTACATAAATAGTAAAATATAAATGAAAAATAGATCTATATATTCGTTTGCTTCAAAATTTATACAACTTATATGAAAAGGATATATATAAAGCACCTCCCAAGGTTCGTACGGTATAGGAACAAAAGACATAGAGTACAACGTAGTGAGTTCAATATGCCAGATGTTGCCATGCAAAAGCAGGAGCTAGCCTACGTGCACCTACTTTTTGAAACGAGAAGATAACTAGTACATATATACCTAGGTAATTACGACGACGCTTTCTTAACACTGGTTATATATTCGTGGCACTGCAGCGTCGGCGGCGACGTTCTCGCGCTTCATCCCGGAGATCAAGGCGCGGTACGACTACGGCGTGACCATCTTCATACTGACCTTCAGCCTGGTGGCCGTGTCCAGCTACCGCGTCGAGGAGCTCATCGAGCTCGCGAACCAGCGTTTGTCCACCATTGTCGTCGGCGTCTTCACCTGCCTCTGCACCACCATCTTCGTCTTTCCCGTCTGGGCCGGCGAGGACCTCCACAAGCTCGCCGCCGGTAACATCGACAGGCTGGCACAGTTCCTTGAAGGTACAGAGCAGAAAATTGATTTTTTTTTTTTGGGCTTCACATCAGTATGTGCTGCCATGCATGCATTCCAACATATATTCCATGACAAAGATTCGCGCACATTCATGTCATTCCGGTTTAACTAACATAATTGTAACTTTGTCCTACTTTACTAATGCAACTTGATGCTGGTTAATCTCAAATAGAAGGCTTGACTCCAAAGGAACAATAAACTATCTGACTCGAAAACTACAGTGGGTTCTACGTACCTTTTTCACTCATCCTAGTGTCCGGGCAAACTATAAATCTCCCTTGTTATACATGTACTCTGCACTTCTGCAGCAGCTCCATAATTGATACATGGCAGTAGCACTTGTAGCCATACGTGCACCCTGTACAGAAGAATTTGGACATAATTACTGACAACCAACCGACCAAATTTGCTGATAAAACCTGGGACCAACCGACTGCCATAGAATGGCATCGATCTATGCCATCAAAAATCATTCCGGAAAAAAACTTATGGAATGGAAAAGTAGTAAACTGTATCATATAGTATACGCACATATATAGACTTAAAACAGATTCCAGAGTGGAGATTGAAAACTTTGTACATGTTTGCAGGAATGGAATTTGAATGCTTTGGAGAAAACGCTACGAGTGAAAACTTGGAGGGAAAAGCCTTCCTCCAAGTGTACAAGAGCGTTCTCAATTCGAAGGCCACTGGGGACTCTCTGGTAAGCTTATTTTCAGACAATATGCTTAGTGCCAAAGCACCTACAAACATCTTCAAAAAAGATAGCTCGTACAAGCATTGCAGTTTGTGTAATATTATCCCCAAAAATGCAGTGCACTTTTGCCAAATGGGAGCCTGGTCATGGCAAATTCAGCTTCCGACATCCATGGAGCCAATACCAGAAGCTCGGAGCTCTTTGCCGCCAGTGCGCTTCTTCCATGGAGGCTCTGGCTTCCTATGTTATCACACACAAAAAATCTCTGGTAATTACAAATTCTCTCCATTTCATCATCAAAAAGACAATGGAACCAAGTGACCAACAGCATTTTCCTTATCACAGTATCCTGAAGCCAATCCAGAGCTATCTTTTAAGGTTCGAACAGCATGCGGTGAAATGAGCTCGCAATCTGCTAAGACGCTCAGAGATCTCGCAACAGCAATTCGAACGATGACCGTACCATCTCCAGCCAACAATGCCATGGCTGCACCCATCAAAGCTGCAAAAGGCCTCAGAAGCGAATTATCAGAGGATGCCGCTCTGTTGCAAGTGATGCATGTGACCGTTACTGCATCACTTCTCTCAGACTTGGTTACACAAATAAAGAAAATTGCAGAATCCGTTGATAACCTAGCGCGACTTGCTCACTTCAAAAACCCTGACAAAACTCAGAAAGATGTGGTTATCAACATTGCGAGTTGACAAAGAGGCAAACTTCTGTCAGACATCATGTTATTCTATACGGAGCATAACCACATCGAGAACGTCAGTATTAAATGGGATAAACTAGTATGGTGTACAATACTGTATTGTGTATACAGCAAGTGATTAATTCTCCGATGCTATAGAAGTAATTATGATGCTGAATTGTGATAATAAAGCATTGCAGTCTTCCAGACACATGTACAATAAAAGCTATTATCCACGTATAAACATAAATGAATAGTTTTCTACTAAATCTTTTGGGGGGAAGAATGTACATCTCAATGTGTTGCCGCACCAAAGAAAACATTAAGTCAACAATCATGGTTCCACAGTATCCTTTTGGAAGATCATTTTAGAAGCTGTGAGATTCTCCTTAAGTTTTCGAAGCAAAATAAACATGAAGGTCGTAACAAACCGGATTTTTATGGCAATAGCTATCTACTAGAAAATAATCAGCACAACTCACCGAAGTTTGCCAATATTGTCCTATTCTTTTACACGTTTTTCTAATTATACATTCTTCCCGAAATTAGATAAGTGGCTGATTGGAAGACGATATGCTGATAGGTGGTAGTGTATATAGTTGCCAGTGCGTTTCCTCATCTGCTATCAATTTTGGACAACAGTGATAAGTTTGGAAAATTGGTGATAGACGGAGTAATTAATTAATTGAATTCTGCAGTTTGCACTGTCAACCATTACTAGGAACAAAGTTGTTAAGGAAAAAGTACTATAGACTGCCTTTTGAGTACAAAACTTTTGAAAAGGAGATAATATGTCATAACCGTAGCAATTTCCTTCTGAAATACATTAGTTGCTTTCTTTGTAATAATATGTTACAAACTATGTGCTATAGTGTTGGCTTTGTTCAAACTTCTAAGATGGAGGAGAAGGATAATATAATAAGCAAGGTTTGTTCTCCTCTATGTTGTCATTTTTTGTCATAGGTATAGCAAATTTGTCACAGTTTTAAGA
The DNA here is from genome assembly GCA_036346275.1 of Otatea glauca. Lineage (NCBI taxonomy): Eukaryota > Viridiplantae > Streptophyta > Magnoliopsida > Poales > Poaceae > Otatea > Otatea glauca. The sequence goes on from CM070718.1 coordinate 25,942,141, forward strand.
TAAACAGAGTAGCTAGCTCATATACCAACTGGAACAAAAAAGATCGGACGGTAGGTGACATGTCCAGGAATTGGCCGGAGGGTGCACTAGCCCCCATTTGCTATATGCACGGCGAGAGCAAGTGTACGATTAAGCTAAACAGAGTAGTTGGAACGTCTGCTAGCTCTGCACTCCCAAATTCCAATAATCCAATGGTTCCTAGCCATATGTAGTACTAGTATGTAATTATGTACAGCATACATCCTGCATTCTTGTATCGATATATGATGCCTGCAGCTGGATCTGTTCTGCACTGTGTGCTTGTGAACTGTTGTGTCCGAAGTCTTCACTGGATGACAGTTGAAACCGGGTGACCGAACTCTCTCCTTAACCTGTCAATTACTATGCCCAAATTCTATATTATTGATCTAGGGTGCTTGTGTGTTGCATCACTAACCCCCAAACCTCAGGATCGATCTGAATATAAATTATAAAGTTTCTGGCCATTTTACTTCTAGACTAAGCTACTGTAAATACTAAAAGATGTCACCTCGTGCAGCTCCTTTCGTGTGCCACTTTTAGTTTAGGCGCATATTTACTGAGCCAATTCTCCCTTTTTTGCGAAAGAGACGCGACCTCTCACAATTCATTGTGACTCAGAACACTACATAGAAATGAACCAAATGATCCAAAAACGCTTCCACAACTTTTGGTTCATTAACGCTTTTTATCCGAAAGCCTTTGCTAAAAGTTCTCCAACAGGAGTACAAACGTTATCCAACAGGAGTACTGCATCCATGTTTTCACTTTTTTCATTAGAAAAAGAAAACATTGTTAACTACAGCTTTTGGGCAGGTATATTCGATGACGATCAAAGCAAGTTGCTACTCCTATCATATTAGATGCTCTATCACTGACGATTTTTGTTTAAAACCGTCAGTGATGTGAATTTATATCATTGACGGTTTTAATATCATTACTACAAAAAGGCTTTATATTAGATGCTCTATCACTGACGATTTTTGTTTAAAACTGTCAGTGATGTGAATTTATATCACTGACGATTTTTGGTTAAAACCGTCAGTGCTAACAATTGTAGCACTAACGGTTTTTGCCTAACACAGTCTAGTTAAAAAGAAGATGACGTCCTCTCATTCCATGTTGCCGAAAGGATATGATGAGCCAATGAAAGAAAAACCAACTCATGGTCCAAGAGAAGCAAATAAAAGGCCCACTGACCGATATACCATCACGGTAATCAATCTGCAGGATGGGCCCCTATCGAACCGAGGAAGGCAGCAACAACATTTCAGACATTGTGCGGGAGATGGGAACGGGTCCCCATCACCTATCCATTTTGGAAGTCGCTGACCGATGAGGAGCACAACAACCTGATGACAGAAATTTTTGCATCGTTCGAGATCCCAACAGACGCCATGCGCCTAGTACAACAGTATGCATTCCTAGAGGCAGCAAAGGCGTGGAGGAACTTCAAAAGCACACTTGTCACAAATTACATTAAGGAGGAAAAGACCCCCTTATCTAAGTATGGGTTCATTGATGAAGATGTATGGCAAAGATTTGTTGAGATAAAGACGATGAAATAATTTAGCTCTCAAGGAAGCGCACAGGAGGCAAAGGTGTTTTCATTCCCTAGAAAACGGGATTCCCACAGGACTTCGACACATACCAGAGTAGAGAAAGATCCTAAGTCGAGCGTGAGGAATGGCTACTAGCAATCATTGAGGAAAGGGTTGGAGAAAGGCTGAGAGCGCAATTCGATCATCAAATACGAAGCCTCGAAGAAAGGATAGAACGAAGGGTGGTTGTGGAGAGACACGTATGGATCGCGCAAGCCCCAAAAGCACCACCACAATTCAACCCAACTAACCGTCAGAGAAGATGCACGTCTGCCCCTGAGATAGATGTTGACAACGCCAAATTTCCTATTGATGACTAAAGGTAATATATCTCTCTCGAATGCTCTATAGATAGACCTGTTGAACATTTTAGCTAATTGTTTACCGTTATGTAGCTGGCCACGCCATGCAATCTTCAACTGAGGCTTGCCAATGGCTCCGTTCCCCTACAGGCTGCTTGGGGGCACGTGTATTCATCCGGTCCAGGGGCGATTGTTCACGGTCACTCAGTAGCGCCAGGTTATGCGAAGGTGAATGTCGATAGTGTATATAAAATTTGTAAGGCCGTCACGCTGGAGATGCCCCCAAACAACGAGATCGTGACACTAAAGGATGCTATTGGCACATTCATCCAGTGCCCTAAGAGGGACATCTCCTTCGATGAATGTCCTCTAGCACTGGATTTACACGCACAACATGAGCCACATACTGCGTCGTAGCTACAGCACTACCAGAGCCACGTATTGCACTGAAGCAGGCCACCAAATCGGCTATCGTGACTCGTATGGCATAGGCCAGTACTTCACTTCGAGCACAGTCGTCTCCCATGAAGACGACCTACGATAGACGACGAGGCGGCTAAAAGGGCAAATCGAAGCGGACCACGGAGGTCCCCAGCTTTCCGTTGGCCCGAAAATTCAAGCTAGGACAGCCGTTCGTATCGGATGAGCTCCAACAAATACTTTCAATAGCTTGCATTAGATTGCGAAATTGGTACATGGAACAAAATAACAAGCTGGTGGCAAAACGGATATCGAGTATCCCGATTAGGTTCAAAGAGGAGTATTTCTTCCACCAATCATCGGGGGTTTCTTCGTGGTCGGCTTCAACGACTTGTTCGATCTTTACAACCTTGATGCTCTCGACGCTTCACTCATGAGATGCTAGACATTATAAGTGTGTGCAATCACGGTCTATATTCGTTTAATACCATAAATGTCATATATATGTGTATATATATGATCCTTGCTTTTGCATATATAGATACATGATCCTTGAAGCAAAAAAGATGAACAACCGGTGGGTTTCCTCGACCCACATGCCATGTCCAGGCAAACCATTGTAAGATCGAGGATACCGATTAGAGGGGGGTGAATAGGCGGCTTTTAAAATTACTCTACGAATTTCTACAAAACAATTCACCCCTAATTAGCCTTATGCCAAAACCTTAACAATACTTAATGCGGAAGCGATAAACTAAGGTTTTAACAATTAAAACCTAAATCAACTAGGCTCACTATGTGCACTAACTAATTATGTCTCTAACAAATATTGCAATCCTAAAGACAAGCAATCAATCAATTTAATTCTATAAATACAAATTGCTATAATATAAATAAAGAATTCAATGCAAGCACATGAGACACGATACTTTTTACCGTGGTGTTCGGAGACTTGCCGGTCTCCCTTAATCCACATTGAGGTTAGCCCAAACGAATTGGACCGGCTCCACGAATTGAGCACCCACCTCGAATCCACTAGTGGTTGCTCTTTCCCCTTCAGGGTAGGCGAGCACTGACCTTCACAACTTGCCGGGACTTCTCACAACCTTCATCGAGAAGCTCACCGCGCACGACGTCGCTACGCCGTCTAGGTGTCGGCAAACACCAAGAGTAACAAGCCAAGCCTTCCCGCTTGAACTTCACCTAGTGCAACACATGCACTCCGGTGATCACCAAGTGCGACACATGCACAATGGCTCCCTCAAGTGCAACATATGCACGAGAGGCTCTCAATCCACTCCTAATTGCAACACATGTAATTAGGCTCTTAGCTCAAAAACCAAATGTGAGTGTGCAATACATACAACACCTCACCCAAATGCTCAATAGAACCAGCAACCTTGCCCTTGACCCCCATGGGGTCCTTTTATAGCCCCCTCAAGAAAAACTAGCCGTTGAGGGTCAATTCGGGCAAAAGTGTCCAGGAGGCCTGGTCATACCGCCCTAAGGTCGGTATGACTGGCCTCAGAGCCAATGGCTAAAAAACTAGCCGTTACTCACGAAAATTGCACGGCCGGTATGACCGGAGACCACCCGGTCATACCGCCGGCCGGTATGACCGGAGGTGGTCCGGTCATACCGCCACTTCAGCGCAAAAACCACTGTTCTGTAAAAAATAGACCGCCCTCGGGCCTGGTCATACCGACGGCCGGTATGACCAGAGGGGTCCGGTCATACCGCCCCTTCTGACCAAAGTCCGATTTTGCGCAATCTTTTCTCCAAACTTTTCAAGGATTTGATTCTTTGAGCTATGTGATGATCAACACATGATCAAGTCAATTTGCAAAACATATTTGCAAACCCTATTCACATTCTCCAAAGAATCGCTTTAAACTCTAATTTATTTGCAAAACACATTCGCAAATAAACTACAAACCTATGAGATCAATCCTCTTAGCCATGTGATGATCAACACATGATCAAGTCAATTTGCAAAACACATTTGCAAATCCTATTCACATGCTCTAGGATCGAAACCCATAACCTCTAGTTTATTTGTAAAACACATTTGCAAATATCAAATCAACACTTTGCAAAAACACATTTTGCAAACACAAAACATAAAACCAAGCTTAGCCTTGTGATGATCAACACATGATCCAATCACAAGTTAAAACACCAAAGTATGAGCTCTTTATTTGCAACACATGCAAATCTCTAGCACCATACAAAACAACCACTATTCAAATCAAGTTGCATGAGCTCTCTCCTTTTGCAACACATGCAAAACTTAGCTCCATGCAAACAATCAAAATAAACTCAAGTGCATGAGCTCTCTATTTGCAACACATGCAAATCTCTAGTTCCACGCAAACACTTTAAGCCAAATTTCTTGAGCTCTCTCCTTTTGTAACACATGCAAAATTTAGCTCCAAGCAATAACCACATAAATAATATTGCATAAGCTATCTCTCTTTTGTAACACATGCAACTCCATAGCTTCTTGCAAAAACCAAATCGATAAGATTCAAATAAGATGCAAGCATGAGCACCCTTATTTGCAACACATGCAAATACTTAGCTCATGCAAAACCAAACAAGAGAGTGAGCTAGAGTGAACCGGATTGAGTTCATCAACACATGATAAAGCTCAAGCTAAAAGACTCAACCCCTCTTAATAGTACGGCAACCTAACTAGCAACTCGGTCTCCCATCCAAACACCGAGACCGATAAAATACTAGGAACACATCCTTAGCCCTAGCTAGTTATACATTTGCCTCTAGCGATCCACTTGGAGCTTTTATGATTTTCAATCATCTTCTCTCCAGGATCACATCTTCTTCATCTTGTTCATCAACACATGATGAACCTTCTCTAGCCCTTCTCTTCACTTCGGGATCACCTTTTGAAGCTCATCAACACATGATGACTTCTTCTTCCCGATTCTTGACTTGATGGCTATCAACACATGATGCCATCCAAATCTTTATCACCGTTGGACTCAACCTACTTTCACAACTCATAGAAAAGGTTAGTCCAACAAACATGGTTGTCTCAATCATTATCGCACTCCATTAACACATAATGGATGCCTCCAAGATCGATTGAGCACAACCCAAATCAATTTGAATGATATAAAAGGTGTATTGAGTAATTTGATGCAACTAATGCTTCATTATACTCAAGAACTTTCCGCTTGTCCTTAATCAACAAAGATACACCATCAACACATGATGAAATATTCTTTGATTGATTTAAAAACAACCGAACTCAATTTAAATTTCATTTAAATTGATATGAGTATATATTAACTACACAAGTTTTCATATACTCATTTGATGGAAAGTAATGATCCAATATGTTGGGAGTGATGGAAAGTGATCAATACATTTGAAGCCATCAACTATAGAATAAACTCCATTAAGTATGTGCATATAACTAATTGAACATGGAATCAATATGCATATAATCAATCTTAGATTGCAAATGAGTTTATCCTATATTAGCATGAGTATACTACAACTACACAAGTTATATATATACTCGAAAGATTGTTTCAAAGTCTTGATCCTTTATATTATATGGCAAGAGGACATGGATCAACACAATTGAAACATCAAGTTAAATTATCAACTCCCCCTAGATGTGTGCATTCATGTATATATAGATTTGGAAACATAATGCACATATTTAGATTAAGGCAATGGAAGAGTTTATCTTTTAACTTGAATCCTAAGTATGCATTAAGACAATATAGTGAATACAAGTGCATACCTTTGGTTTTTCATTTTCTATCCAAATTTGAGACTAATAAGAATGAAGCTCAATTAAATATGTTAGTCTCATAATGATTAGATTTGTCATTAAATAATGATTAAATATTAATATTAACCCAATCACCAAAACTAATGGAGTTTGAACTTACAACCATGGATGATAATTTACAAGCCGTCCAGGAGTACGTCGAAAACGTATCGTCGGCTCAATGCGAAACAGAATACATACTTTTAACTCACAACCCGAAGTAAGTGTTTTACTAGTTGCTATACTTGTTGATTTGTACTTTACATGCAACTCGAAGTTATGTTGAATGACTATGACGACATACCTGTTTAGGTTTCACTGAGTTCTAATTGTAATTATACCTGTTGATTTGTAATAGAACCGGGTAATTTAGCTTGATTCCTCAAATGACGGTACTCATAACTTGAAGCCTGTTAAAAATTTACTCGATAGGTCATTCGAAGTGTACGAAGCTCATAGAGGGTCATCCAAGTACGGGTCAAAGCTGAAGCACAATTATAAGTTCCTCGTATCCGTTAGTACACAATAATCTTATATCATACTCTGTAATAATGCCTCAGGAACTAACCAATTCTATTTTAACTGCACCACCAGCAGCCAAAGGGCACTAACCAATGTGGATTCTACGTTTCTCACAACATGCAACTCATCATGGGTAAAAAGACTATCAATGACCTGAAAGTTTGTCATCTTGCAATAATTGTTTCGTACTTGTCAATTTTTATACATGCAAGACCTTAGTCTTCCTATCGACAGGTTTGAAAATACGCTACAATTGCGTTGGAATAGACCGATCTGTTAAGAATTCAAGGACAACTCTGTTCATTCTTGTTGCGTGAGATCATAAATCCAGAAGGCAAGTGCCACGTGCCTGAGTTGTGAATTTGTGAATTACCACTTAAGTTAGTTTGTGAACCTTGTGCTGGGAATTTGTGAATTGAAGTTATGCATTCAATTGGTTAATATATATAAGTTGATTTCTGAAACGGATGTGCTCTACATGGTGTAATATGTAATCTGAGTTAATGTCTGAAATGGATGTGATAATATGCTTGTGATGTAATCTGTAATCTGGTTGTTTCAAAGAGAATGACTAGCATTTTTTTAGGCTAGCCAATAAACAGTAAAAGCATCATCGATATAATATAACATCACAAACGGTTTTTTATAAAAAAAAATCATCTGTGATAATACAGACGGCTCACAAAACCGTCTCTGATGACGTTTTTGAGCTGTCTGTGATATGATTTTTTGTAGTAGTGTATATAGCAAGGGTGTGTGTATGATCTTCCTGATAACTCATAGGATGCAAGTAATGGCAAAACTAGGAAATTTTCGTTGAGGGTGCAAATTTCACACGTATAACTCTGTAGTCTTGTATAATGATTTCATAATATCATAAATCCAACACATATATTTAAAATTTACTAAAAGTACAATACAAATAGTTCTAAAATCTTAAAAATCTCAAACCACTAAAAATAAAATCAATTTTATCAACAAATTTAGTCTATTAAATAGGTGATTTTGTAGCACTTTTTAAAATTTTGAAAGTGCCGGGACATGCACGGCACTCTAGTACTGCCCCTGGATGCAAGAGATTAGTCAATAGACAAGACGTTACATGGTTGCTTGAATGGATGGTGCCATAGGGCAGGGCAGTCGGTGTGGGAGATCGGGAATGAAGGCCATCGCCGCACCGGCGGCGAGCCGAACGTACGCTCGCGGTTGCAGGCGTCACGCGCGTTTGTTGTAGCTGATGCGGGTTTATTGCCCTGTTGCGTGAGGCGACGTTGGAACCGTCGCGCGACGCTTGCGTGCTACGCTCCACCAACCCTTCCCACTACGAGGCACGGCCATGAGCCCACGAGAGAGCACCTGCACGAACGCCCTCGGAATTATTGTGTACTGTCTGAGACGGGAGATCCAGGGGATAAGGAAAACGATCTGTGGTGCTGTGTGCAGAACACCAAGCCAGATTGGCCGTCTCCGCCATGCGTGCGATCGACCATACATACATGCCCGCTTTCCATGCCGTTGGGGGTAAACCTGTAGCTAGGCTCTACGTCTACTTCTTTTGCAACCACAGATTGTTGTGGATCATCTGGGTAATGACCTTGACCCTAACTATGATATGAAATTAAGCGCATTATTCGTAGTACACATGAAGCATTTCGGTTCAAGGTTCGGCGGACATGCGTCAATGGTAGATGGAACAACACCAAGTCAACTTGCGATGTCGATTTGCACATGCAAAACACCAACTTCAATAGTAAAAGAGGTCCTAGGGTCGAAAGAATCGTCACCGGTTGACCAACTGGGAATGAGATTGGAGTGAATCGCGAGATTAATGCATCGCACGCCAATCTCAAAGCAGCTGCACATGCGAGCTGATAGGCAGCCCCTGTGCTGCAGGGGCCCAAGAAGCAGCAGAAGAATCTTCGTGAGTTGAGCTGTACCTTTCGTCACCTCCCCTAAACCCAAAAGCAAAAATCCTTTAAAACATGTACCACACCAGCTCTTCTAGTCTAGGACTTATTAAAGGCCGCCCCTACTCAAATCACACACCTTCCTTCTACCCACCTGCACACACAGTCCTTAGCTAGCTAGCCAGCTTCCAATTATCACACACTGAACACAATCAGGCCACCATGAGCAAGGACAAGCCACACCGCGACTGGATCGTCCGGCGGTGCTGTGGCTCCATCGCCGCCTGCATCCTGACGCTCGCCGTCCTCGTCGGGTTCATCGTGCTCGTCATCTACCTCGCCCTGCGCCCCTCCAAGCCGTCCTTTTACCTCCAGGATGTACAGCTCCACTCCATTGACCTCAGCGACCCTGCCCTCTCCCTCACCCTCCAGGTTACCTATATGACCATTTCTAAGTTGGCGTTTGCATTTGGGACTGTTTGGTTCTCGGCCACAATTAAAAGTGGAGTGCTGCAGCATGTTTACTTATTGTTTTGTGTGTGACCAGATTTGAGTCTGTTGTGTGACCAGATCTGAGTCTGGTTAGTTTTGAGAGAATCTAGTTGAATTTTCTTAAAATCAATTAAAAACATGTAGCGCACCACAGCTAGATATGATCGATTTTGGCTGTGAATCAACACCGGAATTTCGGACATTCCATTACTGAACATGGTTCTACTTTGATGTGACATATATAGGTGACCATCGCGTCGCGGAACCCGAACGACCGGGTGGGCATCTACTACAAGACTCTGGACGTGTTCACGACGTACCGTGAGGAGCCGATCACGGTGCCGGTGGTGCTGCCGCCGATCTACCAGGGGCACAAGGACGTGTCGGTGTGGTCGCCGGTGATGTCGGGGGAGTCCGTGCCGGTGGCGCAGTACCTGGCGGAGGCCATCAAGCAGGACATCGGGGCCGGCTACGTGCTGCTGCACGTGAAGGTGGACGGCCAAGTCAGGTGGAAGGTCGGCAGCTGGGTCTCCGGCGACTACCAACTCTTCGTCAACTGCCCCGCGCTGCTCGCGGCCGGCGGCAACGCCGTCGGCGGCGCCTTCGCCATGAGCGCCACGGCGGGCGGCGGGGGCAACACCACCGTCTCGCTCAAGTTCGCGCAAGCGGCGGATTGCACTGTCGACGTGTGATGCGCGTGGACGCTGTCCGTTCGCGCAGTACGCACGTATGTTAGCTCGTCGTTGGGGTTCGTACGTACGGCAACGTTTACGGCGACAGGTGGAACGGCGAGCGCGCTTATTTGCAGAAGTAATCTTGTAGCAATTGTAATAGTGTAAAATTATCGAGTCTTTTACCCTTTTGAATCTGTGCAGAATAAAGCTACTTTATACTACATCAAGTATATGCTACCTGGCACCATTTGTTATTAATTGTACAATCTGTATGTCAAGAGTGCAAAAAAAGAGCCTAGTTACTAGATAACTGCATCGCCTTGTGTTCCATCCGTGTTTGTGTTTACTTGAGGCCATCTGGCCCACATGCCCATTCGAAGAGTACCCATTTTCATGAGATGCAGGTACGTGTGCCATTTTCCACGCCCGTACAAATGATTCAACGAAAGGGCATTGGAAAATGATTCAAGCTAGAGATGGAGAGTGATGACCTACCAACGTACGTACGTGCGAAGTTCGGAAGTCGCATTTGGCAGGGCGTCACGTCCGCGTACTGCAGAGGGCAAAATCCCATATGAAAAATAACCACCCACAGCCTGTCATGCCGAACGAAACTACTGATCGTCCCAAACACCAAGCATCATTGGCGTAGCTGAGCGTACGTGGCAATTTTTATGAGCCTGAAAGATTAGCCCGCACCGACACTGCCGCTGGCCCGCTGCATTACGCATAGCGATTGCGCCCGAAATCTGAAATCGACGTGCGCAGCGGACAAGTCCGTCCCTTCACGAGGTGACATCAATTCGTGACTCGCCACTGCGCGCGATGCTGTGCAGCGTGGGACGGCGACGGCGAGAGCACCGAACTGGTTGTTGTTGCTGCGGCTCAGGAAGTGTTCACTGTTCTAACTCTTTTTTTAATTAAATTATAAATCCAGTCTCTTATTTATTATGAAAAGCATTTTTTTGTGTTCTTCAGTCACTCGTGCTCTCCCTCCGAGGCACCGTTCCTTCTATCCCCTCCGTGCCCGCTTCCGTGCACGTCTCCTCCGCTCCCTTCGTGGCTCAGATTCTTCTGCGCCTTTAGAGCGTGGCAATTGTATGCTGTCACACTTGGCACTCGCTCCTGCACCTCCTACGATAGACAATCTGTCGTATCTTCTACGGTGAAAGAGAGAGCTAAATTAAAAAAATAAAATTCAAGATGAAACTATTTAAAAAAAAAGATGAGAAAGAGGCAGAAAAACGATCATTTCACGGCACACACCATCACAGGCACCAGACAGCTCTCTACACGTGGGGCTAAGAGGTACAGCTTACAGCCCGTGCCTTGCTACCCATGGGCTACACTTGTGGGCGTCCAGATGTTATCGGGAACTTCTAAGCTTTGGCTCAGAAATGTGTACATATCACACCAAATACATCTCGTTTGCGCATTGAATCAAGGGTCTTCAGCCATAAATATTCTAGGACCAATGACGCCGTTACCATCCCAGATTCCCAGTGGACAGGAAAAATTACGAATCAGGTTCTTTCAAGTTCCTTTCGTTCTTCTCACTGGAAGAAGGGTTGCAAGGTGCAGCCTCTTAATGCTGTCTTTTTGTGGTACTGGTGGTCGGAGCGCAGCCGTATAAATGCAGGGGAGATTCCACGTCCAGCTGAGCAAATATGCCATATGGATTTGAACAGTTTTTACTCGTGCGGGGATGTGTCGGTGCTGAAAGAGACAACGTGGACGTCTACTCCCGGATGTAATAAAGATAAACGACTCTGATGGTGCTTTCTCTGAACGTGAGTGATTCAATAGGAGATGTTGTCTGTGCAGGTGCGGGATAATGGGAGCATTTACAGCACGCGTAGAACTGCTGATGACCTTGCTATATCTCGTTTAATTGTCGAGCTTGATGCTTCTGCTATGGTGTCTGCACTGAATGGAATTGATGGTGATCGATCTCTCGTCAATTGCTGTCCTGGTTAACACCGCCTGGGAGCTTGTACGTACAACTTTTGTGGAGTTTAACAGGATAACGGATCAGTTTGTTTCAGGCCGGTTTTGTATGGAAGGAATCGAAAACTTTCCAAGCTTTGCTTTGCAAGTGGTCGCGTCACTAGATTAATGAAGTTTATGTTTCTCAAAAGAAAAAAGTTATTTTTTTTCTGTTGCCAAGGTGTATCCATGTATATCAGACATGAACCAAATAGTTATTCGAACTTACTATCTGAACTCCTGTTATTCCCGGTTAAAATAAACTTTGAACCCAGAGGATTCCTCCTAGCTCGAAAAAAAAACTCACAGATCTTAACTGCCCAAAGCGCGCAACAAGCATGCAAATCACCTTCTTTAATTAGGTTGGGCTCATCTTCACCACAAAGGATCTCAATTATTTGCATATATTTACAACAAAAGAACCCATGTTCATTACCCATTACATATGTTGGCTTCTATTTTAAATTTGAAACCTTTTCAAAGAGATTCGGACAAATATATACATGAAGGTACGTAGCCTTTCATCGAGATGACAGAGAAGAACCGTACTATCCACTAGAGTCTAGCCATCTAATTTATTTTGATTTCTTGATGCTAATAACTTACAAAAGAATGAATGAATCAAATAATAAAACAGTGTAGACTAACAAATAATATTTTGTTTCTAGAGGTGCTTCTATGCTATCAAAAAAACTAATTTGCACAAAATCTTGAAGCATTGTTGTAGCGGTGCAGTGGCGGGTGGATGCAATTCAGTTTCTCGACATGATTTATAATTGCGCTTTTAATTCTGGGAAGATTGAAGCACTTCTTTTTTGGGCGAGGAGCACTACTAAATAAAACGGAGAGAAGTGCTTCAATGCTTTTCCTCTCAATACAAGTTGCACAAATCTTAAAGCAAGCGAAGAGGTAAATAATCACCATCTATCCTTTATCCATGCTTTAATGTTTGTACAACTGTTAAAAGAAAAGCATGGAATCACCTCTCTAAAAGTGATTGGGCATGATGAACCCTAAAATAAATTCGTCACATGGTATATAGGCAAAACATACGTATGGTGCTCTCACATCGATGTTAGACTGAAGTCGAGATATATGATTTGAGAAGAGCATTTTCACCTAGTTTAGAAGGAAGAGGAAGACCTAGGGGGCTTACGTCCTCATTTCACTCTTTTTGCTCCTACGAGATCATAAATCATCGTCTTCTCATTTTCTTTTTTCTCACATCGACATCGTCATGTATCATCTGTGTGGCGATCCACATAATTAATTCAGGGTAACGGCAATAACCTTGTCATTAATCTTGAATTAATTTCACTGATTTGGGTATATTAGCTAACAAAACATCGAGCAGGCCCGACGTTTTATCAGTTAATACACCAAATTCAGTGTTGCAGCAGAACATTAATTAGAGACTCTAACGAAACTTATTACATTTTCAACCACACAATGTACCATCTTATAGTTCTTCACCTGTCTTATCATAATATTTACAACAAAAGTTTAATACAACATTTATTCTACATTATACCCTAGAGAGTGGTAGCCTCTGCAGTAAGGGCCGCTACTCCACCCAGTCCTCTGGGTCGTCCTTCGCCTCCTCGTCACTCTGGTCCTATGGGTGACTAGCCATCCACTCCTCCTCGGCACATCCAAAGCAATCAAAGTCTAAGAAAAGAGAGAGTTATACAAGGGTGAGTACAAAGATGTACTCAACAAGCGTCAATAACAATATGTAATTTATGAGTTTTATAATTCGAAACCCTCACCGGTTCCATTCTACCATTCCTTTCCTCAAGACCATTTACCGAAAATAGGTTTTATTAGGAAAATCTTGTGTTTGGATTTTTATTTGTGAAATTGCTACTAACACTCGTATATTAGGCAGATTTAACTTCTGTAGCCTCCAATTCAGGAGACAGGCATGAATTCATGATTTTAACCCTGTGCAGGTTTTGTATCACTTTACTCATAGCGAACCTGACCGCAGTCAGAAACCCAGAATGTTTATCACTATTCCGATATTTAGATCTCCAACCCTGGCCCCTTCCAGTTGTACTCTATACCGAATTCGATGGTACTATTACCTAGGATGGCCAGTTGTACCCTATCTCGAGATTGGAGTCTGACAACCTACGCTAGTTGCCATTTTGTTAACCTACGTTGGATAACAATATACCATCTCAAGATAGGAGTTACTCATCTACCCTGACCACCTACCAGTTGTACTGCTTTACGAATCGATGGTACTAAGACATTGGGGTGGCTAGTTGAACTCCTTCTCAAAATCAGAGATACTCATTTAATGGCTTTAAATATGGCGCCAAATAACCAATAATGGTTATTATCGTGTACCTCACTGGGCCTTCGGCGTATGCCAGCTTCACACCTCTTACTTACCCAATATGGAGATCAAACACTTTTATAGGACAACATTTTCTAGTCGTTACTATACACTATGGTTGATACGATTTAATACGGCTCATTGCCTGAGTGTAGTGGTGTTATCCTTATATCTTAGCCTATGTAGAAGGCCCCTCCGGCAAATACTCCAACATAGCACCCTCTACCCACCACATATTTACCCCACCCCGACCTCACCTGTCGGGTGAGCCAAACAACTTTTCCAAAATTCAAAACTGCCTTGGCAGTTTACCCACACCAAATCAACCGATTTGGTTTTTTTTTTTAAATAGCATTTTACCATGCACCAATGATACCACATATATTCTAAATAATTCCTTGATATTAAATTAAACATGGTCATGGGTGCTTGCCTGGATTTTGATCAAAATATGCGTCTTTACCCGATTGATGTTCCGCGGTCCAATTAAATTTAATTTCTAAAATTACATAAGTGCCATATTTAGTGGTGGATAAGTTTTTACATGTTTTAAGGTGCCCAACCTGCGCTTCTCATTATTTTAAAATTTATAAAATTTACATTGTGATTTTGAGGACTTTATTTGATTTTATAATGTCGTGCTTTATTTATGGGTTCAACCAACTGAATTTAACGTTTTTAATTGATTTCAGCTGATTTTATCGATTTTAAATCTTGTACAGATATAGATAAACTTTATCTAGCTGATTTATTAAAATTTCAATTTTTCTTTTTTTCTTTTCTCTTATTTTATTTTTGTAATAATTTATTAGTTGCAGATATTTTGCACGGTTTTTAGCCTAAGAATTATGTTATGAGTATTTTTTGCAGCTAGTTACCCAGTTTTACGCATGTCGGAAATTTCTCCCATTTTTCCTATTTTTTTTCTTCTTCCTTTTCCTTTCTTTCTTTTTTTTCTTTTTCTCTGGCTGAAGCCTTATCCTTTGGCTCCCATTTCCCCAGGGTCCTTCTTCCTCTCTTTTCTCCATTCTCTGGTTCTTCTTCTCCCTCTTCACGATTTGGGTCTGGCTGGCCCTCATGGTGCCGGCGCCAGCCTGTAATGTCCCGTGGCCTCAAGGAATGCCCTGGGCGTGAGACGAGGTCGATCGGACTAAACTGGGAAGAACAGAAAGGAAACTGAGGAAGAAGAACAGAAGAAATGCGTGATGATCAAGCCATTCTTTTCAAAAGTGTCCTCCTCAATCTGTTACATGGGTTTTTATACCCAGATCAGCACCGAAAAAGCATAACAGAAAAATTACCTAAGTTCGCTCTCACGCGACAGAATATCGTCCGGTTTTACCGATCAACTATTACAGTATTGTCGTAAACTACTGTGTGAGCCATCCGTTGGATTCGACTCCCAGTTAATCCGTGCCCTTCATGCCTCCTAACTGAAGACGTTGAAGACTTGCCGAAGACTCCGACTTCCTCTGTTCATCGTCTTCAACCTTGCGGTCAGTGACAATTTCCCGCCCTTCAGACGTTGCTTGCCCCCAAGCAACCGCCAATGGAAATCGGTCCTGCAAAACATTCAAATCTTCCCACGTAGCGGATTCTGCCGGTATTCCTGACCATTTGATCGACCCCTGAACTCGTGCCAAATTTCCTTTTTTAACCAGCCTTCTATCAAGTATCTCTTCTGGTTCCGTTGGAATACTGTCTAGATTCACCCTATTCGGTAGTTCCGAAAACACTGGAGTATAATTAGGATGAAATGCTTTCAACTGAGAGACGTGGAACACTGGATGAATCTGACTTGTCGCAGGAAGATCCAACTTATAAGCAGCTTGCCCAATCTTTGCCAGAATGATAAACGGACCAAAGAATTTGTAAGCCAACTTGGGATAAGGTCGGTTAATCAAAGAAGATTGTGCATATGGTTGCAACTTGAGTAACACCTTCTCTCCCACTTGAAAACTCCTTTCCTGTCTGTTCTTATCAGCCTGTACTTTCATCCGGTTTTGTGCCGCAGCCAAATGTTGCTTAACCAACTCTGTATATCTTTCTCTTTCCAACAGTACTTCTTTTACTTCTTCGCCCACCTCCGGCAACAGAGGAGGCACGATTCCATAACTAGGTTCATTCCCGTATAGAATCTTGAATGGTGAGCATCCTAAAGAGGTGTGAAAACTTGTGTTATACCAAAATTCAGCTAAAGCTAACCCTCTCTTCCATTTGTTTGGTACCGACTGCACCACACATCTCAAATACATTTCCAAGCATTGATTTACCCTCTCACTTTGCCCATCCGTCTGAGGATGATACGCCGTGCTATACTGTAATTTAGTATCCAAAACCTTGAACAACTCCTTCGAAAAAGTGCTTGTAAATATTCTGTCTCGATCACTTGTGATGGATAGTGGTACTCCATGCAATCTGACTATATGCTCCAAGAACAGATGAACCACTTTCTGAGCTGTAAATGGGTGCCTCAAGGCAAGAAAATGAGCATATTTGGAGAATCGATCTACAACAACCATGATAGCGTTATATCCTTCGGACAATGGTAGACCCTCGATGAAGTCCATTGTTATTTCCTGCCAAGATGCTGACGGAATCGGCAACGGTTGTAATAGACCTGCTGGTTTTGATCGTTCTCCCTTAGCCTGTTGGCATACTGTACATTGCTTCACAAAGTCCACGGCTTCCTTCTTCATTCCCTCCCAACAAAACAATTTTTTAATCCGTTGATACGTCGCTTGAGCTCCAGAATGACCCCCTACCGCACTGGCATGGAAAGCAGAAATCAATTTAGTGCGCAAAGCCAAGTTGTTCCCAATCCAGATCTTCCCTTGCTGTCGGATTATCCCTTGATGCAAGCTGAAACCCATATTGTCTGGACTGTGTAAAGCTAATTGTGATAGTTTTTGCTGAGCTGTAGCCTCTGTAACATAGGAATTAATCACTTCCTGAATCCAAATCGGCTGAACTTCTGACTTTGCTTGTAACGCCATTAACTGTCCTACTCGCGATAATGCATTTGCTACAATATTATCTTTCCCTTTTTTATAGCTAATGCGGAATTACAGTCCCATAAGCCGTGACATCGCTTTTCTCTGCATATCCGTCTGCAATTGTTGATCCTCCAAAAAGCACAAACTTCTGTGATCAGTTCGGATAACAAACTCTTGCCGCTGCAAATACTGCCGCCAACGGTCCACTGCCATCATCACCGCTAAGAATTCCTTTTCATAGATGGATAAACCCTGATGCACCTTGCTTAGTGCTTTGCTAAAAAATGCCACGGGATGACCTTGTTGTAACAAGACTGCTCCCAACCCGGTATCACAAGCATCCGTTTCTATCTCAAAAGCTTGTTCAAAATCCGGTAATTTCAGGACTGGTGTTGATGACATGGCTTGTTTTAACTAAACAAAAGCTTCTTCTGCCTGCTGATTCCATTCAAACGCTTTCTTCTTTAGCAAATTCGTGAGTGGCTTGGCAATAATGCCGTAATTCTTCACAAACTTCCGATAATACCCGGTGAGACCCAAAAAATCCTCTCAATTCCGACACGATTCATCGCTTGGCCCGGCCAAGGCAAAGATAACTGAGTTTTGTTGGTCCAGTAGCTACTCCTTCCCTTGATATAATATGACCAAGATATTCTAGTTGTTTCTGAGCAAAAGAGCACTTCGACCTTTTGACGAAAAACTGATGTTCTTGCAAAGTCTGGAACACTGCTGACAAATGCTTGACATGAGTTAAGAAGTCCGAACTATAGACCAAAATATCATCAATAAAGACAAGCACAAATTTCGGAAGATAAGGTGCTAAAATTGAATTCATCACACATTGAAAGGTTGCTGGAGCATTAGTGAGGCCAAATGGCATAACTCTAAATTGATAATGACCATGGTAAGTCTTGAAAGTCGTTTTAAACTCCTCTTGCTCATTCATCCTTATTTGATGATAGCTTTGCCCAAGATCCAATTTCGAAAAGTATTGGGTTCCAGCAAGTTCATCTAATAATTCATCAATAACCGGCATTGGAAATTTATTCTTGATTGTCAGGTCATTAAGTCGGCGATAGTCTACACAAAACCTCCATGATCCGTCCTTTTTTTTAACCAATAACACTGGAGATGCGAAGGGGCTAACACTCGGCACAATAATGCCTGAAGCAATCATCTCAGTCACCTGGCGTTCGCTTCATTTTTGTGCAAGGGAGAATACCGGTAAGGTCGAGAGTTTACTGGAATGGCGCCTGGAATCAACGGTATTGTATGATCATAACTCCTTTGTGGAGGTAATCCTTTTGGCTCTTCAAACACACTGGAGTATTGCTGTAGAATTTCTGCTATCTGTGATGGAATCGCCTCATCAAGCTGTACAATGTCTTCTTCCAGTAACGCCCATGCCAGGATATTATTTCCTTTTCTCCATTTTTCCACCTGAATACCCGAAACAGCTTGTATATCAGTGTCTACTGTGTTTCTTACTCCTTGCAAAGAGATCTGTTTACCATTGTATTCAAATTGCATTGTTTTATCCTTCCAATTGCAAGTCACTGGACTATGCTTTCTGAGCCAATCAACTCCCAACACTGCATCATAACCACTCAGAGCCAACACCTTTAAGTCTGTTCTAAATGTATAACCCTGAGTCCACCACTCCAAATTAGGTATCCAACTATCACAGCACAAAGATTCCCCATTAGCTACCTTCACCTGCACTGCACTAGTTTTCTGTGGCTTGCACCCAATCTTGTACAAGAAATTCTTGTTGATGAAACTATGTGAACTCCCTGAATCAACAAGCACCAGCATTACCTGATTACGCACCAGTGCTAGGAACCGAATTGTCTCAGTGTTGTCGGTCCCATCTAATGCATTGATGGATAACTGGACTTTCTCCTCTTTGTCCAAGTCTGCATTCTCCAACACATCCAATACTTCATCCGACAAAATCTCATTTTGTTCCTCCAACCTTATTGCTTGCAATTGCCCCTAAGTTTTCTTTCTACACTGTAAGTGATGATTAGTCTCATATTTTTCTCCACATTGATAGCGAAGACCATTAGCTCGACGATATTCTCTTAATTGTCGAGCTCTCCATAATTCCCCTTGACTGGGTTTAAAGCTGTTCTGAGTCATCTCCGGTTTGGTGATACCTGACAGCTTAGCCTTTCCCAGTTTACTTTTGTCCCAGATATCTTGCTGCACCTTGGCCAACAAAACCGCTCGATCAACTGATTTGGGAATCTGTCCTTGTACCTTATCTCTTATTTCAGATTTCAATCCATTTATAAAATGAGACACAAACAACTCTTCATCATAATATGGATTATGCATTGAAATCTCATACATTAATTCCTCAAATTGCTTCTTGTACTCCTCTACTGACCCTGTCTGTTTAATTTCTAACAATTCACTTAACAATCGTCTATGATCAAATGCTCCGAACTTCTTCTCCACTGCATTCGCGAATTGGTCCCAATCTCCCAACTCATTTTGAACTTTATACACTTGTAGCCACCTTGCCGCATTGCCCTCCATGTGAATCGTCGCTGTCATCACCCACAAAGCCTCCGGAATATTGAATATCTGAAAATAATCTATGCACTTGTCTCTCCAAATCTTCGGGCTCACCCCATCAAATCTGGGAAAAGACAATTTTGGCAATGGTTGCCTGCACTGAACTCCAGTTTCTCTTGGCACACGCCCGCTCATTCTAGAACCTTCATAAACTGTTTCTCCTAAACCATTTGGATACATACTTGAAGAAGGCCAATATGTCTCCTCATCTCGTCTCGATCAAGGTCCTGGTGCCATTGGAGTAAAGAGAGCTCTATTTTGGGCTGCACCAGAGCCTTCCTCAACCCGATGAGCTTCCCTCACCCGATTTGCACTCAGGCGTGCCACCGCTTGACCAGTCGCCTCCATTTGCTTAGATAGAAGTTGCTGATCTCTGGCTTGCTGCTCCACCGCCTTCGCCGTTAACTCCGTCCTTGCCAACAACTGTTGTTGTGTTGTGTCGATTGCGCCCACTTGAGCAAACAACAGATCCAAACTCTCCTTGATCGAATCCAACTTCTCGTCCGCCCGTACTGAAGTTTCCCCCATCGCCTCAAGGACGAATTGGGTCTGGACTGAAGGTTTTGGAGGCGCCGTTGTGGTTAATCAATCCGCCGAACCAACCAGATGTCCCGGAATCACAGGGATCATCAAAATCAGTTATAATTTTGAGTTCCCCAACCTTCTTCTGGGATTTTACAGCTCGAGGCGAGATCGAAACCAGAATCTGATACCAAATGTAATGTCCCGTGGCCTCAAGGAATGCCCTGGGCGTGAGACGAGGTCGATCGGACTAAACTGGGAAGAACAGAAAGGAAACTGAGGAAGAAGAACAGAAGAAATGCGTGATGATCAAGCCATTCTTTTCAAAAGTGTCCTCCTCAATCTGTTACATGGGGTTTTATACCCAGATCAGCACCGAAAAAGCATAACAGAAAAATTACCCAAGTTCGCTCTCACGCGACAGAACATCGTTCGGTTTTACCGATAAACTATTACAGTATTGTCGTAAACTACTGTGTGAGCCATCCGTTGGATTCGACTCCCAGTTAATCCGTTCCCTTCATGCCTCGTAACTGAAGACGTTGAAGACTTGCCGAAGACGCCGACTTCCTCTGTTCATCGTCTTCAACCTGCGGTCAGTGACACAGCCATGGCCGCGCTCTGGGCTCCACGGCCAGGCCGCCTTCGGCCCTTCCTCTGCTTCCATCGTCCTCAGCCCGGTCTCCTTTCGCACACGCGGAAGTCCACTCGGCTGCGTCGGCCTCGCGCCCGGTCGCCGCTGCCTCTTCACATCTGGCCGCGCCTGGCCCAAGGCCCCACCCACGCGCTTGGCGCTTGAGCCTGACCGAGCCTAGCCGGCCCGCCCGCCTGCCGCCGACTCGGCTGGCTTGGTTCGGCTGCTTCCCTCGCACGCACGGGCCGATATGCCCGATTCCCTTTCCTGGGTCGCCTCTACCCTCCTCTGGCTCACTGGTTGCTCCAAATGGCTAGGGTTTGGGGTACCTCTATTTACTGTGATTACTCTGACCATTTTACACTTTATTACGTTTTGTGCTGCAAAAATAAATGGTAAGATTTGTGGGTATGTGATGATTCTCCTAGTTGATGTATGGGTTGGATGGTGCCGCGACTATACATATAATCTGCCGTTGGGGAGCATGGGTGGGTTACTGGGGACGCACGGCACAACCCTTATGCACTGGCTACTGAGACCACTATGTTTCTACTATCATTTTCATTCTACCTCATTTTTGCTATTGCTATCCTATGTTGGTGCTACTGGAATGGTGAAAATGGGTGGTTACCTGAGTTTGGGAAATGAAAATGCAATGCAGGTGTGAGGGCTTTGTGCTGATGAAGAGGATGCAGAGGTGGCTGTAGTCTCTTCTTGCTCTTCTTGTTGCTCCTGGATAATGGCTGGGTTCTGGTCTGGGCTTGCCCTCCTGCCTTCTGGCTCCTCGGCTTCTGGCTCCTTTGTGTGTGCTTGCTCCCTGGTTGAGCTTGAGCTTCTGGCTCCTTGTTCTTTGGTCTTGTGGCTTGACTAGTGTGATTGTGTGCACTCTTTACCGGAGGCTGGCTTAAACGAGAAGGCTCTGGATTGGGGTTCTGCACTTGGACTTCGGCTAGGAGCAGTGAACTTATGTGCTGTCCTTAATGCACAGTATTTATATATTTATCTCTTTAGACTGTATAACTTTTTACTATTTGATTGAGGGCACTATTTTTTTTTTACCGCGTGATATTTCTGATATACGCGCGTCTACGAATTAAAGCAGGTTTGTAATTTACCGGATGATGTTAAATAAATCGCAAGAGATGCCGATTTGGTCTCGATTTAATCTGTATCTCGATGAGCGATACCAAATTATATCGGATCGACGGCAATTCTAACTCATTTTATTTTATTTAATTCCATTTTCTTATGTTAATTCACTATTTCGCTGATAACTGTAATTTATATTAATGTGCAGGTTAGCGAAAGCAATCCGCGCAAGAAAATTTTAATTTCTTGTAAACTTTTATTTTTTGCGTTGTAATTAATCATTTATGTAATTTGTATTTGAGTTTGTAATTAAATTTTTTATGTAATGCAATCCATTCAGTGTACAAACTTGTAATAGTTAATATATGCAATTATTCATTATTGCTTGATTTTATTTAATGATTGACAATTTAATTTAACGACGCCATTTAAGTTAGTAATAAAGTTCATGGTTCTTCCTCCTGGCATGGACATCATCAATATGCAGCGTCGTCATAAGCGGCGCTAGCGTCAAGGCGGTGTCAGAAGGGCGCGGGCGACGTGTTCGGCGACTCAACGCCAGTTGTTTCCGCACTGTGGCGAGCTCGGTTGCCTCGAGACAACCGATCATTGAGGTCTCCGATTATGCCCCTGCAGTCGTGCATTGGACGGTGCGCGCGGGCGTCCGACTCGTAGATGAGGATTAGCAATCGCACCTCTGATAGAAAGCTTCTATTAGATTATATGGGTCGATGTAATATTTTTAAATAATACGTGTAACAATTATAATCACTGAATGCAACAAATCTATTGTAGCTATAACATTTTTTTGCAATGTATGCAACAAATCTAACTATAGCTGCAACAAAAGAAATTTAACCCCGCAACAAATTCATAGCACAACTCATCAACGATTGCTACCTGTGCAACAAAATCCCACTCCAACTGCAACAAACTTATTGTAGCAATTAAAGGATGCAATGACATTGCAACAAACAATCAAAACACATAGGCTATGAGGCTATAACGTTTTGATTGAACTTGTGCAACAAATCAATTGAATACCTGCAACAAATCCAGCAAATGCTTGCAACAAAAATCGTACCTAGAGGAGGCGCATGGACCCTACAAGAGGAGAAAGGCATGCAGGTAGTGACGATAGCCAAGTTCACCGGGACAGCGGGCTTGAGGCGCGAGGAGCTAGACTTGGGACACCTGCATGAGGAGGATAGGGTCGTGGCGGGGGGACGACCGGGAGATGCGGAGGCACGAGGGGCCAAGGGCGAGGAGCTAGGCCGACGCTTGCACGAGTTGGTGAGAGTTAGAAGTCATGGTGAGCAACAAAAGTCTCATATCTGGCATATAAGTGACGGAGTTTGGCCGATTCGAAGTAGGAATGGGGTGGATCTGGGGGAGTGAGTGGAGCAGAAGTAGAGAAGAGGATCATGGCTCTAATGGTGGCTGGCTCCAGGCACTGGTGAGCCACTGGAGAGGGTGGAGTAGAGGGAGGGGATTGTGTGGTTAGAGGAGGCAATAGGGAAATGAGGATTGATTTGGGTTTCTGAGTCTGAGAAGCGATGTTTGTTCGGGTGGACGAAACGTCTAATACGAGTAAAGGCATCAGAGGTAGGATAGGTAGTTTTTCCGATTACAATATTGTTCATGAATGATCATGGTACCGTGTTTATAGAATTTGCAAATATTACAATGCTTCTAGCCGAATAATCTACAAATTAAGGCCCTTGTCTTAAAGCTCACTCCAGTCTTTTTTTAAAACCTGGCAACAGATCGATCTAATACGAGGGTCATATTTAATGAAGACCACGCATTGTGTTGGTGAAAATTTAAAGGTCAAGTTGCTATGAGCACCATGTCAACATGAAAATTTCCTACAAAGAAAGCTTTTTGAGAGGTGCTGCCATGTTTTTCTTTTTTACAGTTGCATAAATATTAAAACATGAATGAAGGGTAGATGGTGATTACTTAATCATTCACTTACTTTAAATTTTGTGCAACTTGTATTAGGAGGAAAAGCACTGAATCACTGCTCAAGGTTTTTTTAGAAAGAAAAAATTCCTACAAAGAAATAACGAACCGAGGAGATAAATTGTATTTGGAGATCACCCTTTCAAATTTGAAGGGCATACTCAAAACGAGTTAGGAGAAACTAAAAAAAAGCAATTGATGTGACTACACAAATGGTTCTATCCCTTTTTTCTGTTTTTCATTAACTTATAATTCATTAGTGATTTATTTGTTCCTCCCAACACAAATTGAATTTGAACTTGTTGTTTGCTAAATTATGAATACCTTAAAAATTGGGAATTTTCATATTGATTTGGTACTGCAGCCAAAATAGTACTTTTCACGTTTCCACCAAAATTGTTATATTCACTTATATGTCCTCTAGATGGGATCATTTTTTTTACTTGTGCAAATGTGCAACAACTGTGCCAGACGAACTACATGACTAGTTAGGTGCCTAAGGGCATTTGGGTGATACTGATACATAGGTACAGTATAGTAGTAGCAACAAGTTAAAAAAGCTGTCTTTTCAAATTTGAAGACCTCACGCATGCTAATTAAGATATATATGTAGGTGCAAATGGAAAATTACAATATATATTTTCATGTCGTTGTTTCGTTTCATTGCAATCATTGTTTATATATCATCAAGGATGGTTTGGTAAGAAAATATATTTGAAGCTAACATTACTTCAAGGGTACTACTAATTTGAGGTTACCCTCATCAAATCTGGTAAGAAAACATTTAGGTGTTGCCACGTGGCGCCTCTTCCTTCACTTTCCCTTTCTAACCCCTTCCTTTTCCTCTAATACAAAAAAAATCAATTCGAAACTTTCATATGAATTCAATGAAAAACTTTTAGTTCAAAAACTTTCGATTAGAAAAAAATTGGTTGAAAAGTGTCGACTCAAAAAACTTTAGGTTCAAAAACTATTGGTTTAAAAACTTTCGGTTCAAAAAGTTTTGACTAAAGAACGTCCGATTTGAAAAAAAAAATTGATTCAAAAACTTATGGAAAAAAGGTTAAAAATACTTCCTATTCAAAAACTTGGTGAAAATTTGAAGAAAAAAAATTGAGTTTGAGATAAAGGAATTAGAGAGGAAAATAAGGATGAAGGGGATAACAAAGTGTCACATCGAGAGAACCTTTGAGGGAAAAGAGAAGTGGTGGAAGGAAATAGGTGTACCATTTATCACAACGAGAGGGTGTCCTCACTGAAGATTTTGTGATGGCACCCTGAAGTTTGCTGAGTCCGAGTCAATATCTCCGGCATGTTCCTGTGCAATTTTTTTCTTAATCTGAGAGAAACTCAAAAGACCTTTTACGTTTTTATGTAAATCCGTAGCATGCAAGGGGGATAACCTAAAGCTTCGTTCAGAAGAATTCATTTTTTTATTGGGTTGAGGAGAATTGATTAATACGAGGAAACGACTAGCAATTGGACATTCGATGGGAAGCTTTCCATCATACGTGTCGGCGCAACATTACTAAATTATACGTGCAACGGTTGCAATAAAATATGAAAAAAAGTGCAATATCCTAAAAAATTGGGAAAACCATATAAGTTCTAACTGAAAATTGGATGAAAATCACAAATATAGAACTAAGATATAGTTTAAACTAGTTGAATCGATCCTCCTATTTGGTACAGAATACTAAGAAGGATGACATATGTGCATACAGTACTAGCCTTATGATCAGTGGCTAGTACGTATATTTATAACAATTGGAATCACATACATACACAATATTATTAAAGCGGAAGCTATTTATACAATGTAGTCTTATAATTCCGAATATATTGCAACAAAAAAAAAGCAAAAGTCTTGTAGTGTGCCCATCCAACCCTCACTAATCGACAAGGTATAACCCTAGAAAGTCACATCATCGAATTTCCGTATCCTACTGGTGAAATAGTTACCTTTCAGGCTTCATTTTCTCTACATCTAAAACCACAAATTAAGCAAGGTTGAGTACTTTCGTACTCAGCAAGACTTAAGGTGTATATGCAAAATACAGTAATACAGGCTATATCAAAGGAGGCGTCTACGGTTAATTTGCATAAAGCAAAATTGAATTTGAAAATCAAGTAGTAATTTACAAACGGAATTTGTAAATCGAGTACATCTGATATGAAAATAACAAGTATGTAAAGCATAAAGTAACAACTTACATTCCTCCATGACATGAGCATCAGATCATCCATTGCCAACACATGGCATAGTATTGAATCACCTAAAGGATAAGCTTTCCAACATATGTTTCCAAATAATCTATTTTTAAAAATAATAAAACATCTAACTAGTGTCAGTTCACCCAGTCTCCCATAACCGCGAGTACAATTTTACCTACAAGACATGACCAACTCTTTGTTCAACGTCATTAGCACACTTTCTTTGGTGTACCATAGAGAGTCATAATATAACCGTTATATTACATAGACCTAACTTTGCACCAGCTCCGGTGACGACAAACCCATACTATGGCGGCAGAAAATATTTGTACACTCGGTACGACAAATGGTTTCACATCCCATCGTCCCACTTCTCCCCATGGTATGGTGTATGCCATTGTATCGCAGCGTTATTTCCAACATCTCGGTGAGAGCACCCTTCAAGCAATCGTTTGAAAGCTCAGTACTACTTTAGCTTTCTAATGTGGAAAGCTAAATCTAAGTAACTTAATAGGCTAAGACCGTCACATACCAACACTTGTGGTTGTACGGATATCTCTTGGATTATACAACACTACGGTCGGTCCTTAATTCGACCCGGGCGATAATCTTCCCCTACACTACGTGCAAGTCACATGCACATCCAGCTATTGCCAATAATTGCTCGCGTCAAATCATAGTTTTATTTTCATTTTTAACAAAAATATCAACAACCTTTAGTCAACATCTTTAATTCATAAAGAATAATATGCCTCTTTATTCATTATTCCATTACTAAGCATGGCTAAGCATGGTTAATATGTAATCTCATATACCCATGTTGACATTATGTACTGTCTAATCTTATTCTAGAGTTATCAAGGTTCACAGTTCATTATTTAATAAGGAAGTTCCATGAGATAACATGTATATCTACGAGTTCCAATATAGCCAATTTATTGAAAATACGCGCATGCATAAATAGATTTGTCAAAACAAAACAAAATTAAAATACTAGAATCAATATGATCAAAGGGGGTGCTTGCCTTGCTGATTGTTGTTTACGACGAAGTCGAGGTCGTAGTTGGCGTTGTGGACGACGGTGTCAGAAGCGTCGGTGTCTACACGTCGTTCAATGGGAAACACGGCAAATAACAAATAACAAGTTTCAATAAGAGCAAAAAGAAAATAGATGAAAAATTAAATAGAAATCCGTTATAGAAAACAGAGGTGGTTTTAGGGTATAGCTAGGGTTAGGGTTTTAGTCTTCATGATTTCATGTACGTTTATTTATTCGGGCTTTTAATTAAAGAGCTGATTCTTGTTTGGCGGTGTTTCGAGTACATTTAGGGTTTAGGTTAACTCTTTACTTTAGAGCATAAGTTTATGATTTTCAAAGGTTTGTGATTCTTGTTTTTACGATTTCAAGAGGCTAAAATTATATATATGTATGTGTATATTTGCAAATTGAAGAGGCTAAAATTGTTAGGATATTTATAAGATTAAGACTAGGTGATTATGTAGTATGTTATGTGCAACTAGTGTTCAATCCTAAATGTCTTATCCTGGTTTCCAAATCAAGAATGGCTTTACCCATATTGGAAATAAGGTTTAAGCTTAAAAAAAACTAGGGAACGGTATACCGTTACCTAGCTTTTCTATGGTATACAGTAAATACCATTTCATACGCGCAGACCTTGAAGTCGGCGCCGAGAGCGAGACGCGATGTGTGCGGCGGCTCTGGAGGAGTACGTCTGGGCCGTTTATCGCAACGGCCGCAAGGCGGTACGCCATCCGGCGGAAGGACGCGTTCGACGACGAGTGGCACGCCCCGCGCGCGCGCTGGCGAGTCCATGGGAGCCGGGAGCCGCCACGCCCCGCCAAGAGGAGGGCACCACGCCGTCCGCCGGGCCCATCGGCGAGCTCACCTACATGCGTGCCCACGTCGAGCGCGTCGTCGGGTCCAAGGACTCTAGGCGTTCTACATGATCAACCCAGACGGCGGCAACGACAACGACGGCAATAACGCGCCGGAGCTGAGCATTTTCCTAGTGAGGAAGAAGTGAGAAAAAATGCTAGTACGTACGTAGTACATATATACTGTTCTGTGAATACGATCGAGTACAGATATATGTTTTTTGTGAGAAGAGAGGCACATATATATACAGAAAAACTTTGAAGTTGGCCTCTTGAAACTCAGTTAAAAGTTTCACAACGTTTCACAGACATGTTTCACGTTTCACATGAAACATATCCGTTAAATTATGCTTGACAAAACTGAAACGTTATGAAACTTATAAGTACACTACGAAATCTGGTGAAACTTAACTGTGAAACAACATGAAACCTATCTATGAAACGTTGTGAAACTCCTGAATCAATTAATGGCCTGAAACATGCTCTGAAACCTATAAAACATGCTCTGAAACTTGTTGATACTCATGGGTTGAAACTTGGTGAAACTTGAAATATTCTAGAAACCCAAAATTATTTTGAATTTTGTTTTAAATCAAGTTTTAGATTTGAAACTTGATGAAACTTGTAGTTTCATATTAAAAACTCATTGAATTTTATTGAGACATACTAAAATATTTATAAAATCTATTTGTAACTCTTTTGAAACCTAATGAAACCTAATGAAACATATGAAGCTGAAACGTATGAAACTTATAAGTACACTACGAAACCTGGTGAAACTCAACTGTGAAACAACATGAAACCTAATTGCAAAACTTAGCTGTGAAACCTGCTATACCGTTGGAATTGATTCCAACAGTATAGGGTTCAGTAGTAGCGCTCCTTAAGCTTAACTATTTGCACAGGGTGAAGTCTCAAGGTTCGAATATATTCAGTTATTGATTTGCATAACTTTTAATGTTTACTTACAAAAAGCTATGCATGATTAACTGAGCTACAAGGTACTGGTATGTATATGAACTAGTCTTTTATTGGTATAGGTTTGGCTCATAAAGGGCCTAATGTTAACATCTTAATTTACATAACCATGGTCACATTTATTTCCAAAATTTCAGGAACTAGTTTCTCTACATTTCAATCCTATAAAATTTGGTTCATTTTATATACATGAATCCTATTTGTAAGGGACTATTTGATTGTTGACGGTTCACTCTGGGTTCTTTGTGATAGAGTGGGAGTACTACATGTGGGCCAAGCACGATACACACTTATATTTGTAACCTTAGTTGTGAAGTTTTATGTGAGGATTCTGTATGACACATATGCATAAAGATATATAATGGGGTTAGAGATTGCTTGAACTAATCAAAGATTGATTGACTTGAGACGTTTACTGGAGGTTATTAAGCTAGTCAGGTTCTTTATGAGCTGAGTAACTGATTTGAATTGAGGGCCAATTAACTAATACCCAAAGCTCCTGGGCTTATCCAAAGTCCAAACTCAGGTTATAATATGTCATATTCTTATTTTCAGGACAACTTTTTAAGAATTCTTATATGGCATACATGCATAAAAGTATATTTGGGATAAGGATTTGTTTAAAATTCTTAAGGTCTCAGTGTTCGATTAATTCAACTAGTCAAGCTTATTTAAGCTAAACTTCCAATTTTTGAATTGAAGATTCAATGGATAACTAATCAAGGATCTGCTTTCTTCATCTTTTTACCTTTTTGGCTAATCAGTTGATTAATTACATAAACAGATGACCTCACTTGTCATGTATGTTATTAAAGCATCATTTTAAATGTGCAATATCTATATGAGAGTTTTATAGGACATGTATGTATATATGCAGATATTAGAGCAAGAACCATATGAGTTTAATTAAATACTTCCCAGCTTTGGGTCTTGACACTTAAATTAGAGATAAATCGAATTATCAGGTTCATTTTTAGTGTAGTCTCTGATTTTGGAGGTCGCAAAATTACTCGAGACGTCGTTCAATCTCTACAGAGCTTGTGGATTGCCACACAAGGACTTGTCGCAGCTGAAGTACGTTATAAGTTTTCGGTATCCGCTAGTACGCAATAATCCTTCACACTCAACAATACCTCCGAAACTAACCAATTATATTTTGGTAGTGCCACCAGCAGCCAAAGGCCACTAACCAATGTGGATTCTACATTTGCCACAACATGCAAATCCTCATTGGTGCAAAGAAGACCAATGTTATGGAGGTTTGTCAATCTTGCAATAATTGTTTCCACTTATCAATTTATATACATGCAAGATTTACTCTTCCCATCTACAGGCTTGAAAATGCACTGAGTCTGCGTTGGAACAGGCTGGCCTACTACGAATTTGAGGACAATTCTGTGCCTTCTTCATGCGTGAGGTCATAAATCCAAAAGGCGAATGCACTCAGCCTCACCTGATGAGTTGTGAATTTGTTAGTTATCACTTGGGTTAATTTGTGAACCTTGTGCTGTGAACTTGTGAGTTGTAGTTATGGATTCAATTGGTTAATATATCTAAGATGATTTCTGATATGGATGCACTATACGTAGTGTGTAACATGTAATCTGAGTTGATTTCTGAAATGTATGTCATAATAATATGCTTATAATGTAAACTCTGTAATCTATTTTGTTTTAGAGATCATGGCTAGCATTTCCTGAGGCTAGCGAATAAAATTAAAAAATCTTTAATAATACAAACCATCGTCATAGACGATTCTTAGCTACAACCGTCTGAGGTGATGTAATATTACAGACGATTCTAGCTACGAACCATCTGTGATGAGTGAATATCACGAGACGATTCTAGCTACGAACCGCCTATGATGATGGACTATTATAGGCGGTTCGTAGCTAGAACCGTGCTCGTGATTGTGGACTATCACAGATGGTTCTAGCTACGAGCGATGCCGTGATGATGTGTCATCAAAGACGGTTCTAGCCTATAATCGTGCGTGATATTCGCTCATCACGCGGTTCGTAGATAGAACCGTCTCGATGTTAATTTTCAGCGGCGGTTTAGAAACCGTTAATGATGTGCCCTTTTATCAGCGACATATGTTTACAGACGATTAACAAAACCATCAGTGACGATGTTTTTGAACCATCTATAATGAGCTTTTGTGTAGTAGTGAGATTTAATCAAACCATTCAAGGACTCTTTCTTTGTTTTTGACCTTTTTGACTAACTGGTTAATTATACCCCTGACTAGTTGGTCTTACCTGACAAGAGCCAAAGAAGCTACCAAAATTACTAACAGACACAGCTCCTGAGCTTTAGCATATCTAGGTACATGCTACATTATACACCGGTCAATTCTGTCTCAAGTTTGCAAGGAATCACTTATAAAATCAATCAATATTGCTAGTGTGAAAACTACACTAGGGAAGTAGGCCTTTGTCTGTGCTGTAGCCTGTTATCATGATTTTGCCGTATTATAGTACGTTGCTTTCATGTAGTGAACACAATCAAACATGCTGGATGTTCATTTAATCAACTTGTTTCTGTTTTCTCATCTTAATGAATCAGCAGATTCTCAAATCAGGTAGTAACCTCCAACAAATCAGACACTAACAGCAATATTTATTTATTGATTTCAAGTTTCCAATATATATATATATATATATAACCAATGAATCATAGACTAGCTATCAATACATCAACCTTCCTCTCCATCGCTGAAGCATATATTATGCAAATATTGATGTTCTCCGGACAATTAGTTTTTCAGCTAACCATCGTTCGGTATCTGTATGCTTCATTATACTATGATTGATTATTGTTATATTAACAAGGGCATATGTTATGCATGCATACTGTAAGACAAGGTTGATTTTAATTGAATTTCTACTTTAAATTAGTGTCTGAATTGTTTTATCTTTAAAGTTTATTCAAATTAATCAGGTTCATTTAAACTTTTGAATTTTGAATTCAAAACTATCCAGGGATCCTTCTCTTTGCCTATTTATATATTTTTTTTGACTAAATGATTTATATGGCCCTACTGGTCATGAAACTAACTAAAAGTGCTTGATTATTCACCTTTGGATGGATGGGGGCACTAGTCAGAGAAGCCATAACAGAGCATGGGCGGCACCATGGCTGCAGCTCGGGTGAGCTCTGGTCGACAGCGAGGCAAGCGCAGGGGAGAAGAAGCGAGGCCAAAAATGGAACGCCGGGGCTCTGCCGAGGTCACATTGGGCGGCGGCTGCCATGGCCGGTGGTGGTGGCGCAACGAAGCCGGGCGACAGCGGCAGGGGATGCCCGTGGCGGCGACTGGTCGGCAACGGGAAGGCTAAATTGATTTGGGGGTTTGGTTGGTAGTGAATGAGGATGCTTCACACAAATTTAATTGGAATTTGGGGCTTTGCACGGGAAGTTAGCTCATATCCCGACTGAAATGGAGAAGTGCGGCCATGGCGAAATTGAGGCTGCTCGGGTGGAGTTTGGGCAGTGGGGAGGTAGGGAATGGTGTGGAGGGAGCTCGGGAGCGATTGGTAGCTTTTATATGGGTATTAAGGCGGTGCTCGGGTGTGAATTTGCTGGCTTGGATTGCGCCGCCGTGATTTGAGCAGTGTCTCCAAAATGATGGCAGCACAGGGCATGGGGATGCTGTCCATGGCAGGGAATGGTGATGGTGACGCCCTCCTTTGGCTTTATACTGTGCTAGGTCGGTTTGTGTGCTTGGTTGCATTAAAATCACGCTCAAATTGACCAAGAACAGAGCCATGGGTGGCTGGCTGTGTGTTTGGAGTGGGGAAGAAGAACCTTCTGACGTGTGGGCCCACGTGTAAGTGAAACAAGAGAAGGCAACTAGATTTTCTCCCATGGGACAGCACATGTTCTCCTCATTAATTGACCTAGAAATTCGTGCCCAAATTTTCTGAAACTTTTTTAGTATGAAGTTTAGAAAATTTTAGTTATCCGGTAAAAATTTCAAGTATAAATATTGTGCATAAAAATTCTTATAATTCTGATAAGCTGTACCATTCTTTTTCATCTTCTCTGTTTTTCATTTATTTGAGGATTTAAACATTGTCAAGAATTTTTGTAAATATTTGGGGAGATTTTTTATGGTCTAGGTGTTATCCTTTAAAAATTTAAGGATTATATCTTTCATATTTATTTTCTAATAAATCTGACATTGAAATTTCTAGATTTTCTAGTTTTCTGTTTTAGAATTTTGAAAGGCCCTAAATGTGATTATTAATTTTTAATAGAGATTTAAATTTCTCTAAGGAATATATAGTAAAAATTACAGCTCAAGATAAACTCTATAGATTTTACAAAAATCTGACAAGCTACTGTTTTTAGTCAAATTCTATTAATTCTCATTTCTTTTCATTCATTAATGTGTTCATATTACTTTTGACTGCAGAAGAAGTTCCAGAGATTTCTGATGTTTTAATATATTTTTTGTATTTTTTATATTTGTTTTTACTTTTTTACATTTACCTTTACTAATTCATTATAAAAGACTTTTTCGTTAGAGCAAAATCCCAAGGAAAACCAGAAAAGCCAAGGAAATTCAGAATTAAGCACATTCAAAATTTAGAATTTCCATTTTCATTTTGTTTGAAATTTTTTTGGGATGTTACACTAGTTCAGGTATCCGAATCAAACAAATTCATGGTGTTACAATATTGTAAAATTTGAAAAAAAAATTGTGGCAACATTCAAAGATAATTGTGAGACAACTAATTCAATCCAATATAATAAAAAAATTCCAGAAGTGTAACAGTTAGTTCATATGTTTGCAACAAATTTTTTTTGCTCTAGATGCAACAAACACAAAATCAATAAACAAAATTGTGCAACAAATTTGAACTATTGGGGCAACAAATACATGGACATTTTGCAACAAAAAAATATAACTTGTTGCAATAACAAATAAACTATTCAACATCTGCAACATTTGATGTTTCGTGTCACAACATCCGAAAACAACTGCTGCCACAACTCGACTTACCATCGTCATCATTTCGAGATGAACATAGAGGAGGAAGGCCTACACCATTTAGAGCACGGTGCGAGTTGGTCCCTTAACGTCTACACCAGCCCATCGGGCACCGTCTACACATCGTCGGAGCATGAGGTGAGCTCCCGCGGCTTGACGCCCTACATGGTGGCTGCCTCCCCATCACCGACCAGTACGCACCACCTTCCCACCATCACTATTGGCCTCTCCTGCCTCTTCTCCTCCCCGGCCGCAGCCCCTCGCACCACGGCTCATGATGAGGTTGACACACTGTGGCATGATAGATCCGACGAGCCAACTGTTGCTGGTAGGGGTGGGGGCTACTCCTGCCCATAGCCGTCCTCGCCGTTCAAGTGGCTGGACCACCTCCACCATAGCACCGTGTCATTGTTCCACAGTCCCGCATCCTCACTGGCCTTCAGGGAGCCCGTCGGTTTCTTTACTCGTCGACAGTGGGAGAGACATGAGAAAAATATGGGTATGGGTGGTAATTGGAGTGGGATAGGGGTGAAAACGGAAATGGAATTTCCGACCATTCTGGAGAAAAACAGAAACGGAAGCCTTTTTTCGGAAACAGAAATGGAAAATATCGTTACAGAAACGAAAACGAATTTTTTTTGTCGGAAACGAAACGGAGAGCCATTTCTGTCGGAAACGGAATAGGAAATTCCGTATAAGTGAAACCGGAAATTCCGTCGGGAACTTGGCCCACTTGGCCCAAAAAGGAGAATGGAGAATTTACATTTATTTTCGAATTAAAATAATTTTAGAAATACAAATGGCTTTATAGAAAATATCAAATAGAGTTCAAAAATTCTGAAAAAAATCTCAAAAATACTTTGGAATATTTTGAACTAAGGAAAATTATTTTTAGCATAATTTTGGCTTCATTTTTCATGAATAAATTAATTATATAAATCTGAAAAATAGCAAAATGGCATTTATAAACTCTAAAAAATCCAGGATAAATCTCATAAAATCATAAATGAACATTGAACAATAATATGCAAATTTTAGGGTATTACATCTTTATAGTTCGAGGAGTAAGAGGATGTCAATGATAATGATATGTAGAACGACATGATGGTCTGATCTAGGGGACAAATAGCGAGCTTTCAACTGACAAACTTGAGAAAAAACTTTCTAGTGATACCGGTGATCATAACATTATTCTTTTATCCGCCTTTGAGGTGGAATGAGTTACATTATTTTTGCGGTCATGTATATTGTGATCATGTACTACATTCTTGTGGAATTTTTCACTTTCGTTTTTTTATCCGCTCCGTTCCGTTCCGCATTCGTTTCGTCATTATTCGTATCTGTTTCGAGTTTTCGATTTCGTTTACATTCGGTAAAGATATGGAAACGGAAACATAACGACCACTTACGCATCAGTTTCGTCCGTTTCCATCCTAGAGTGGGATAGGCATTTGCTGTGGATAAGGCTAGGAGTGGACCGGAGTTAGTAGCCTTGGTGCAATAGAGTCTAGTGGACCGTCCGACACTACCTTGAAAAAGGCCATCGGTGGTGGTTCATAAGCGCCATCGGTGGCGGTTTTGAACCGTCACGCATTTAGTGCCTGCGATAATCGAGGATTATCGGTGGCGGTTCTAGAACCGCCACGAGATAACACTATCGTGGCGGTTTTTGGCTAGAACGATCGATATTGGGTATTAGTGGCGGTTCGAGCCAAAACCGCCACTAATAATACAATTATCGATGGCGGTTGTTGGATAGAACCGCCATCGATACTCAAATATCGATGAGCGGTTCTAGACCAAAACCGCCAGCGATAATACGACTATTAGTGGCGGTTTTGGCTAGGCGCCATCGATACAACTATCGATGGCGGTTGTATATAAACCGTCAGCGATAGACATAATATCGATGACGGTTTTTGATAGAACCGTCACAGATATTACTTCGATGGCGGTTTTGGGCTAAAACGCCGCGATAATCCCCACACGAAAATAAAAAGCGGCATTTTGGCTAGCCTCAGTGGCGCTAGCCATGCCTCTTCATTATGTACACAGCGAGAAGAATACATTGAATTATTGAAATTTGAGTATACATATTAGTACCTATTGCTGTTATAGACTAACCAATATAATCCGAAATAACATGTATTGCTAATTCTTGATACAAACCATCCAGAAAGAAAGAAGGAAAAAGAGAGTTGCTTACCTCTAGTGCATATTGCAAAGCTCATAAATGATATGGATAACACAGAGCGGTGAAGTTTGCGGGAAGAGACACAAATTTCTAGAAATACAAAAATGAAGCATCTAGGAGATAGTACATGGTAGCGATTAAAGTATTGAAGAATCCAATATCTTGTACACGAAGAAAGACAGAGGCATGAGATAAATCTGAAAATTCCATACCTCCGTAGTGCACAAGGTTCTTTTTTGAGAGTTCCTTCTGAGACCACTTTGGTGACATGGTTTGCCATTGTTTCATACATCATAAACTGAATTGATGGTTTACATACATAACAATTTACACGGTTCAACCTATGGAACTACATATATAGCCATTAAATTTTGGTTACGATGTTACGAAAAATAGACAACCAAGCATGATTCTTGTCACAACAAGTCCTTTTCGAATCCTCCTATGCTCGCTAAGCTTGCAATTCTTGCACACAAATTTCATGTAGCAGTGAGGACCTATGCACATGCGTATATGGATTGCCATGTCAAAGATATTGTATTTAAGTAAGTGAACCGATCTAGTCCTCTTTTTGTTTATTAAAAACAGACCTATAAAAAACACATAATATTTGGTTGTAGCCCACTGATTTGTAATATAAGTATGGCTTATTTGCACATAATATCGCAGACATGATATACATAAACCAACTAACAATTATAAATCTACACTCATGTATAAGATTGAGTTGTCTTATTTGCCTCCAAAAACAATTTTACATATGTAACCAAACGCAGTTTTGGAACCACAATACAAACATAGCAAACTTTGAAATGTGAGGATTGCGAACATCTGGAAGATCAAAGCATCCAAGTAGCTTACTAAAAATATGAAATAAGAGATGTTCATCTTATATGCACAACATACCCACACACTAACCTATGCCCTACATGGTATGCCCATACCTATGGTTGTTATATAATTAAGAAGATAACCTATAAGAAGATGCATTTTGATTACTTGTACCATGCTATTCCATTAGCTCCTTGATGTGATCTTGGAAATGTAGAAATTTTCTCTACTCCACAAAGCAAATATATAATATAGAACTAAAAGAGAATGGCAAATACAACTCCATATTCGATTTATTTGGACGGAGAAACAACAAAGCTCTACCTTAGCGATCAACAGGCATAAAGCTGCGGCGTTTATATGCAATAGGAAAAGAAGTAACAAACGAGTAGCTATTGCATTAAACACAAACAAAACATTAGTCTTGACAATAGAATAATCAAACTAATCATTCCTTTCTCTATAACCCTCCCAAATAACGACATCGAAGATATCTTCATCATTTGACCAACATTGAAGATGTTACCAAACAAATCGGATCCATCATTTGACCAACATACTCATGTATTATCAAGGAACTAGAAAAATATTGAAGGATAAGCTGTACACTGTTTGGGGTGGTAACTTGCTAGAATAACATGAATTTAGCTTTGTATACTTCAACCGAGCTATGTACGAGAAAATTGCGGGCAAAGTGTCAACCAACTGCGAGAAGAACAGATTAGTTTGGGCAGCATTTGTTCAATAAAAGCATGCAAAATGAAGTAATATAAAGAATATTGAAGAAATGAGTATGTCACACCTTGTATAAGTTATTGGCGGTAGCAAACCAGGAATATGCACATCGGATCGTTTCATTTCAGTCAAGGCAAAACTGTAATAGCAAACCAGGAAACATATAATATTGTAAGACAAGACAAACAAAAAACACCTATAATATTGTAAGACAAGACAAACAAAAAACACCATTTTACCTTCTTTGTATACATGTTCATGATGGCCGCTTGCTACAGTAGTAGTTCCCCTCTAATTGACCGCTATTTGATTATTTTGGTGAGATCATTCGCAATTCTAACCAGAAAATAATATATTGAAATAGTATGGCTATATATCTATATAATAGATATACAAGGTGGTTAGTCCATAACCGACAAAAGGTTCATATAGCTCACGTATATAAATGTTCCTATCGATTACTGGAAGTCATAATATCGAGGATGTGATGATAACACGATGCTCAAACAGTCATATATAAGACAATATACAAAATATCTATGAAGAGTACTTGCATCCAAAAGGCTTGCATAACCTTGACAAAATAAGTGACATTGGCAAAGAAGGGTTCCCATTTGAAAGGAACAAAGAGTTATTTACACTTTGTAATGAAAGCAGAATTGAAGTAAAAAGCCTAAACTAGTGGAGGTAAACTAGAAGCCTACGGGTCTTGGAGGTTGAAGACATGTGATTTGGGACAATAGTATGGATGAGTGGATCGTTGTTGTCTTCGTCATAAAACTCGCCATTTTGTTGATTATTTCCTTCATGATGAAGTAGGCGAGTGGCCCGAATGCCTTGGATTTGGAAGGAAGCGATCCTACAGTGAGACAACTTGAGGTATTTGTAAGTATAAAAAACAAAATTAAGAGAATATAGAAATTGAGTGGTGTGAATCAATGTGTCATGTCGGCATGGTGACCTCTACGTCATTGTCTTTTATTGTGCATGATAAGATTTGGCGCATGTCTTGCACACGAAGTACCCACATAAATTTGTTCCTTTAATTTGCTTGTGACCTTTGCAAAATCGAATGAACTAAGATGTCGTCGAAGGAGCTATTTACTATGAAATATGATATAAGAGTATTCCTTCGTGCGTCTGGAAACTTCGTGCACGGATTGTAAGGGATTTGTGGTATGGGCGGTATCTCGAGCTCTTGACAATATCTTTTGAGCGCCTCATTCACTAAATGTGTCATCTCTTCAAAGTCTTTTTTAGGTTTATCTAGTGGATCCATGATCAGCATCTTGCTCTTTTTTGGATGAATTATTACGAGAATCCAATGGAAGCTACATACACATGCATGATGCCAGTCATTAGTCCTTACATCAGAGTAAATAACGAAATAAACGAGTAATTTAACTAGCTAGTGAGCAACTTACTTAAAATTGTATGGCAAAAGTATAAACTCCTTGTCTTGTAGTTTAATCAAAACTTTATATACGTACTCCTCGACCTCCTTTGGTACTCTTTTGATTTCATGTTGGCAAACCGTTCCCGGGTCGAGGAATCCCACTGGCCCTTGGTTCTTCGTACTTCAATCATCTCGTATCTATATAACGAATTAGTTAGACATGAAATTTATCGGTATTACGTGAATGTAGGCCAAGATTAATATATTAGACACTTACGGTGACCAAACATCTCAAAAAGATATGTCGAGGCGTCGTGATAGAACAAGTTGTGCAAGTTATCGAATTCTATTAAGAAGTAGCCATGGCCCTCATGGTGAAAATGTTCCTCACGGAAAATTGCGGTGATCATCTTTGGGAGTACGTCTTGGTTGGATCGATCTAAGTACCATGCATGTAATCGTTGCATCATGGGTGTTAGACTTTTTAACTTGAGCGGTGACCAAGGGCTTCCTACCTCAATTTCTATCTTTGTTGATCATCTTGGTCATCGGACTTCGCCTTGCCCTTACTTTTTGTCGCATACGACATCATACTCGATCTGGCCTCACTTTGATCTGGTAATCTGACTTGTCTAATGTGCCAATTTTTGGGATCGAGGTTGTAGGTTTGTCATTTGAAGTACCGGTGTTATAGGTTTACGCTTTGGAGTACTAACGGTGGCCATCTTGATGGGGTCCTCAATGCATTTCTTTTCTACCTCATTTTGCTTCTTCCCGTTTCACTCTCGAGTCTTTGGTGGCGGATCGAGGATTGTCTCTGCAGGAGAGGATGGCTTGCATGGTCCAAGACGATGTCACGCTTGCGCCATTGGATGAATGAGTGGGCGGCACTTCCTAAGTAGTTATCTCATCATTGGTGGGTTTTCCATCCGATCTCGAAAGCGTGCAAATACCGTGTCCACTTGGACCTTTGCATAACTTGGCGCTTATCGGGGTATTGTGCAGACACCCCTTCTTGGCACGGATAGACTACCCCTCAGCGGCACTGTACAAATATGTTCATCACGACACGTTGAGTGACGAGTGTGGGGTCTGTATGTCGTCCACGGGATAATGGTTGTTGTCGCTACGCCAATGGCGTGGGACGCGCAAGCTATTTGCGACGACTGTAGGATTTGGAGAAAGCGTTGTGGGCTGCGATCGACTCAAGGCTTGTTGTACTTGTCATTCAACTTGTTCTTCAATGGTGCCTTGTATTTCTCGCAGAACTCTTTCCTTCATCATTTCCATTTCCT
This sequence comes from Otatea glauca, assembly GCA_036346275.1. NCBI lineage: Eukaryota > Viridiplantae > Streptophyta > Magnoliopsida > Poales > Poaceae > Otatea > Otatea glauca. Next base: position 25,982,536 of record CM070718.1, read on the forward strand.
TCTCGGCCCGCTCATCTTTAGCTCTCTTGAGCTCCTATAAGAGTCTCCGTGCTCGAGGAATCCACTCCTCCATGGAACCTTGACCCGACGCCTCGTGTCCAGACCGGGTGCTCTTTGTTTCCTAGGGCGGCTGTTAGCTCGTCTTTCTCCTGTCTGGGTGAAAAGATCCTTGGGTGGATGGGCGTGAAACTCGTGAACTCGTTGCGTCATTGCTTCGTCTTCACTTTGCTCTTGAATGATAAACCCCGATGAACAACATATACGCCTCGCTAGCGTAGTGCTTCACTCGTCCGTAGTCCGATCAAGGGACTTGTGCCGACCAATTGGACCGCTTCTAATTCTTGCCTCTCCCATTGAGCAATTTTACCCGCGTACCCACTCGTGCCAAGTGCGTACCGCATGTTGACTGTATTTTCTTTGCTTTGATTTTCTCGGTGCAACAGGGCCCCGATATCTAAGACCTCCGAGATGGTGTACCGGCCTTGAGCTTCTTAGTTTTCCCTCGTCCTCGGCGTCTTGCAACAGAGCATCATACTGCAACAGCGGTGGAGGCCTCGGCACATTCGGTGGTTGGGTGGAGGGTAAGGTACTGCTCGGGCTCTCCTCCACTATAGGCTCGGTTTGGGCTCCATTAGAACTCTGATTCAACCCGAAACATAATTTTAAATCAATTATTACAGAATCATCTCATGGAATTTCAAAGTCTGGATGTCTTGTCTGTGTGTCATATTGTGTGTTGCTAAGATGAAAATGATTTTGCAAGAGCAAGATACTTAATTAGCTCAGAACAAAACTAATTAAGCAAGCATTAACTCTTGAACTAGTTACGATTGGTTGTAAATTTTGTGGACCCAATATGTAGCTATGGTGCATACGGTGAGCACTAAAATGCTACACACATACACCTTGCAACGCCCATGGTTTGCATTAATGAAACTCAATCTAAATAAAACATGTAGGACAAGTGGAAGATGAAAACATGTAGGGAAAGTGGATGACTACTGAACAAAGCATGCGAGATGCAACAAGTGGAAGATGATCCGTAGCATTCTTAGCTAGTTCTAAAATATGGTAGAAGCGAAGAAAGAAAATGAGTTAAATCTAATAAGTATAAATGAGCTTCAAGATTTTGGTGTGACGGGTTAGGCTTCAAGATTTTCAAGTTGAGCGGGCTCGATTGTCTAGATCAATATTCTAAGAAAATTAGGCAAGTTAATTAATTCTTGTTCTGTTGCTTGCTTAAAGAAACAATTGGCACATATTGCTTGCTTAAAGAAACAATTAAGCGGTAACCATATATATATATATATATATATACTTGTCTCTTTAGGATCCCATGGTCTTAATCATGTATTATCTGTGGCGGTTCTGTATACGAACCGCCACAGATAATGTTATCAGTGGCGGTTCTTTTAAGAACCGCCAGCGATGTGCCTCTATACCTTGAAATTTGTTTCGAATCTTATCGACTATTGTCGAATAGCGTGGCGAGTTCGAAGACCTAGTTTTAGTCTTTGCGCAATTGCGGCGTTTTACGATTTTGTGTATTACTTGTAAAGCAAATACATAAGCGATTTCTGAGGAAAGAATCCGGACTCCTTTCACCTGACGGACTCAACAAACTCTCCAAACTTTCAATCGGATAGAACACTATTTTGTCATCCGGCAAAACAAACAAGTACTCTTCAGACATTGAAACAATCACCAAAACTAGCAAAGTCCGAAATTGACTCAAAGACCAAAAAACTAGCACATAGCTAGGAAACAAAACCAAAACAGACTTTAAACTACCATGCACAAGATTATCTTCAACAGTGGTTATCATTAGGGTTGATTACATAGAGGAAGACTTGTGCGGCTGGTCATAATTTGCCAGGAGCTAGCTCCGCCTCGATATTTTGCCATTACTCGTATATAGCTAATTATTTTCTTTCACAATTTGCCCTTCTTCATGATCGTCGCGATGATAGGTAGCTTCTGAGTGGTTTCTTCCTCGAGCCCGATGTTGCCATCTCGAAAGGAGGCAACTCATCAAGCCGGTTGTACTCTTCCTCATCCATGACATTCTCAACTCGAGCGATCCTTCTTTTCCCTGAAGAACTACATGGCGCTTCTTATCTGTAGGGTCGATTACATAGAAGACTTGTGCTACTTGCTTCGCATAAGTCACGAATGGTTCATCTCTGTATCCGACATGTTCGATGTCCAAAGTAGTGAAGCCGTACTTGTTCACCTTGACACCCTTTGGGAGTTGTACCCAACGACACGAAACATTGGGATCTTAAAAATACATGAGTCGAGCTCCCAAATCTCTTCTATGAACCCGTAGAAGCTACTCTTCTTCTTGCCTATGTTGTCATAGGCATCTGTCTGAACACCACTATTTTGGTAAGTGCTTTTGCTATCCACGAGATCTCGTGTAAAAGGTATATCCATTTATGTCGTATCCTTGCCATGTCAAGATTGTACACGATGGCCCTTTTGCGACCACCTCAACATGACACTCGTTTCTTTCCAGTCATATGCTCTTTGAACCAATGATTGAACAAGCGGTTATGCTCTTTTGTTACCCAAACCTCGATCGTCCACGATTTTCCTCTCGTAGCTTATCCTTGTGCATGTCCATATACGAGGACACCTCAACCGATTGTTGCAAAGCGTGAAATGAGCTTTTGAATAATCCATGATTGTAAGAATTTGTTGATTTCCTTCCAATCGTCCCTTTCCTAGCTTGACCTACCCTCATGTCGGGATCTGAGGCACTCCTACCGGTTCCACCCCTCCATGTAATCCACATAAAACTCGATAACCTCCTCGGTTGCATAACCTTCCACAATCAGACCCTCCGTAGAGATCGATTGCGTACATACTTCTTCAGGATACCCATGTACCTTTCGAACGGGTACATCGATGCGAGAATACGGGGCCACATACATTTATCTCATTCACAAGGTGAACAATGAGATGAACCATTATATCGAAAAATGATGGAGGAAATACATCTCTAGGCGGCATAGTGTCTTGACCACATCATTTCGATTCGAGAAAGTCCGATGGGATCGATGACCTTACGTGAAATCGTGTTGAAGAAGAAACACAACCTCATGATTGCCTCTCGGACCTTTTCGGGCAAAATACCTCTAATTGCAATAGGAAGCATTTGTGTCATCATCACATGACAATCATGAGACTTCATGCGATTAACTTCAAATCTTTCATCGAGACCGGTTTCTTGATGCTTGCGGATGTAACCGGACGGAACTTTCACACCATGCAAGCATTTGCAAAGTTACATTCTCTCTTTCTTCGAAAGAGTGTAGCAAGGTGGGGAAGGTAAAGTCGCCCTTTCCGATGTTACGAGGATGTAGCTCAGCTCGATTTTCATAACTTCGGATCCCCGTGCCTTTAGTCCGTCCTTAGTTTTGCTAGGAATGTTGACAAAAGACCAATCAAGCTATCACATACATTTTTCTCTCGTGCATAGCGTCTATGCGATGTCGAACTTCTAAGTCCTTCCAATAGGGCAAGTTCCAAAATATCGATCTCTTCTTCCATGTGGTCTTCTCGAGACGAGACCTCGATGTATTATTACTATCTCCCTTTCCAAGTCGACATTAATATCCTTAACCATATCATATACCTCTTCCCACGCGAGGCCTTGGGGCTATACCATCCTCTTTTGTCCCGTCGAATTGTTTTTCATATTGCGGTAGGGGTGATTCTGCGAAGGAACCTACGGTGATGCATGTACACGGTTTTCCTCGAGTTATTGAGCCACACACTAGCGGTTTCATCCATGCCTTTGGAGGCATGCTTTGGCCCCTTTATAGTACGACCGGATAGGTTACCAAGGGCGGAAATCATTGATGGTGCAAAACAACAATGCCCGTAGGATGAAGTACTCTCGCTTGTACTCATCCCATACACATACACCTTCGTTCCACGATATCACAAGATCTTCCACCAATGGTTGTAGGTATACATCAATATCATTGCCGGGTTGTCTCGGCCCTTGGATAAGCGACATCATAATGTACTTTCGTTTCATACACAACCAAGGAGGAAGGTTGTAGATCTGAGAGTTACGGGCCAAGTGCTATGAATACTACTCATGTTACCGAAAGGATTCATTCCATCCGTACTCAACCCAAACCTTACATTCCTCGGTTCATTCCCAAGTCCATCCTAAAGAGCCTATCGATGGTTCTCCCTTGGCGAATCGCAGGTGTCTCGACTTTCCATCCTTTTACGCTCTTCGAGTGCCATCGCATCGATTGGGCATGCTTTTGTTTCAAATAAGCGCTTCAACCTAGGTATTACCGGTAAATACCACACCACTTTAGCGGGCCCTTTCTTCACCACGGTGCCCTCATTGTCATGGCCTTTACGCTTGTATCGTGATGATTTGCACACGGACATACATGCATGTCGTATACTCTTTGCGATAGAGTATACAATCGTTTGGACATGCATGTATTCTTTCTACTTCAATCCCAATGGACATACAACCTTCTTAGCTAAATAAGTGGTTATCGGCAATACGTTTCCATCTGGAAGCATGTCCGCTAAGAGTTGTAATAGCGCCGTGAAACTTTTATCGGATCAACCATTGCTTGCCTTCAATTTTAGAAGTGAAAGCACGGTGTGCAACTTTGTGTATTCCTCCTTGCAACCCGGGAACAAAGGTGTGTCCGAGTCATCCAACAAACCCTTGAATTGATTAAACTCTCTCTGACTAGTGTAGTTCCCTTCTACATCGCGCAACATCTAAGCAAGATTATTATCGTCATCAATGTCCAACCTATCCTCATCAGATCCATAACTGATGTCAGCTGTCATAATGCCTTCTCCATCATCCAATACGTTATCACCTTCATGTATGTTTTCCTCTTCACCGTGACTTGTCCAACGTGTATAGCCAAGTACAAAACCTCTTCGAATCAAGTGCAAGTGGATGTGCTCTTTGTCTGAAAACATTTTCTCATTCTTGCAATCAATGCATGGACAATGTATGTACTCCGTCTTCTTGTGCAACTTGTTCTCCTCAGTGGCTCTTAAGCGAGATACCCCATCGATGTAATCTCGGTTTGTAACAGTTCGCATTGTACATCCATCTCGGTCCATCTAAAATTAATTAACATATAAAAATTGATTAAAAACTAATCTAATTACTTATCATCTAAATGAGCTAGATAATAAATTCATCATCTAAAAATGATGAGCATCCACCTACCAAATTAGCTAAAATTTCATGTATATTAATATCCAATAATCTTAATTAAATAAATTTAATATATGTCGCACTAATGGAACCAAATTAATAGTAATTAAAAACTAATCGAATACTTTTCTGTAAAGAAGCTAGATAATAAATTCATCATCTAAAAATGATGAGCACCCACCTACCAAATTAACTAAAATTTCATTTATATTAATACCCAATTATCTTAATTAAATAAATTTATTATATGCAAGATGTATATGTCCGTACACTAATGGAACTAAATTAATAGTAATTAAAAACTAATCTAATTACTTATCATCTAAAAGAGCTAGATAATAAATTCATATATATGCAAGATGTATATGTCAGTACACTAATAGAACCCAATTAATAGTAATTAAAAAACCAATCTAATTACTTATCATCTAAAGGAGCTAGATAATAAATTCATCATGTATCAAATTAACTTAAAATGCAATTAATATTAAATATATGCTTAATCATAATTCATCATCTATAAAAGGAACACAACATCATCTAATGAACCTAGCTAGGAAATAAATTCATCAACTACAAAATGGTAGCTAAATAAAAATAAACAAAATCTAAACTTTTCATCTCATCTACATATAAATCCTAATTAAACTTGGTTTAAAAATTAAATTGCAACAAGATTAACACAAATCAAGAGAGGAGAAAAAATAACTCACCAAGGAACAACTAGAGGAAGTACAAGCACAAGAATTGGAGAAAACGAAATCTGAAATTTAGAAGTTTTGGTTTGCTCTCGGGAAGAAGAAGACCAGTGCTGCTATTGACCACCTATTTATAGGCAATATTATTAGTGGCGGTTTTAACTAGAACCGCCATCGATAACGATATCTGTGACGGTTCTATCCTCGAACCGCCATCGATAATGAATTATCGATGGCGGTTCGAGGATATAACCGCCACGGATAATCAATAGAATCGATGGCGGTTGGAGGATAGCACCGCCACTAATAACCTAGTTATCGATGACGGTTCTAGCCTCCAACCGCCCGCGATAATGTATTTATTATCGATGGCGGTTCTATCCTTGAACCGCCATCGATAATAAATATCGATGGCGGTTTTAGGATAGAACCGCCAGCGATATTTTTCCGCTATTTTGAAATAGAACCGCCATAGCGATAATTATCTTTGTGGCGGTTCGGGCATACAAATAGGCCGTCACCTATTGCAGGTTTTGGCGTAGTGCGATTTTTCTCCATTGTATCAGACGCCTTTACAGTAGCATTACCGTTAATATAATTAATTAAGGTGGGTGTTAATTGATGTCCACACGGTCACCACACATCCAAGGGGGGATTGCTCAATAATTGTACTTTCGGAGTTCTCCTTTAATGTGCGAGTTTATATAATTAAAGATCAAGTTTGGGATCGAGAATTGGTAAATTGTGAGTGGCCTTCGTGCTCCTTGCAAATTAGGTTAACGAGCCCTACTATTGCGTTAAAGTATCAAACAATTTGTTCATCAAAATTTTGAATATTGGGTAATAGATCAATCGCACATTCGCAGTACCCATGCCGAAGCACAGACGTGGTTATTCCAACAATGACCTCCTTTTGAACCTCTCAATGATCTCCTTTTGAACCTCTCTTTCGGTTCTGGTTTGTGTAGCTTGAACTTTTATATTCAGAATAAAAAATACAAAATAATATAGACTACAGTGATCTTTAAAAAACATTTCACATGTATATAATATGTACCTTTGTGTAAAAATAGAAGAATGCATTTTTATCGGCTAGTCGATCAGTACGTACAGACGCATATGTTGATGACCAGTGATCCTAATTAACGTGAAGATTTTAGCCGTGCCTCCTAATCCGGTTGCACCTCGTGCATCAACACCGCTACCGCGCGGACCTGCCTGTGCTATGGTACTTACGCGCAGTAGAGCAGCAAATCGCCATCAGCTAGCCTTTTAAAAGAGAAAATTGGCATATATAAAACAAAGACGAGAACTTTACCCTTTAACTTTACGTACCATATGCATGCACAAAGTTAGCCATACAACATTGTAGATCTGTTCAACTTTTCTTCAAAATTTTCCCTCCTTGAAGTAAGCCCTACACGCCAAGCTAGGAGAGTTACCTTTCATGAAAGTATGCAAGACCCTGCAATTGCTAGTCTCCCGGTATCCAGGCTTGCCTCAGGATTGTCATTCACCTCTATCACACACACATATAAACCTCGGTATAGCTCACGTTGCATGCTATCCGGTAGTCGCTCGGTTATAAATAGTTGTTATTATAGATATTGATATAGTTTTTAAAATACAGTTTTAGCTTCTAATTCTATTATAATATTTTTATAAAATATAATATATTATAATATTATAAAAGTACTTTTCAAGACAAATCTATATATATAATTTCTATGTATCTAATTTAAATATTTAAAAAGATATTGACAGTTGAATTTCAAAAGTTTCCTTGCACCTATGTGAAACCATAATTATTTATGTTTGGAGCGAGTATCGACGAGAAGTTCTTACCATATCTTTCACTCGATCTTTTTTGACCAGTCCACATTATATTCTAAGTTCCATGCAAAAATAACTAGATCAAATAAGTCTTTTTCTTTTTGCATATGTTTACTTACAAAAGACACACCAAAAGAAGGTGAGAAAAGAGAAAAAGAAGGGTGAGAGGGTTAAAGAGAACACATGTCATGATATATATATATGAGTTGCTGTCCAGATCTTTCTCTGCCATTTAGGCATATAGGTACGTAATATATCATGATGCGTCCCGTAAAAGAGATCAAGGGCTCAAAGCTCTCGAATCCTTGGATCCCCAAGCCATCATTGAGTACTCTCAACCTAGTTAATTAGTACTTGAGCTACATATATGTAGCTATAAGTACTATACACATCTTTCGTTTGCAGTATAATACTCCCCATGTATAAATAGTTATCGTTTTAGATATATATGCAGTTAAATTTCTAAAACTTTGATTGTCAATATTTTTAAAATGTTTAAATTTGATACATGAAAATCATATGTGTAAATTTGTCTCAAAAATACTTTCATAATATTATAATTTTATTGGGTTTGATAAATATATTATAATAGAAATTAATTGTTAAAGTTGTGTTTTGAAGACCACGTCAATATCTAAAATGGCAGCTATTTGTGACCGGAGGAGGAATGCATATACCAAGCTTTAATTTAGGCTCTAGCGATGATCAGTAAGTAGTGAGAGATCCAAGAACTATATGCGCACAGTAGTCAGGTGAACCTAGCTTACAGTCATGGATGAGAACTTGAGAAGGCAAAGAAGCAAAGAGAGGGGAGACATTCTTTCCCAAAAAGTCCCTATATGCTGTCGAAACTCTCTCTCTCTCAGCACTAATTGTTGTGTGCGTATGTGTAGTCCGATAGCATCAACCTAATTACTGGGAGCTTGTTTCTAATTAAAAATGGTTGATCTTGTCAAGATCATCCAACTCGATCGTGATAAATGCCATGTTTGGAATGGATTTTCTACCAAAAGCTTTTGGGAAATCAGCCGAATTTCATTTTTCTTTTCTTTTTTTGAAAATGTAGCAGGAGCTCTGCTATTCTTTGTAGATAGGAGAGAAAATTCATAACAACGGCCGAAGCCTGCCCACCAGGTGCTGCCACCGAATTTTCACAATCAAATCTGCTAAGAGATTCGTGAACTGGTGACATCTTCTCAAGCTTCAGTGACGAGTTTCTCCCTCTACAGATAAAGATTTCTGATTTGTACTGTGCTGGAGGTGTTAGCAGCGTTGGGGAAGAGGCGCGGCGGCGGCAGCGTGCGAAGAGGGCGTGCGCGGCGACATTGGCATTGTTAGGGTTCGGGGTGGGAGAGAATACAATACAGGTATATCCATAATCCAAACGGTAGACTAGCAGAAAATATATTGACCATCACCACAACAAATTTACAACATCTCCATTTCGTCATTAATGAAGCGCATAATATGCCATTGATCCAATCCTCCAATGCCATTAATTCCCAAAAGCAAAGGGAAACTAAAAATGCCGTTGATCCAAACTTCCAATGCCATGAATTCCCAAAAACAAACGTAAAGGGAAACTAACAAAATTAACAAAGAAATAAACGAAAGAAAGAGCTAATTAGACATCCAATTAATCTAGCTTTTCATCAGAAGGTCACCCCGATAAACACATGGATCCTTCATTTACACAATCACAACTCCTCCTGTCTTCTGAAGAACAGCGTCCGGTCGACCGCCGTGAGCAGACACACATCACCGAAATTGCGTGCATCGGCTTGATCACTCCCTATGTCGAGGTTCAGATCAAAGCAAGATGAAGAAGACGAGGAGACGCCAACTTCTTTATGATCACGATCACTTGTATCCTCCTCCTTGGACTCCTCCCTCTCCAGCTTCATCTGCTTGCTCGGCGGCGAGCAAGCTCTAGACCTGATCGCGTCGAAGCTCTCGCAGCTCAGGATGATGATGGCATCGCTCACGCCAATCTCGTCTCCGGTTTGGCTCCGCACCACCCCACTGTCGATGGCCTCCTTGATGCCGACCTGGCAGGACAGGTCGACCTGCTCGACGTCCTCCATGAGAATGACGTGGTGCGGGTTCTCGGAGAAGGCCTCATAGAGCCGTTCTAGGTAGGCATCGCTCGCCACGGGTGTCCGTGGCCGCTTGTTGCTCCGGTGCTCCTCGGTGGAGCCGGCCGAAGCGGACGGCGAGGAGGCGCCGCCGAGTTTGATGGACAGGAAGTTCTTGCGTGAGCCGAAGACGAGGTTGGCGAGCTCCCTCGCCACCCTCTCCTTGCCTTCGGTGTCACCTCCGAGGAAGAACATCCACGTCTCCTCCTTCGCATCCGTTGACCTCGACTTGTCCCGCCTCTTCGCAATCCCCGACCGACACTGGAGGACAGTGCTAGCAATCTCAGGGACGATGTCCTTCTGCCACGGCACCTCCTTCTCCAATGCGGTGCAGAGAACCTTCAGGTTCTCCGCGTTGAGCTCCTTGAACTTGGAACGGCACTCCACCTCCACCGAGCCGTTCGAAGAGCCCGAGTCGTGCGTCTTGACCTTTTCATCAGCCTCGCACTTGGGCTTCCATGGGTGCTTGGCGTCAAGATCTGTGAGAAGCCACGAATGGCGAGGCTGGTGCAACTGGTGGCCATGCTCATAGGAAGAGATGGAGGAGGCAGGAGACACTGGAGCCGAGAAGTGAAGTGTCATCCGCTGAGATGGTTTGCTGCAGATGGAGCTCCATGTCTTGCCAAGATCCATGAGATGTGTAGCCTCCTATAGCGCAAGAACAAACGTTAGTGATGAAGATGAGAACAGAATGATAAAGAAAAAAGTACATATATGGTAGCATCAAATGAATATGATTGAACATTTGAGTAGCACCTGGTCGCGGCAATGCTGAAGCCAAGAAGGGAGGCTTGACGACGAGACGAACGGCCGTGGCAACGCCGCTTTCGTGTCAATCCCTGCGGCGGAGCAATCGCCGCAGCATCTGGAGATCAGCTGGCTCCCGCCCAAAAGCGGCCAGCAAGGCACCGGTCCGTTCCCATCCGTGTCAGAGCTCGCTTTCATGGACTGATTGACTGCGCTCAGCGCGCTGAAGAAAGAACAAACTGAATAAGATTCCACTGTCACCTCACCCATCGACATGTCCACAAAATCAGCTAGCCCTTTGCCGGTGTACCGTATACAGTGTCTCTGACATTGTATCGGTCATGCACGCAAATGATTTGTAATCCCATATGGTTTTCATCTTAAAACCTAATCAGAATTCTAAGAAAGTAGAAAGATAAAGTTGGGGAAACAAAAGATGCACAATAAAGACGGAATGTGAAGCCGGTGAGCTAGCTACTGACCTAAAGCTTTTGCCCGAAAAGCACGCAAAAGATGCAAGCTTTCACTCACTTATGGCCGGGTCGGCAAAGAGAAAAGGGAACGAAACCACATTGCAGGGGTAGTACTACTGCTGCTACTACTATCTCGGTAACGAATGGTCAGAGCCATTTCATTTCAGGCAGATTCGTTCACCTGACATGGCATGCTGCGCCGGGAAATTTAACTACTTTAGACCGGAACCGATGGGGACAGCCGGATTTACCTGTCGTCGAAGGCGCAGGTGAGGCTCAGCGCGAGGCTGCCGGCGGGGACGGTGATCGTCTGGAGCTCCCACAGGCTCTCCAGCGACGGCTGCCCCGCCCTGCACTTCATGTAGGTCTGGTAGGTCCCGAACCCGACGAGCCGGAGGCCGTGCTCGGCCGCGGCGCCGGCCGCCGTGCACGCCAGGGCGCGCACCTCGGTGACCACGTGCTCGACGGAGCAGTAGTAGCCTCTCATCCCGCTCTGGACGTGCCCGGCCCAGAACTCGGCGGCCCACTTGAGGTCCTCTACGACGAGCAGCACCTGCCCTCGGCTCTTGACGAGGCACCGCAGCTCAGCGAGCCGCCGGTCCGTCTCCTCCCTCGGCATGTCCTGGAACGACGACACGCGGAGGCTGACAACCTGCGCTCCTCGCAGCGAGTCGTGCTTCTTCGCGTCGCCTCTCTTGACCTTGTCCACGGCCGCGCGCGCCGCGGCCTCCGCCGCGGCCATGCTCTCGGCGACGACCACAACCCTCCTCTTGGCCCGGGCGGCTAGGCAGTCGAGGACGGCGGCGACGTCCTCATCACGCACCTGGTCGAGCCGGAGTTTGGCTTTGGTTTCTTGAGGTGGACTCGTGGTGGCCATGCTGCTAGGGTTAGGGTTTTGGTGAGGAGTGTTGGCTGCTGTGGTTGTGGTGCTGCGCACTGCCTGCTCCACGTTGGCCTTAACCTGGGTGCTGGAGATGCCGGCCTCGCGCATGACGCGGCTGACGCTGGGGTCGTCGAGGATGGAGACGACGAGCTGCTCGAGCTCGATCTTGACGGCGAGCACTGGCTGCTGCTGGCTCTCCACGGATCCCCGCCGCTGGTGCGCCTGCGCGCGCTTGAACGCCGCGATGAGCGCGTTGGACAGGGACGGTGGGTAGTAGTGGTGGTGGTGGCCGTGGCCATGCCCCCCCAGCAGCGGCGACGAGGCGACCGCGGCGGAGGCCGGCAGGCGGTTGAGCGCCACGTTGAAGCAGAGCTCCAGCGCCTTGCACTGGAGCGGGTGCGAGTGCGACCGGAGGCACGCCGCGCGCAGGAGCCCCGCGGGCGCCGCCAGCATCGCGCTCGCCACGTGCAGCGGCGTCACCTGCGCGTTGCCCCTCCGCCGCGCCAGGCTCACCGCCTGCTTCACCACCGCCGCCGCCTCCACCGTCAGCGCCTGCTGCACCGTGCACCCCCCTGCCCTCATCTCGCGCCACCTATAGCTACCTAACTACCTATCGATTTGATGTAGCAACGGCGGTACGTGCTAATCTAGCTAGCAGCAGTTGCGATGAGGTGCAAGTGGTGGATGTGGTGCTGCTTTATATGTTGTTGAGTGTTCATCTTTTGAGCAGCTAGGGGTGAAGGAAGGATGGATTTCGGTGTGTGGATCTGTGCTTTTCTTGTTGGGTTGGGCTGCTGGCTGCATATATTTTTCTTCTCTCTCTCTCATTGGGGAGGCTGTTTTTGGGTCCAAATTGGATTTTGTGGTGGGAAAGAAAAAGTGGCTGGTAGAATGCATGTGCTGACAAAGCAGATACAAAGGCACCTCAGCTTTCCTCCCTCCCATGATCTCTCTCACAGTCTCTCTCATGCAGTGCAGAGGATATATAGGAGATCATATGGATGTACACTGTATCTTTGTGAATGGATTTTTGCATGTGATCAGCTGCCTCTAAAGAATGACCTCAGAGCTAAATTCCATGCATCAAAGTGAGCAAACTGGCAAACATAGAATTTAGAACCTGATCTAGAAGGACCTGGAGAAGTGACAAATGTGCATTGGTCATTGGCGCAGTCGATGCAATAAGAGTAAAATTTCAAGACCAACTTTGCGAAAGATAGTTCAGTAAGCTTGCTACATTGATGAACATAATGCCTGCAAATGTCAACATTTCATAGCATGCCCCCTTCTTTAAGGAAAAAATAATTAGTTTAGCAGCACAGTTAACTCACGAATAAATCCATTTACATAATCTACTTTTTTGAGAGAGCTGAGCATAATCTATGTTTGTGGGTTGCGACTGTAATCATCATGATCATGGAATCTTCTTTTTAATTTTTGTGCAACTAGCAAGTAAAATGGCAAATGGGAAGAATCCATACATACGATAGATTACTATATTTTGTACGGAACAGTTCTTTCCTAAAACTCTCAACCTACAATAATTTATGCCTTTGCTATCCCTGCATGCACCCATATAACATCTCTGGCGAAACCTGAATCTATTGCTTTTCTAACCCTATCGTCTTATTTTTTCAAATCTAGCTTCTCTACGCGCGAATTTACAAATTTGATCCCCTCCCCCACCGCAGAAGACGCAGCAGCCTACACGTATCTCCTGCTGCGCCGAGAAGCGCGGAGAAAGCCACCCACCGCAGCGCGCCGCGAGCAGGCGGCAAGTGTGGCAGGAGCTTGCTCTACACGCCGGGAGCACGGAAGATGCCCTACCGTGATGAACCGCAATGCTCCCACGATCGGCAGAGCTCCGGCTTCCGTGCTCTCCGAGCGCGGTAGGAGGCTAGATTTGCAAATCTATACACGAGGAATTACCAATGCCGAAAAGCAATGGATTAGGAACCTTACTGAAAAAAAACAAAATAATGAAGTGATGTCATGTGATAACTACTACCACCAATTTTGATTCATAAAAAAAACTCCTAACAATTAACAACCTAAAACATTAAAGCAATTATCAGGAAAGTCTTGTTTTTTTCCCCAAGATAAAACATATTCTACAACAGTTATGGAGCGCCTAACAACAATTCTTTTATGCTCCCAAAAAATTAAATTCTTTTGGAACATGTAGGGTTCATTTACATATACATATAAGCACCTCCAGGCTGCAGGTAACTAACCATTGTTCCTCCCAAACAAACAAAATACATAAAAAAGATGCCCTAAAGAGCACCAGTAAGTAGTCCGTATATACATCATCATGTTGGAAGTACATACATACTTCTGTACCTGCTCACTGGTCGTATAATTATACAATTGATCACATTAAAAGCAGGGGATGGGACTGATGTTGCAATGATGACGATACAACATATGATGCTTTATGTGACCGATACGATCTGATGTGGCCTGCAGTGACCTCTCATCTTTTGAGAGGGCCCATTTAAATTGGTGTTCTTTTCTGAGAGAGAGAGATCTTTGTGCCCTAAAAGAATCGGGAACAGTGTACGGCCTCTTTCTCTGTGGACTCAAAGTATCAAGGAATAAAGCGTCCCCCCTTATTCCCATATGCTCTGTGTATGCGTGTATGCGTGGCAAAGATTAGCATCAGTAAGAATTATTAGTAGTAGCAGTAGCGCATAAAACAGCCACACGCTGTTCAGTAAAGCTGGGACTTTTCAGCAATTCCTGCTCCCTCGAAAGCAGACTGCGTTACTAGACACAGGAATTGATGCACACATTCATCAGGGGTAGGCCATTTCTCAAGTTTCAGTGCCAATGTGCCATTACAAGAATGAACTCGTACTAGCTTAGAGTGAAGAGAATAAATTTTTACTGCTTATATAACCATGCGTCGTGTGAGATCTAGCATTGACAATAACAGCATGCATGTATTTGTAGCACTGCAAGCTTACTGATAGATAAATTGCAAACAACATGAAAGTTTAAACAATGGCTATATTAATTAGGATTCCTCGGAGCAGTGTTCAAGTGGTTTGCAGTAGTACTACTACGAGCAGAATTAACTGTCAAGGAAAAGCCAAAGCATGTAATAAAGCCCGGTTAACAGCATCATTGACCGGTCATTACTGCGTGCATTTGCATCAAAAGTCGTGCTCGAACATTGTTCTTTATTGGGATACGAACAGAGAAAAGGGGCCGAGTATACAGCCACCCAAAACAAACAATCAGAAATGGCTTCCCTCTCACGCCGCCTTCCCAAGAGATCTCCCTTCATTCCTCAATCACCATGTCCTCTTAATTTCACCTTTGCAGTGCAGTTGTGTATGTCTATTCACATCCGTCAGAATTGTGCATCACATGAATATTCTTGAAGTTACCACGAACCTAATAAATAGTGACTACTTCTCCTAACTCCCATGTCACTTCTGCAGAGAGCAAGCTTTCACCTTTTTTCTAGGATTCTGGAATCGATGCGTTCAGCTCTATGTATCAGTATCAGGTTTTACAAAACCGAAGCGAGGTTGAAAATCGAACATCCGGCGGCACCGATCCATCGTGAAAATCGAATAAAAATCGTCAAAAACTGAAGGGTTTCGAAATCAAACGGTTTGGGAAAAAAAATCAAAAATCGACTGGCGAATTGAAATAAATTTTAGACCGTTTTAAGTGACATAAATTTTTTCAATTTTTTTTTTGAATTTGACCGGTGTACTGATCGATTTAGGGTTTTGAATCGGCTCGATACGATCGATTTTCATGATTTCCGGTCAATTTTTGTCGATTTTGTTAATCCTGATCAGCATGCACAGCATGATCTGTTCAAACTAATCTGAGGTAGTGATCAGAGTCAAAGAAATCTTCGGTCACGTATGGCCCAAAAGGGAAGCAAAAGGCCGAGCCCTAATCATCACAAAGCCATTTCCCCAAAAGGAGCGCTTCAAGGAGAAAAGTATATACGCAGAAGAGATCGAGAAGAGCAAATACTGCAAAAGAAAACACAAAGACGAAAGCAGAAAAGAAACCCTAATCACTGCATGCCCTTCTTTTGATCATTTCTTTTGGCCAAATCAATAATTCAAGTCACACACTCCCATAATCCGCCTTATTTTCTTTCGTAAAATTAACTTCAACTATTTGTATCAAAATACTTCAGAGTCGATTTTTCGTTCTACAGCTACTTAATCGAAGCAGCGGTTAGGTTGCTGTTTAGATCTGTGAATGGCGAAGGGGCAGTGTCGTGTGCCGACGAATTAAACAAGCAGTCAAACACTAAGCACTGTGTTGTTGCAGGCAGCTTTTTAAAGTGGAGCAAGAGGGGATGCTAAAAAGCGCATAAGTGGCATTATCTGCAGAAAAGCTTCCACATTTTAATACCCCTGGCGCGCTGGTAATGGGCGCAGAATGTGCGGCAGAGCCACTACACTACCACTCCAAGGTGACGGAAAAGTGACACCTGTGGCTTTGGAAGTGCAATTATAAGCAAGCATATCTTAGGTGGTACTACCATCACTCTTTTATTTCTCCAAAGAGGCAGTATACACCATTAATTGGTTTATTTTTTAGATAAGAACAAGACAAACGTTATTGTACTTATGATAAAAGGCCCTTTTGTAAAGTTTGGTGAAGAGAGTACCTTAAACCAAATTTACATGATTTTGGAGCTGCAGAAGTTTGGTGAAGACGTTTGCTTCCAATTCTCCACTTTGTGCTTGAAATCTCATTTTGTTCATTTCCCTTCTTAATCCCACAGTATCCTGTAAACAAGAGGCAGATGCATATGAGCAAAAGCTTACTTGAAAAGTAAAAGCCAATCAATCAGACGTATGTAATCTACATGCAAGAAAACCAAGAGGAATCATCATCATTTGTCTTTGCAATGGGAGGAGAAAGAGTGGCAGGTGACACTTATAATAAGGGGCATTTGGGCCGAATGTTTGCGCCCTCCCCTGCTGGCATACTGGGCTGGGCTCGGAGCTGAAAATGGAAGCTCGCCTTGTTGACTGAAAGCGATGGGCATGTTTGTACGACTCCAACTAGCTTCATGGCGTGTTTGAGTAGAATACCTTGAAGGGAAATATGTTGAATTATCCATTTGTAAAGTAATGTTAATTGGATTGAAAATAAAGCCATTGCCCAGATATAAAATAACATTTTGTTTCCAATGGATATATTTTTCTTTCCAAATTGGAGGGTGAATCCAAGAAGACACCCATTCAAACCCTTATTTGCAGAAAAAGGCCGCAGAGATACAGTGTCAAATTGTACGGACAATAACTACAACTCAGGTCACAACAACGTGGAAGCCAACCAAGACTATGCCAAAACTTGACAGCAACTGCAAAGGGCATGTCTAAATAGCAGCGAAGTACTCCTTGCTGCCCTTAGGGTCGGGCTTCATCGACTTCTCCCCAGGTTTCCAACCTGCCGGGCAAACCTCATCAGGGTTTTCTTGGACGTACTGCAGGGCCTGTCATCAAAGAAAAATGTTGATCAGATTTCATGCTTGCATGCTTTTTTTCATTAAAATTTGCAAGTTGTAGTCATAAGTTCATAACTCTAATATGGACAAGTTTTGCTGTGTTGAACACTAGAGCTATGTTAAAGTGCAACTACAAATAGCAAAACTTGCCATGCAACCTGACAGGCAGTATCAAGATTCAAAAAACATCATGGCAATGCATGTTGAGCAAGATGCAATTTTTTCTCTTGTTATTCCACCTGAAGGGTTCTCAATGTCTCATCCACACTGCGGCCAATAGCAAGGTTATTAATGGTAGAATGCTGAATCACACCCTCCTTGTCAATGATGAATAATCCTCTCAAAGCAATTCCCTGGCAAATAAAATAAAAATAAAAATTAATGAATCTTATGACATTTCATAACACATAAGAAAAGGCATAAATGAAAGCAAATCATCCAGAAGAAAGAGTGGATCATATATAACCACCAGGTGGTCAAAAATCAAAATAGCAGTATACCTGATCAGGGATCAGTACACCAAAAGACTTTGAAATTGATTTAGTGACATCAGAAATCAGCGGGTATTTCAGATCACCAAGCCCGCCAGATTTCCTGTCTGTCTGCACCCATGCAAGATGGGAAAACTACAAGCAAAAGATATTTCAAATGTCAAGTCAGTAGGAGACACTAATGAAGCATATGTTGCGGTAACTAATTAGTTATTACTCCATCGAGTAACAGTGAATAATAACTATAAGACCATAAAATGAAACGCTTAATACAAAAGCAGAAAGAAAAAGAGAAAAACAGAATAGCAGTACTGCCTGCAAACCAGTCAATAGTTAAAATAGAAGTTAATGGTTTTTCAGGACATAGGTAAATAGGTTAAGTACAGTGCATCTTCTTGGCAGAAGGAAAGCAAAATATAAATATGTTAACTCCACATCATTCTCAAAGGCGTTGGTGAGCATATTTAACACGTGGAATCGAAAATTTCTACCTCATTTTTCTTTGATTCATACAGAGCACACTTTACTTTCATATTTGCATAAGGCATAATAGATGTCACGTAAACTCCAACATTGTCACTGCAACGTCAGCACTTACGCACAAAGGTTAGTGGATTTAATTTTTCACTTTAAGAACAATATATTCACCCACACAAACAGAGGAACACTCCACAGTTAATTTCTACATGATGACCTTAATGCATGTCAAAGCTAGATAGATAGTTTCAAGAGAACTACATGTCCAGATGATACGTTATTATGATTACAACAGGGCAATGAAGCAAGTAATGAGAGATTGCTACTCTGGAGTCTGAAAATGGCTGGTATAATCGTAACTACATATAAAATCATGCAAATGAAAACTAACATACCACACTATCAATCGAAACACCAAGAATTTCGGTATTTATCTTCTCAAACTCCTCGTATCTGTCGCTGAAAGCAGTAATCTCTGCAAAGTTTATAAAAATGCAGTTTAGAATGCCAAACCCAAATAAAGTTTTGCCGTCAAAGAGCACAAGATGGTGACGCACCAGTTGGGCAGACGAATGTGAAGTCCAGGGGATAGAAGAATAGAATCACGTACTTCTTCCCAATGTAATCAGACAGCTTGACCTGCAGGCACAAAAGGGCACCATCAACAACAGCATCAATCACAAGCATCACCAACCATACATACAGCTGCTACATTCATGAATCGCGCGGATGCATGAAACATCAAGTCTAAACTATACCAATCATTCCTCAAAAAAAAAATCGAACAGGCCACAGTTTTGCTGGTCCAAATCAATTGCTTTTCAAAGTTTGAAGTACAACAACGCGCGTGAACAATGCAGGTGATTTATACATTGATGAACTCTTGGTCGAACACGGCCTCCGCCTCGAAGTCCGGCGCTTTGTTCCCCACCAGCGGCAGGTCGTCCTGCGCACACAAGCAAGCGTCCACCAATCAAATCCAACTCACACCAACCGCCCAAAATAACGAATCGAACCAGGACGGACCTCGCCTCCGGCGCGGGCGACGAAGCTGCGGGTCCTGGCCGATCTCGCGAGGCGAAGGGGCCTCGCGGCGGAGCCGGCGAAGGCACGGGGAAGAAACAGGGACTGCGGCGGCACGGCGAGCTTCGGGGAGGTGAGAGGCGCGGCGGCGGAGGAGAACGTGGAGGCGGATAATGCGCACGCCATGGCCGTGGCTGTCGAGGCCTCGAGGGGGATGAGGTTTGGGGGATTAGATAGGATTTGGGAATCGGAAGATGCGGTTTAAATGGGGGACGTGTCACTCTGTCAGTGGTTCAGTCAGTGCCGCCTGAGTTGGGCCAGAGGTTCTGGAAGCTTCGCCGGTCCGTGCTAGACTACGGGCCTGGCGGGAAAAGCCTATAATTATTTAGAGGATGGCCCAAGTCGATCCCGGCTCGAGTTCTACGCCGAATTTTCAGGCGAGCAGCTCCGCGGTAATGTTTGGCTTCTTTTTTTTTAAGTTTAGTTTCCCTCCGACCTAAATTATAAATCTATTTTTTTATTGTGGAAATAGTGACAAGCATCTACTGTACTCAACCTGTCGTGCTCTTATACCTTAGACTACCTGCCGTAGTCCTGTATCGTGACAAGACACGTACCATATTCTCCGTTCTTTAGCGATAAGGAAGGGATTTATATTTATAATTTTGTTCAACGCTAAACTTCAAAAAAATTGACCAGCGGCAAAAAAAAGCAAAAAAATAGAAAAAAAAAAAAGCCAAAACCTCGCTCGGAGGAAGATCGCGGCGCGTGGAGAACGAGGGTCCCGAGGCGCGGCGCATCGTGGCGCGTTAGCGTGCCTTGCCCGCCAAATCGGAGGAATGCCTGCGGCCCCACCTTCTCCTTGTACGCTAGGGCCTCGGGACGTGGAGAAATAACGCGAGATCGTGTCGTATTAACGCCGTTTCTCGTCTCGACCGCACGGCTGCTTCGCTCGCAGCTGACGGGCGCCGCGGCCCGCGGCCACCGTCGTTGGGGTATTTCACGATGCGGTCCTCGTAGCTGTGGCCATTTTTTCTCTCGCCGTGCACGTGTCTTGTACGTGCTCCACCTCAACAGCGAGCTCTACAGTTACAGAACGACTATCTCTACGTGAAATTTCGGCTGACATTCTAAATTCCGACTAAATAAAAATTGAAGTAATTAAAATGCTATAGTGATTTCAGAATTTTAGGATTTTGATCGAATTCATGTTTTTAACAGATTTGACGACAATTTTTTTTTGAAGAATTACAATGCCATTTATGGTAAATACATGCGAAAATTTTGCAACAATCACCTTAGCTGAGTTGGTAAAGCGAAAGGCCGAAGTTCGTCAGGTCCCTAATTTGAATCAGGGCTGTCACTATTTTTTTGCGTGCTCACAAAAACGCCAAATTAATGGGACAATAAACGCCACTGTGTGGCTCGACCCTAGGACCAGTGAGTTAAGAGACTTGCACTCTACTAACTGAGCTAAAGAGGCTAGTAAATACCAGTGATGAGTGATGATCTCATTTTATGTATTGTTTTCATAGGGGTTGAAATAGGGCCGGAATTTCGGTTTTCTCGGTTTCAAAATTACCAAATTTCAAATTTGTTTTTTGAATTTCGACCTAAATTCGAATTTCAGCTACCTCTGATATACGATCCGACTGTGGAAATTTCAAATTTTGAAACCTTGCTACCATATATGGGTTCCACTGTGGAAACTTTCAAGCTCTGCCAAGACCCTGCTTTGTTTGCAGCATACTGTTACCAAGATTAGGGAATTTTTTTATTATATCTAGTTCCTACTTGATTTTTTGGGGTTCTTTAATTCACTATCTTGTCAAAGTTTTGGTCAAATCGTGTCCCAAGAATATGATATCACGCAAAAATTGGCACACATTAGTAGGGTACTTCAACGGATTGGACCAAACAAACCCCTTAGTTCGGTTTGTGTTGACCCTCAAAACATTTTGAGACATGCAGTGATGAATCGTTGATTTACCGTAGTTGGTATACGCTAATATAGTTGGAGTCTCCTGTATCGATATATCACAATACCTATATGTGTTGAACATACAATGCCTCTGAACAATGGGAAATTTGAGAAGGCTTCGTAGCGGGCTTGGCACATACTAAAGAGGTAGATAATGATGCAAATCCCATATTCGTTGAATTAGTTGTAAGCTTATAGCAGTTTTCTTAAGGCACTAAATCAATTGAAAATATGCTGTGAAGTTCTCTGTTAGCATTGGCCATGCTATTTGAACTTTCGTTTAAGTGAGACAAAAACATAGCTTTGCCGATCAAATTACTTTAGTTAGGTAGAAAAACCAAGTTTTATATTGACTATAAAATAATGTTTCGTCGTTAGTATATGTAGGGAAGAACATATGGAACTTGTCCTTACGCAAATATCGTAGCACTCGTGCAAACAATCGTCAATCTTTTAATCGTTCGGCTCTCTAATGGGAACCATTTAAACCAAGCCCACCCAGTGAGGACTCAAGATTTGCAAATCTTTCTTATAGTAGTGACTAGTTTCAACGGCTTAGCTCTTACCTACACTACCATAATTTGTTTTTTTATTTGTGATTTATATATGTTACTATCTCCAGTCGTAAATACATGTAGTTTTAGGATATATATACAGTCAAACTTCTAAAATTTTGACTATTGATACATTTTTAAATATTTAGGTTGGATACATAAAAAATCAAATGTATAGATTTATCTCGAAAAATATTTCTATAATATTATAATTTTATTAGGTGCTATAACTATATTAGGGCAAGTACAATAGTAAAGTCAATTATTGACTAATAGTAAGCTAAAAGCCAGTTTGTACATAACTGTCTCTAAAGGTTGTCTTTAGATGTTGTGCAATAACTACCTTTTCTCTCTTATACATAAATGATCTATCTATACTCCCGTGCAAAGCTAGCTACTACATAAGAGCCAGCTCTCTTCTCTCTCCTCTTTTCTCACTCCTCCACATAGATTAAAGCTAATATGTACATGTTAAGAGCCAGCTGATATGGTCTTATTGTACATGCTCTTATAATACAAATCAATAGTTAATACTGTGTTTTAAAGACCTTACCAGTATTTTAAACAACCTGTATTTATGACTAGAAAAACGATCGAAAGGAACAACACCAGTGAGGCTGGCAACTCAACTTTTAAAAACTTCCAAACATAACCGCCCGCAGCAAAGCTACAGGATGCCACCAACCAAGCCGGGCATGCCCCCACGCACCCAGGCGCGCGTTTTGCACGCAACCCCTTGAAGAAATAACCGTGTCACAAATCCGCCCCTCCGCCCGCTTCCCTGAGTTCCCTCCATATCTCTATCCGAAGTCGCAAACGCTACTAATTTCCCTCCTTTCCCTCGTTTTCTTCTCTCCTCGCGTTTTTCCCTTAACCCCTGCCCTCGCCGCCCCCACCTTCCGCCTCGCCGCCGCCGGCCTCGCCGGAACTCTAGATCCGGAGGCTTCGTCGGGGACGATCGCCGGCGGGCCGATCACCGCGCCCGGCGATCGCGGGATTTGAGGTGCCGCCGTCCTCCCGCCGGAGACCATGTCGGGAGGCGGCCGGCCGGCGGCGGCGCAACAGATCGTGCAGTCTGTGCAGCGGTACGTGCTGCTCGCGCCGGCGCGGCCGCCCTTCGCCGCCCCGGCGACTGCCGTGGCCCCCGCCGCCGTACCCGCCGCGGCGGCGGCAGCATCCCGGGCAAGGGCTGGCGGCGAGATCGAGGAGGGATCGTCATCAGGACGCCCGTGAGTAGTCGCTTTGAGCTTAACGAGGAGCTTTACTACGCTGATTTGCCTGTTTGTTTTGGGGTTTTGGTGCGGATTTGGTGAGGTTTTGTGCGGTTTGGGCTGTCATTTGACGGAACACTTTGTACAATTTTTGCAGTTCCCTTTCCAATTTTTTTTTCTCTTGGGGGTGTTGGTGTCTTGGATTAGCATGCGGATTTCGGTGGAATTATGGGCAGCTTGTTACTTTCGCCGAATAATTTGGGGAAGCTAAAAAGTACCGCAGAAGTGAAGCTTCCATCGCATCGGAAAGCGTGGCGTATATCAGCCGTCTAGTACCGATTGCAATTGGAAGAATTTGTGTAATGTGTTTTGCTGGTCTGCTGGGAGATTTGGGGTTTGGGATGGAGGGTAAGGTTTTGTTGGCAAATGCTAAAGGTTAGGTATGTTCCTTAATCCTTCCCAGCCGCTTGAAAGTTGCTTCGTATCGGCTTGGGAGAGTACTAGAGTAGGTTTTGGTACTTCGTAGGACCAGTTTAGATGTGCATTCGCTGTTGTCTCACTTAGTTGCAGGCAATTAGGAGGAGAAAGTCTCAATTCAGGTGATTCTGTCATGTTATCGCTACCTTTCAGTACAATTTAGTGATTACTGCAAGTCGTCATGTCTGAGCTGTATGATCTGCAGCCTAGAAGTTGTTGCTCATCTAGTCATCTCCAGTGCAGTTTTGCTACAGAGATCAATTTTATTTGGTGCTGTAGGTCTCCCCTTTGGAGCACTCTGCTTGTACCTGTTTAAATGTACAAGGTTGTAGTAGTAAATTGGCTCTGAAACATGTATCTGTTCGTAGATTTTTTTTTATCATTGCTATCTTGGATAGTTGGCATTAAGGTTCACAAAACCGTCGATTCGACCTTATCTAGCCGGTTCGACATCCAAAATCGGTCTAATAGAAAAAATTGAAAAAATTGAAAAAATTTATGCGACATAAAATAGGTCAAAATCGTGTGGCAACGCCGCAGTGGTCAGCACCCACCAATTGGCCGATTGATTTTCGGTCAAAACCGGTCGATTTTCGATTTTTTTTAATTCTTAGCCCTTCGGTTTTTGACGATTTTTGACTCGATATTTTCGAACGGTTTTTTTTCGAAATCGGTATTGTTAACCCTGGTTGGCACCAGTGTTATCACGGCGACACCTAGTCTCCGACTAGGTATCCAGGCGGCCGATGGGAGGCGCCATGGCCCAGTGCCTCACTTGAAGAGAGCCAGGCGGCCGCCTGGACATCTTGGCATCGCGATGGCGATGACTAGGCATCCGGCCTGGCGTTCGGGCGGTCGAATGGAGTGGACGACTAGTATTTGAGGGCGTGAGTCATGGGATAGGGGAGTCGGGAGGAGGCTTGGACAGGGGACTCACGGGTGGACTAAAGCGGAGGAAACCCTAGAGCTCTACACCTTCGCTGCCCGCCAGCAACTGCGCCTCGCCTTCCAGCGATCGGCGACCGTCGAGCCGACCGGTAATCCTCTCCGCCTCCCCTTCCCCCTTCGCATCCCCCTCCGCTTTTGTTGTTGTTGGCGCCATCGCCGCTAGCATTGCCCGCCCCTCCGCCTCTGGTGTTTGGTGCTCCTCCGCCTGCATCGCCTGCCCTCCGCCTCTGTGCCTGCCCCTCTGCCTCTGCCGCTCTCCAACTGCTGCCCCTTGCGGCTCCAGCTGTTGTCGCCGCTCTGGCTCCACCTCTGCCGTCGTTTTAGCTCATCGCCGTGTGCGCCGGAGGAAGCTCCAGTTGTCGATGAAGTGGTGCTTGCCTGCTTGTTGTTATCGAGGAAGCTCTAGCTGCTTGAAACTGTCGCCTAGGCACTTAGGCGCCCCGGAGGCGACTCGCCTAGCCAGGGCGCTATGATAACCTTGGTTGGCACAACTTTTCAGGTTGAAGCCCCACATACATAGTTGTGTTAAATTTTAGAGATATCTGAAATTTCTGATGAAGTGGAGTTGTAAGTTAGGGTTATTAGTAGTCACAGCAATACCTGACACTAGTGCTAATTGCACAAGGTATTTCTTTGATCTTGGGATTGTATTGTGATCTTAGGGAACTAATCTTACCATTATAACTGATTATGCCATTCATGTGTTGATTATAGTTGAGAAAAAAATCATGGCCCTAGCATTAGGTGCAATTGTAACTTACTCGATGTACACTTATTGCATACTTGAGATCGGGCTCACAATTTCGTTTCAAGCTTAAAACCGCTAACTCGGCGGTAGCGGTTTTCGCGATAAACCACTCAAAAACCGCGAAAAACCGAACGGTTTGCAAATTCAAAAAATTTGAATTTTGGTCAAATCTATGAGGGAAAACCGCAGTTTTTGACGAAAAACCGCTCGGTTTTCGTGGGTTTTCTCGAAAAACCAGCCGACCAATTGAACATTCTTGAAAAACGGTTTTTTTGAGCGTTTTTTTGCGAAAACCGCAGTTTTTCAATGGTTTTCAACACATACATTTTTTCATTTTTTTAAAAAAATTCCACGGGTAAAACACTCGGTTTCTGTTTTCGAACCGGAGCGGTACGGTCAAAAACCGCGAAAACCGAGCGGTTTACCGCGGTTTTGTTAACCCTGCTTGAGATCTATTTTCAGCGTTTAGCATACGTTGCAGATGTTACCAACTTACCACTATGGCAATTTCTGATGTAATCAACCACTGTATAATACATTCCCCCCTTTTGCAGCTAAAAAGAAAAGCTCCATGTGGGGAAAGTGATGCTGCTGAGTCAAGTGAATGGATGATGACCAGCCCTGGGTTTACTGAAGGAGTTGGCAGTCCACTTATGACCCCAGTTTCTGGAAAAGCTGCTAGGACATACAAGTCAAAGGCTAAATGCAGCAAAGCTGGACCTCAGACGCCTATATCAAATGCTGGCAAGTAGAAATTTCTTGTTCTATGATATTTGATCACATCAACATAATTTGTTTATCACAACTTTTGTTTTGCCTTCCTTTATATTTTTCTCCTTTATATTTGTTTTTTCTAACTAATGGTTAAATGCACACACCTTTGTGTTTTTGCAGGTTCACCTGGCAATCCACCTACTCCTGCTAGTTCTTGCCGCTATGACAATTCATTAGGTGATCATAGTAGTCTCATCTCAAACAATCTGCAATTCTGCTTACCTTGACTGTTATAATCTAGCATTATGGTGCTTCTTAGATCTGGTTGCGTTGTCTTGTTTCATATTAATTCTTTCTTTTACTGATAATTCTTCCTGTGATATTTTTCAGGATTGTTGACCAAAAGTTCATTAATTTGCTCAAGCAGGCTCAAGATGGCATTCTAGATTTGAATAACGCTGCAGAGACATTAGAGGTATAGATTTTCTTATTCTCATTAAAGTTGACATTTCTCTTTGTCCCTCTTAATACAAGTTTATAGATGGTTTCTAACAATTCAGGTTCAAAAACGGCGCATATATGACATTACAAATGTCCTTGAAGGAATTGGGTTGATAGAAAAGAAGCTTAAGAACAGAATCCGTTGGAAGTAATCATTGCCTTCCTTCTCTTACCCTTCTATGCTCATATTTATGGTGCAAAATGCTAACCTCACAACATTACAGGGGTTTGGATGAATCAGGAATTAACATAGATAATGATATTTCAGTTCTGCAGGTATTTATTGCTGTAAATTTCTAACATGTAATCGTGTTGAAATTATCACACTCATGGTAAATGTATCTGAACATGGAAATAAGAAGATTTGAATCTAAGCAGCCTTTGGTGTAACCTTCTTGCAGACAGAAGTTGATAATCTTAATATCCAGGAGCAAGTACTAGATAAACGCATAAGGTTAAGTAGCTACTGGAGGTTGCAAACTTATTAGCCGTTATTTGTTATGTTGCTATCTCAAAAGAAAATAGTTACATGGTCTGAAAATAATTATCCTTGCAGTGAAATGCGTGAAAAGGTGAGGGAGTTAACTGAAGAAGAAAGCAATCAGAGGTAATTATCCTTGTTGGAATTTTGGGCATACTAGCATGCCACTATGCCCACTGTTTTACTGTTTAATCATGTACTGATCCATTTTGTGTTATTCCTGTTTTTAGGTGGCTATACCTTACCGAAGATGACATCAAGGGATTGCCCTGCTTTCAGGTTTGTTTATTTATATTACTAAGAAATGTAATATTATTCTTTTCCAAAAGAAGATCATCCTAATTCTGATTATTCAGATTCCGTTTAACACAACTATAAGAATCTGTACTGAAATGATTCTGCTGTGAGCTCATATGGCCTTTGTCTTTCTGAAGAATGAAACACTAATCGCAATAAAAGCACCTCATGGTAGTACACTGGAAGTCCCAGATCCTGATGAGGTAATGAAACAGTAAAATAATGAGCTCTACTTATACACTTCGTTGGGTGTTTAATTGCCATTAACTATTTTATGAGCTCTGTTCATTTGTTCAATAAGCAGGCTGGTGATTATCTCCAAAGGAGACATAGAATAGTAATAAGGAGTACAATGGGTTCAATTGATCTTTACTTGGTTAGGTAATGTTTCAGTCTTCTCTTGAATCTTGTGTGTCAAAATGTAAACTATCTGGTCAACATCCTTATTATATTATTAGTAAATTTGAGGAGAAAATGGAGGAGCTGGTTGGTGTTGCAACACCTCCAAGGTACACAGATGTGGCAAAACCTGCCTTGATGGAAGGCTTCAGAACAACAGAAGCTGGACAAAGTAGCAGACCGAATGAGGCGTTGCTGAATATTCAGCGTACCCAGAAAACTATAGATCTAAATGCTTCACACGATTTTGGAGGGATGACGAAGATTACTCCAGATGTTGATGTAAGTTAGATTGCAACAGTATGTGCTTTACTTTTTATATAATTTACTACACAAGGTGACAAAATTCATAATATATCACAAACAACATCCAATTATAACTTTTTTTTACTTCATCAGAAATTATTCACACATCTATGAACTGCAATGCTGCATTAGTTGCATACTCTTTAATTTCTAGTATCTTGAATTCTTTATCCTTGTAGTTTGCAGCATTGTTACTTGTAGAAGAAACAAATCAGTCAACTTTCTGGTAGTGATAACAACAAATTTACTTGTTTGTTTTTAGTTATTATTTGTTATCTTCTGCTGCCATGATACTCAACTCATACTCTCAGAGAATGAGAGAAGACCCAGTGACTTATGATCCTACCGCACTTTTGCAGACTGATGCTGACTACTGGCTTCTCACTGATGGTGATGTTAGCATTACTGATATGTGGAAAACAGCGTGTATCCTTTAAGAAAAGTATTCATTGGGATCTTGTTTAAAATCTAATATACTAAAAGTAACTTTGAAGTACTTAACATGATAAAACAGCAGAAGTACAGTGGGACCAGGTTGACACCAACATTTTCTTAACTGAAGAGGCGATCACCCCATGCGCACTCAACCAACAGCCAGCAGCTGTGGGTGAACCTACAGCTGTAGGCTCCAACCATGGATAACCAACAAGAATATACTGTGAGACTCGAGTCCAGAAGTCGCAGTGTTAATTGAGTATATTTTGGAACAACTGGATTCTTTTTGGGATGGCAAATGTTCTTCCTGGGACTCCTGGAGGCTGGTGGTTTCTATCAAATTCTGCATCCTTTCACAGAAAAGGGCGGGTGGGCTGGCAGCGGTCAAGATGTACAGCCTGAGATATGGGCATTTTGTTGTGGACTGGCGGTATGTATGATGCATCCAATAACTTATTGCTCGACCGCGCCTCTATGGTTTCAGGCTTTCAGCACCTCGTTACATATATTGAGGCGCTGCAGTTCTGTGCCATCAGTCTGTCGCTTGAGCTTATTCCAGTGTTTTCCAACTAAGTTACTTGGTAAGGTCGGTCCTATTGGCCGTCTGGTGTTCACTTGGAATGACGCCACAAAATTGTGTAAATATTTTGGCAATATGTCTACAGTGCATGAGTGACTAGTGTCTATGTTGAGCAACTCTTGCAAATTTCATGCAGAAAAAGTGTAAAAAGCGTTCCTGATATACATGTACTAGCTGTATTCCAAGTTATGGTTTCAGAAATCTGCACACATCATCCCTTACTGCTAGTTAAAAACCCAGATACATTCGAGCATGACTCTTTCAACATGTTTTACAAAAGCCGCAGCAGATTTACTTGTAGCCGCTACTAGAACATCTAAGCTTATACCGTCATACGCATATACTAGATGATGATTAATCCACTGAGAACAAGCCGAAATCCGAAAAAGAGTGCACATGGAGGTGACTGCACTTTACGGGTGCATCAGCATCAGTCGTCCCCCTTCCTGATCTTCCCTATCCAGTTGGCCACGATCGGCGTCAGCGCCACCGTCGGCGGGAACCTAATCGGCGACGCCGCCTTGTGCGCGGCGTAGGCCAGCGCGAACGTCCCGACCTTCCCTCCGGTCTCATCCGTGGCGATCCCAACCTGTTTAGTATTTACACATAAGACCAGTTTGTAACCAAGAGCACCAAATATATTATATATACCATACTAAATACAGCACCAATTTGACTCGAAGATTGTAATGGTTTTAGCTCTCACCTTGCCAAGCAGCTGCTGGACGTCGATGCCGGCGTTGATGAGGAGGTAGCAGGCGGTGAAGGAGATGAGGAGAGCGTGATCGAGGTGGCCAGGTACGCGCCGCCGTACTTGGCCAGGAGCTCCTTGGCCTGGTCGGTCCTCGACTTCGCCTTCCCCTTCCCTTCCTCGCCTCCCTCCTCCTTGGAGCTAAATATCTGCACCAACACAGGACAGTTAATTCAGCTCACAAGTGCCTCGAAGAGCTACTAAATTAGCTGCTGTCGCTCGCTTACTTTCCAGAGGCCGAACTCGAGGCCGTACTTCTCGGTGATCTCCTCTGCCGCCTTCGCCTCCTCCTCCGTTTCCTGGACGGCGGAAAGCCGCCGGCGCGGCGGCCTGAGGGCCCGAGAGGCGAGTAAGCCTGGCGGGAGATGCAGCTGCGGCTGCTGTCTCCTGGGCTGCAGCAACCGGTGGTGCTGGCGGCGGTGTCTGGCCGTGGGCGCGGCGAGGTTGGCAAGGAGGGGAGCTGTTGCCGCCATGGATGGACCACGGATGGTTGGATGGCAATGGAGCCAGCAGAGCGAGGAACAGGTGACTGATATTATTCTTGGCTGAAGTTTGAGATGGACGGCTGAGATCGGGTTGGGCCTCGGCGTTTCTGGGCTTCAGGACTGATGTGCTGGGAGCCCATGAGCGGCAACGTGAGGTGGAAGCACCTGACAAGTGGCCCGTTGCTGTGCCACGGAGTACGGACTACGTCTACCAGCGAGTGCTACTCGTTGGGAAGCCAGGTTCAAACGGGAAGACTTCAGGTGCAGAAGCAAGCTAGCTCCGGGTATATTGGTTTTGAGTCGCGGGACCGACCGAGTAATTTGGGACCAACTTATCCTCCTCTTCAGCTTCAGCTGAAACAATAGGAAAAACGAGACCGCGTCATCCCACACCGAGATGGGCCAAGTCGTCCGCAGATCAATCCATTCCCGAACCAAACACTAATTTTTTTCTTTAATATTTTTTTTAATTTTTTTTTCAAAAATAGACGGCGGAGTGAAAAAATTACAGTTTTGAGCACCTGTCGCCCAAGATTAGACGATCGCCTCAAAGATCGGGCGACAGCCCTCATTTCACGGCTGCTAACGTGTCAGAAACTCGTCGCCCATACTTGGGCGACGGATCAATATTTTTTTGTAATTTTAATTGTAAATTCGCTTCCTTTAATATTTCATAGTTCGATATACTTTAATATTTCATATCTTTAAACAGCTAATACTCTTAGTATTGATTAGAAATAAATTTTAACGAAAATACCGATCTTTAAGTACGTGATACTGTTAGTATTTGTCGCGCTTTGAGCGGCAAGTAAATTTGTAAGTCTAAGGGTCATGCGTTCTCGCCCCGAATGGTTAGACCACGAGTCCAAGATGTATACCTTGTTCGGCCAAGGTCCCTACTCCATTCAGGCGTTGGTGTTGTATTCATCAAAGTGCTGATGATCGCACCGAGTTTTTTTAAGCGAGAGGTGGAGCCTCAACACTAGAATGATCTAAACTTAGCTCTCGTAAGGAGAAGAAAAGAAGAAGAGGAAGAAGAGGAAAAGCTCTCTTGTAGCTCTTACTCACGCTCTGTTAGGAGGTTCCCGCCTTTTATTCAAGACTGAAGGCAGGTTACATCGAGAATTGGCGAAGTGCCGTGCAAGCTATTTTAGGGGTTTGGTCTTGCCCCGCCGTCGCTAATCGCTCGCCGATCGGGTCGCTTGTTCGCCGACCGTCGCCGCCGCGAGCCTATCTTTGGGTCGGTGGTCTAGCCGGTCGAGCGGTTAGGTAATCCTCCCGAAGTGGCGAGCCGCTCTCGTGATCCATGTGGGTGCCGCCGAGTCGCGTGTGACGTTGGAGTTGCCTCGAGAGAGCGTGTCCTTGCAATTGTAGGCGGCCGTGATGGGACAGGAGACGGGCTTCAGCAGCCTATCAAACCGTCTTGGGAGGGACCACCGCTCGCCACCACTAATGACCGCTCGTGGGGCACGGGCCTTAGGTTGACACGGGTCCGGCGCGCTGACGCGGCCCTCGGCGGGATTATCATGGTTCGGCGGAGCCGGGATCCTCGCTCCGCCGCGGGGTCGGGAACCTGGCTGAGTCGGAGTCGCGGGATCCTCGGAACCCCCGCGGGGATCGGAACCGCCGCGGGTCTGAACCTCGCTGAAGTCGGAGTGGGATCCCGCCCCAGCGGGGTCGGAACCTGGCTGAAGTCGGAGTCGGGGATCCTGCCTCGCCGCGGGGTCGGGAACCTGCTGAGTCGAGTCGGGACCGGCCGGGAATGGTCTCCCGAATGGTCTCAGAGGCATTTGGGTAGCAGCCGGGACGGCCTGCTTAGGTGGGCCGATTCGAGGCCGCCGCTTGCTTCCTGGCTTTGCTTGTTGCAATTGGGCCGCTGGTACCCTCGCTTTATGAGTATTCGCCAAGAGTTCTCAACCTCCAATCGAAGTTCGCAGACTCGGTTGGGGTTGAGCTTGATCGATCCGCTCAACTAGGTGGCCAACGGGGCCTACCGCTTTTGCCGGGCGTGTTCTCAACGCATCCGACGCCCGCCCGGGATTACGTTCTCGAGGTATGCGAACCACGGAGCCTCTTAATTGCTTGCTAGCGCGCCGCGCATGGCTAGGTGTGTTTTTGCTCGCTCGCCTTCTTGACCGCCGGTTCCGTGGCGGGCGCCCGCTTTCTCGCGCGGCATTTATTCCCGAGTCGCTTGATCTTCCTTCAATGGGTATATAAGGGCGCCACGGTTGCTCGAGCGGACTCTTAGACGAGAATCCTTTCCTTCTTGAAATGTGTTCAAGACACCCTTTAGTCTTCGCCGGTGATGACATCGTGGTGGAAGAGGAAGACCCTTTGAACGAGCTTTGGGTTGAGTATGATCAGCGACAGCCGAACTCCCAAAGAGAGAAGAAGTAGCTCGCGACGTTGTCGCCGCTGACGCCGCTTACAGTGCAATCCCGAGGCTTGGAGTGGCAAGGGGGCCTCCTAGAGGCAATGGGCGAGGGCGCCGATTGCAGAGGCGCGCCGCGTCGATGTCGCGGAACAGAAGAATGGCAGATGCCATTCATGGTGTGGCTTCACCTTGACGACCGGGCAAGGGCCTACTAAAGAAGTCATCTCCAACGACCAGTCCACCGACTTGTTGTCCGCCCGTCGGCTGTGCAAGGGCCTACCGTCGGCGTTGTCGAGGGAGTTTTAGGAGTCCAGGTGTAGATAGAGAGTCTTGCGTGTGCCTCATGTAAAGTGGTGTAAAGTTTTTGAGCCTCACGCTTTTTAATGGAATCCTTTTTTTCTCTCTATGAATGACTTCATGAAGGAGTTAGCTTTGCTTGTTCTCGCTTTGATCACCGGCGCTAGAAAGTTCGGCGATCGGTTTCGAGTGGTCGGACGTGCGAACTCGCGGTTTGTTCCTCAAGAAATCTTCCTTTGCGCTGCTTTGGCGCCGTAGCTAGTCGGTGCCTTGGTCGGCAAGGATGAGCGGATGCCTTCGAAGTTTTAGTGCCCGAGTGCCTTGGTCGGCAAGGACGACCGGATGCCTCCGCGAGGTTCCGGTGTCCGAGTGCTCGCTTAATGTCGAGCCGGACGCCGCTTAGTCGGCAAGCGACGCACCGGATGCCTCCGCGAGGTTCCGGCGTCCGAGTGCCTTGGTCGCAGGACGGCCGGATGCCTCCGCGAGGTTCCGATGTTCGAGTGCTTTGGCGGCAGGACGGCCGGATGCCTCCGCGAGGTTCCGGCGTCAAAGTGCCTTGGTCGGACGCACCGGATGCCTCCGCGAGGTTCCGTGTCCGAAAGTGCCTTGGTCGGCAAGGGACGACCGGATGCCTCCACGAGGTTCCGGTGTCCGAAAGTGCCTTGTCGGCAAGGACGACCGGATGCCTCCGCGAGGTTCCGTGTCCGGAGTGCTCGCTTAACGTCGTAGCCGGACGCCGCTTAGTCGGCAAGGACGCACCGGATGCCTCCGCGAGGTTCCGATGTCCGAGTGCCTTGGTCGGCAAGGACGACCGGATGCCTCCGCGAGGTTCCGATGTCCGAGTGCCTTGGTCGGCAAGGGACGACCGGATGCCTCCGCGAGGTTCCGATGTCCGAGTGCCTTGGTCGGCAAGGACGACGGATGCCTCGCGAGGTTCCGGTGTCCGAGTGCCTTGGTCGGCAGGACGGCCGGATGCCTCCGCGAGGTTTCGGTGTCCGAGTGCCTTGGTCGGCAAGGACGACCGGATGCTCCGCGAGGTTCCGCGGTCCGAGTGCCTTGGTCGGCAAGGACGCACGGATGCCTCCGCGAGGTTCCGTGTCCGAGTGCTCGCTTAACGCCGTAGCTAGACGCTTTTAGTCGGCAAGGACGACCGGATGCCTCCGCGAGGTTCCGGTGTCCGAGTGCTCGCTTAACGTCAGAGCTAGACGCCGCTTTAGTCGGCAAGGACGCATCGGATGCCTCCGCGAGGTTCCGTGTCCGAGTGCCTTGGTTGGGCGACGACCGGATGCCTCCGCGAGGTTTCGGCGTCCGAGTGCTCGCTTAACGCCGTAGCCGGACGCCGCCTTAGTCGGCAAGGACGGCCGGATGCCTCCGCGAGGTTCCGGCGTCCGAAAGTGCCTTGGTCGGCAAGGACGACCGGATGCCTCCGCGAGGTTCCGTGTCCGGAGTGCTCGCTTAACGCCGTAGCTAGACGCCGCTTAGTCGGCAAGGACGATCGGATGCCTCCGCGAGGTTCCGATGTCCGAAAGTGCCTTGGTGGCAAGGACGCACCGGATGCCTCCGCGAGGTTCCGGTGTCCGAGTGCTCGCTTAACGTCGTAGCTAGACGCCGCTTAGTCGGGCGACGCACGGATGCCTCCGCGAGGTTCCGATGTCCGAGTGCCTTGGTCGTGCAGGCGACGCACCGGATGCCTCCGCGAGGTTCCGGTGTCCGAGTGCCTTGGTTCGGCGACGACCGGATGCCTCGCGAGGTTCCGGTGTCCGAGTGCTTGTTTAACGTCGTAGCTAGACGCTGCCTTAGTCGGCAAGGACGACCGGATGCCTCCGCGAGGTTCCCGTGTCCGAGTGCCTTGGTCGGCAGGACGACCGGATGCCTCCGCGAGGTTCCGTGTCCGAGTGCTCGCTTAACGTCGTAGCTAGACGCCGCCTTAGTCGGCAAGGACGCACGGATGCCTCGCGAGGTTCCGGCGTCCGAGTGGTCGCTTAACGTCGTAGCTAGACGCCGCTTAGTCGGCGACGGCCGGATGCCTCCGCGAGGTTCCGGTGTCCGAGTGCTCGCTTAACGCCGTAGCTAGACGCGCTTTAGTCCTCAAGGACGGCCGGATGCCTCCGCGAGGTTCCGGCGTCCGAGTGCCTTGGTCGGCAAGGATGACCGGATGCCTCCGCGAGGTTCCGGCGTCCGAGTGCTCGCTTAACGCCGTAGCCGGACGCGGGTATCCATCCCGAGTCCCCGTCCCGCGAGGGAAGTCGCGAGGAGTAGCCGCTGCCTATCCCACAAGTTTACCCCATCCGCAGTGTGGGACCTGGAGGGGTGAGCGACGCGTTTACTGCGTTGGTTTGAACGCCGTGCTCTTGGAGCTAGTAACGGTAGTCCGAGTGGGTCCTGGGAGGTCCCGCCAAGGGGGACCTTCCGAGCGACGGTCCCAAAGTAGGGTGTCTGGCCTCATTGTGGGCGACCCATAAGAAACCTTTCTTTACTCAATCCAGTATGGACCACTGGGTCGTCACCACCCAGAGCACATTGGCCGTCGCTCATCGATGAGCTCCCGGAGAGTGTGAAGTATGGTCTCGACGCGAGTAGAGGACTGGTCGTCATCCAGACCCAACCGGGACCCACCGTGGGGCTCACCTCGACCCCTCGCTCAAGTTTCATTGAGGCTGCCCTACGCCCATCCGGTGGGTTAGGCCTTTTGAACCCCACTTTCATTTGGGCCTGGCGCAAGCCACAAAGCTTTTTGCCATCTTGGGACCGGCTGCCCATGGGCCTCTCGCGCGCCGGAACAACCGCCCGGCCAAAGCGGAGACCAAGAGGTAACGGACCGCTGTTCGATCGGCGGCGTCTTTATGACTCGCAACCTGACGCGACAGATTAAATGCGAGTGGAATTGGAAATCGGAGTTACCAGCGGCGCGTGATGTGACGAGGGCGACGCGACGATTCGTTCGAGGAGGCGTCCGTTCGGTCGGCGTCCGCTCGCCTCCTATAAGTACGTTGTTGGGGTGCCTCGGGTAGCCACGCTTTCTCGCCTTCTTCGTCTCCCGTCCCTAAAGCAAGAAAAACGCCAGAGAGCCAGAGAAGGAAACCTCAGCCCCTCTTCTTCTCACCTTCCGCCGCTTCCCGCCAAGATGTCGTGGACGGAGTGCTCGCGACAGAGAGTCGCGCTTCGGCCTAGTGAAGAAGGGCTTCTCCCGTGCAGGCACCTCGGCCGGAGAGTGCCGACCGGGGCCGTTATCCCGCGGCCGCAGAGCGACGAGGTTGTGGTCCCCGCTCGTTTTTTGAGCGCGGCCGACCGCCCACCCTTTCGTCCAGGGGCTTCTTTTCCATTACAAGGTGGAGGTGCACCACCTCAACCCTAACGGGGTCCTTCACATCGCCATTTTCATTACCCTGTGCGAGGCCTTCTTAGGGATTGAGCCGCATTGGGCGCTGTGGCGGCACTTCTTCCAGGCGAGGCTTTGGAAAGACAAAGCCGTCGGCGCGACGGCGCCCTATGGCGGCTCGCCTCCGGCTTCGAGCGGGCCGGAGCTCCGAGTACTGGACATCAAGCCGCGTCCTCTAACAAGGGATGGCGCCCGAATGGATCTATGTCCGAACGTTGAAAACAGCGCCAGAGCTTTTGGCGAGCTCCTGTCGCAGTGGAGCAATGGACCGGGCGCCGGAAGAGGAAAAGAACAAGGTGGCCCCGATCGTGGAGGAGATCGGGGCTCGAGGAAACGGGGTGACCGGGATGTTGTCGCACGCCTTCATGAGGATGCGCGTCACGACCCTCGCCGCCGAGCCGCACCCCATGTTCCAAGATGAGGGCCATCCGACCGGGCAAGGATGGAGGTGGCCGAGTTGGCGCGCCCAGGTGGAGGCCCGGTGGCGGCATTATCGGAGGAAGCGCCACGGTGACGCGGCGCCACCGGGGCCTTTCGTCGGCTCATTCCCCAAATCCGTGAGTTTGTGGATTTTTCTTTCGCTTCTTTCTTCTTCGCTCTTAGCGTCGACCTGATCGGTCGTTTTGTATCCTCTAGGGGCTCGCAGAGCATGTCCTCCGGGCACCGCTCCCGGGAGAAAGAAGCAGGCGGCCTCTCGGCGAAGACCGCCGAGGCCGATTCCCATAAAAAGGCGTAAGGAGGAGAGGAGGAAGAAGAAGCGAAAGGAGCGCGCTGCAAGGCAGCGCCGTGCGCGAGGACGTGATCGGAGTCCACCGCGGTGGGGACGACTTCTCATCGATAGTGGGGAGCTTCCGACTACTAGCGCATTCCTTCCGACCCTCCCGTGAGTGGTGGCTCGAGTTGGCCCGACAATGAGCCCGCGACGCGTCCCTCAGCGAAGAAGCGTCATGCGGCCGCAGTTGTTGATGCGCTTGACGTGGTGGTAGCCTGGGAAGCGGCCACCGACCGCCTTGGTGGGGCCGACGAAGAGAGCGCGCGCCGCGTGACTCGCTCCGCCAAGAAGTATTTCTTCCTTCGCTGGAACATTTTTGTAGCAAAGCCGCCGGCGACTTTTAAATATCGCGGACGTGCAGCGGCTACACAGGCATGACGGTGGGCGGCCGCACCACTTTCAAGTGGCGGTCACGGCGGCTCGGTGGTACCGATCGTCGGCGCCTATGGAGCACGCGATCGTGGACGCGCCTCCTTTGAGGAGGAGAGATCGAGGCCGGCGAAGAGCTCACGCCTTCGCCGACGCCACGGCCGACGCGAGGGTCTTCCTGCAGGAGGGACGGCGACGCTGGCCAGCCATGCGCGCTGATCGGCGGGCGCCGGAAGAGGTGGAGCGATCGCTGACCCATCGGGCGGTGCCGGCCGAGATAGTCTTCGCGAGGGGTCGGCGGAGCGCCTGGCCGGCGCCGGCGGGGCGGCGCCGATGCCGAGGCGTCAGACCGCCTCAAAGGCTCCCGAGAGGCCGACTTCATCGCCTCGCCATGGCGCTCTGTCGGCGCGCCCTCCGAAAGCAGACAGCGAAGGTCTGCGCCGGATGTGGCCCTGTGGCCGGATCCATGGACCGGCCGAGGAGCGAGTGGGTCGCCCTTGGCAGGCGCCACGGTTGCGGAGGAGGAGATAGGGTCGATCCATAAGGGTCCGACCCTAGCCTTAGAGTCTTCGGTAGGCGCTGGAGGTGATGGTCGGGGGGATTCAACCCGTAAGTTTGGTAAGCTGAGCGAAGGAGTCGACTTTGTAACTCTCGATATGCTTCGCAGATTTGATGAAATGTCCGTGTTAGGCAAAGATTTGCGGGCCCTGCCTGAAGGCCAGGGCTCCTTCGTCGCCGGATGCTCGGCCGGCGCCGCAGTGGAAGAAAGTGGTCGTCTGCGGCTTGAGTTTCGCCTTGCCCAAGAGGCTTTGAACATTGGGCGGACGGAGGCGAAAAAACTCCGCCTAGGGCT